>CM045895.1:3196339-3308839 GCA_025169545.1 Anguilla japonica
GGAAAGGGGGGGGGGGGGGCAGGAGGCAGCAGCGGGGACCCCGAACCCCAGCAAACACAATCTACACCCCACGGCCTGACCACCAACCTGCAGAACCGCACGCTAACGCTAACACATGTGCGCTCGCTAACAAAAACATGCGTGTATAAACATACACAAACACACAGGCAGACACCCATACATATACATACACACAGACACACATACACAGACACGCACAGGAACACACACACATACACACACACACATAGAAACGCACAGGCACACACACACATGCATGCACGCACACACACACACATACATACATACACTCAAATCTGAATGCACACGCGTGCACGCACACGCACACACACACACACACACACACACGCAAACACACGCAAACACGCACGCACTCAAACCTGAATGCATGCAAACACACACACACGCGCACACACACACGCGCACACACACACACCTTACTGTACTGAGGGCTGTGCTCCTGGCTGCTCCTGCAGAGTTGTGCTGTGTTTGAGCTCAGAAGCAGAAGCTGCTCAGGAATCAGGCAGAGCTGCCGACACTTTCATCTGATGAAGAGATTCCATCCCCCCTCCTCATCCTCCTGCCGCTGAGAAAGCTGGTCCTCTCCTCTGCTCTCCTCTCCTCTCCTCTGCTCTGCGTCCTTCCCTTGCTCGTCCTGGTGCTCGGCGGCTTTTTTGTGAACGAGCAGAAGCACCTCTGTTTCAGCCGGCCTCCTCTTTTTTCTGAATGGAGCAGGAGGCTACAGAGCGTTCCCTCGCTCCCCCCCCCCCCTCACTGTATCATGCGCACACTCACTTGCTTGCTCGCTCCCTCCCACTCTCTCTCTCTCTCTGTCGCTTTCTCTCCCCCCTCCTCTCTATGGTTCTCTCATTCCCTCCCTTTCTCTCCCTCTCATTCTCTCCTTCTCTCACGGTCTTGGTCCCCCTCTCTCTCTCTCTCTCTCTCTCTCTCTCTCTCTCTCTCTCAGACTGGGGGGGACAGAAAAGAGCAGACCCCCCCGTGCTAGCACAAGCACACGGCCTTCTCCATCCTCAGTCCCCTGTCCTCTGCTGTCCCTCTGGCTTTACCAGAGGTCTCCCAGCAGTCTCCCTGCAGACTCCCTGCAGTCTCACTGAGGTCTCCTGCAGTCTCACGGAGGTCTCCCTGCAGTCTCACTGAGGTCACCTGCAGTCTCACTGAGGTCTCTCTGCAGTCTCACTGAGGTCTCTCTGCAGTCTCACTGAGGTCTCTCTGCAGTCTCACTGAGGTCTCGCTGCAGTCTCACTAAGGTCTAACTGCACTGTTCCAGCCTCTCCTGGGGCTGCTGCAGGAGAACTACACCCCGTCCTGCACCCCAGCAGATAGGGCTAAATGCCCCCGATGCCCCGGCTCTCAGGACGAGTGCTGGGTTCCCCTTTAACTGCAGAACAGTGCTGCTGACGTGTGCCCCAGTCCCACGCTCTCTTCCCTGCTCAACTCCACCCCTTGTTTCCGCTCGGCCAACGCTAAAACTGCTCTGCACTCGCCCTGTCCTTGCCCGTGGGGGAAATCCCAAAGCCGCTCTGCACTTACCCTGTCGCTGCCTCCGTGGGAAATCCCAAAGCCGCTCTGCACTCACCCTGTCGCTGCCCGAGGGGGAAATCCCAAAGCCGCTCTGCACTCGCCCTGTTGCTGCCCGCGGGGGAAATCCCAAAGCCGTTCTGCACTCGCCCTGTCGCTGCCTCCATGGGAAATCACAAAGCCGCTCTACACTCGCCCTGTCGCTGCCCGAGGGGGAAATCCCAAAGCCGCTCTGCACTCGCCCTGTCGCTGCCCGCGGGGGAAATCACAAAGCCGCTCTGCACTCGCCCTGTCGCTGCCCGAGGGGGAAATCCCAAAGCCGCTCTGCACTCGCCCTGTCGCTGCCTGCCCGGGGGGAAATCCCAAAGCCGCTCTGCACTCACCCTGTCGCTGCCCGAGGGGGGAAATCCCAAAGCCGCTCTGCACTCGCCCTGTCGCTGCCCGCCCAAAGCCGCTCGGGGCCCGGGGGGGAAATCCCAAAGCCGCTCTGCACTCACCCTGTCGCTGCCCGAGGGGGAAATCCCAAAGCCGCTCTGCACTCGCCCTGCCGCTGCCCTCGGGGGAAATCCCAAAGCCGTTCTGCACTCGCCCTGTCGCTGCCCGAGGGGGAAATCACAAAGCCGCTCTGCACTCACCCTGTCGCTGCCCGCGGGGGAAATCCCAAAGCCGCTCTGCACTCGCCCTGTCGCTGCCCGCGGGGGAAATCCCAAAGCCGCTCTGCACTCACCCTGTCGCTGCCTCCGTGGGAAATCACAAAGCCGCTCTGCACTCACCCTGTCGCTGCCCTCGGGGGGAAATCCCAAAGCCGCTCTGCACTCACCCTGTCGCTGCCCGAGGGGGAAATCCCAAACAAACACACGGAGTACCTACAGTGTACCACACAGTACCTACAGAGTACGTCAGAGTACCTAGAGAGCACCACAGAGTACCTACAGACTAACTCCGTGTACCAGGTACCCACAGAGTACTTCAGTGTACAAAGTACCACAGAGTACCTCAGTGTACCAGGTACCTACAAAGCACCTCAGTGTACAGTGTACCAACAGAGTACTTCAGCGTACAAAGTACCACAGAGTATCTACAAAATACCACAGAGTACCTACAGAGTACCTCGGTGTACCAGGTACCTACAGAAGTACCTCAGTGTACAGAGTACCACAGAGTACCTACAGAGTACCTCGGTGTACCAGGTACCTACAGAAGTACCTCAGTGTACAGAGTACCACAGAGTACCTACAGAGTACCTCAGTGTACAGAGAACCTACAGGGTACCACAGAGTACGTCTCTAGACTAGCTCAGAGCGTTCGATTGGTCGGTGCATGTGCGCCATCGGTCCCGGCGTACCGGCACTAGCCTGGCGATATGGGGCTGATCTATGGACAGCCCTGAGCCCTAATCTACGCCCTCGCCTCTAACCTGATCACCGAGCCCTAGAGTGGAGATATGGGGCTGATCTATGGACCGAGCCCTAATCTACACCCAAAGCACCCTGCCTCTAATGATCACCGGCCCTAGATGGAGATATGGGGCTGATCTATGGACAGGCCTGAGCCCTAATCTACACCCAAAGCACCCTCGCCTCTAACCTGATCACCAAGCCCTAGAGTGGAGATATGGGGCTGATCTATGGACAGGCCTGAGCCCTAATCTACACCCAAAGCACCCTCGCCTCTAACCTGATCACCGAGCCCTAGAGTGGAGATATGGGGCTGATCTATGGACAGGCCTGAGCCCTAATCTACGCCCTCACCTCTAACCTGATCACCGAGCCCTCACCGCGCTCACGTCACCGGCGGGATTAGCGGCTGAGCTCGCTCCGGTACGAGCCATGCAGCGGCGGCACGTCCGACATACGAAAAACACACTCGCACATAAACAAACAAACAGGAACAATAACGTCACCGGCGGGATTAGGGGCCCAGCGGTACGCTCGCCGCAGCGCGCGTCACACGGGAACACACGCCCAACAACATATGCTTAAGCCCAACAGCACAAGACCAACTGCTCAGCAGTGTAGTATAATGGCTAAGGAGTTGGTCTTGTAACCTAAAGGTCTCAGGTTCGACTCCCCGGTAGGACACTGCCGTCGTACCCTTGAGCAAGGTACTTAACCTGCATTGCTAGCAGTTGTATAATTGGAGACAATGCAAGTCGCTCTGGATAAGAGCGTCTGCTAAATGCCTGTAATGTAATGGAATGTAACATGCTAAAAACACACGCTTACACCTTTAGAAAGCGCAGCGTAAACAAACGCGGGGATAAGCAAACGCCCCGCACGAGCTGCAGGGGATACCCCGAAAAAACCACGGAGCGGGACAGGAAGCGCTTAAAGCTCTGCCCACAACCGATAACCAGATGCCACGGCAGCCAAAAGCACTCCAGCCAACAAGCCCGTGCATTTCCCCACCCGTCCAGGAGGGGGGGGCCAAAGCACACTCCCGACAGACCTCACCGCAGTCTTCAAGTTCAGCTCAGAAACTTAAACGGATAGAAACTTAAATTAAGCTATGAAACGTTTTTTGGACACAGCCAACTTATTAAAACGCTTTACTGAACACGTGATATTTATAACGGCCATGGCTAACAGGCTAATTCATCCTTTTACCATTGACAACCTATCTCAGGTCCCAACAAGGTCAGAAACAGGATGAAATGGTGTTCAGGTGTTCTTCACTTGCCATCCTGCTACATAACGTGCTTAATCGGAAGGATTCTGGACACACACACACACACGCACGCACACACACACTCAGGCACAAACACACACACATACAAACACGCACAGACACGCACACACACACACGTACACACACACATACACACACACAGCTACGGCATGCAGTGTGCACTTAACCTCTTAGCATTTTAACAGAACCTCCCCCTGCCCATCTCTGCTGCAGACTCCCCCAAGCCACAGAGTGACAGGAGACACGCCCCCTACAGGTAGCAGCCCGAAAATATGCAAACCTCAGCCTGAACGGTCAGCTGCACAGAAGGAACAGACGCACAGAAAGCCCGAAACAGCTCCTGAACCAGGAAGAGCGCATACAAACACGGAGAGGAAAGGACAGAGGCAGCATCTGACAGGGGTCTGGGCCTGTGCCACACACAAGCCCAGAACAGCCCCTGTGTGTGCGTCAGGTGCACAGTCTCCCGTCATGGCCAATGCTGCAGGTTTAACTCCAGTCCTGGAGGGCCGCAGTGTCTGCAGGTTTAACTCCAGTCCTGGAGGGCCGCAGTGTCTGCAGGTTTAACCCAGTCCTGGAGGGCCACAGTGTCTGCAGTTTAAAAACATCCGGAGGGTCAGTGTCTGCAGGTTTAACTCCAGGGAGGGCCTTGTCGCAGGTTTAACTCCAGCCCTGGAGGGCCGCAGTGTCTGCAGGTTTAACTCCAGTCCTGGAGGGCCGCAGTGTCTGCAGGTTTAACTCCAGTCCTGGAGGGCAAGCAGTGTCTGCAGGTTTAACTCCAGTCCTGGAGGGCCGCAGTGTCTGCAGGTTTAACTCCAGTCCTGGAGGGCCGCAGTGTCTGCAGGTTTAACTCCAGTCCTGGAGGGCAAGCAGTGTCTGCAGGTTTAACTCCAGTCCTGGAGGGCCGCAGTGTCTGCAGGTTTAACTCCAGTCCTGGAGGGCCGCAGTGTCTGCAGGTTTAACTCCAGCCCTGGAGGGCCGCAGTGTCTGCAGGTTTAACTCCAGTCCTGAAGGGCCGCAGTGTCTGCAGGTTTAACTCCAGCCCTGGAGGGCTGCAGTGTCTGCAGGTTTAACTCCAGTCCTGGAGGGGCGCAGTGTCTGCAGGTTTAACTCCAACTCAATTTAGCATTGGAAATAACGTGTGTGGACTCTTTAGCCAATCAGTGATTCAGCCCTCATGTGCTGGAACACATCAACTGAGATCCCTGTTCTGTGCTCCCTCTCTCTCTCTCTCTCTCTCTCTCTCTCTCACAACAAATACCACAAACACACAGATTATTCTATCCATTAGCTGACAGTTAAATACCAAGACAGGGACTATAAATAGCAGGCTCTCTGGTATGTTGCTAACAACACACCCTGCTAATTCGCAAATGCTCACCAAAAAAAAAAAAAAATGTAATAATTAAACACTGTCCAGGCATTCTGTGTTCAGTTCAGAGAACATTGTGATCACATATTTGTCTTTCATTACAGCACTTTCAGAACAGTGTCTGAACACACAGTCAGCTCTATCAGGTACAGCGTGCCTCCCCCTGAACTCCGCCACAGGGCCCCTCCGCCACAGGGCTCCACCGCCACAGGGCCCCTCCACCACAGGGCCCCTCTGCCACAGGGCCCCTCCGCCACAGGGCCCCTCCGCCACAGCACCAGAGATGATACGCTTCAGTCACCACACATAATTTACCCCCTGCCCGCTAATATAGCAAAAGCTAATTACCATGTCATCTCCAGGGTTGGCCAGTGTTGCCAAGTCTGCTGGTAATACGCAACTTTGGGCTTGTTTTCGTCCGAAGTCGCTTGAAATAACAGGAGCCACGGGTAGTGGTTTCTTAGGCTTATTTTACTAAATCTTTGACCGCGTTTACTGAATATCAATCACCTAAAGGACACACTAGATCTACAGTTCTCCAGTTTAGGGAAGACATACTTCACATCCAAAGGAAGTGTTATTTTATAAGCTAGAAAAAAGGTAAGTCTACATCTGTATCATACTGTGGCTTAACAAACACTGTTAACGTATGAAAAAAGTGATCGGATGGGGTCTTTAAATTCTTTTCTGAGTGGGGGTTAGTCGTGATGCCTGTTCTGATCCCACTTCAACATAAGGATTTAATGTGATTTTTCTTATTCTTGTCAACAGCCTTCACTGTTTGCCAGCCAGCTAGGCAGCCCGTTCCATGTCCAAACAAATGAAATACCGGATGTTACCAATCCAGTAACGAACATGCTAAAGCTCTCTGAGGTTGGAGTCTCCTATTTTAAATCTCCAGGATCTTCTTGCTTCTGTCATCTGCGGCACTGATTAGCTGTTGTGCCATCCTGACCGCCGCTGTGCTGACCTTTAAAATGGCAGGTATGACCTGCCACATGGTGACACGTACGCACGCTCACATCCACACCCCGCCCCGCGCTCACACCCCAAGCTCACATCCACGCCCCGCCCCGCACTCACACCCCACGCTCACATCCTGTGGCCCACCCTGCGCTCACACCCCACGCTCACATCCACGCCCCGCGCTCACACCCCACGCTCACATCCACACCCCACCCTGCGCTCACACCCCACGCTCACATCCACGCCCCGCCCCACGCTCACACCCCACGCGCACATCCAACCCGCGCTCACACCCGGCGCTCACATCCTGTGGCCCACCCTGCGCTCACACCCCACGCTCACATCCACGCCCCACCCCGCGCTCACACCCCACGCTCACATCCACGCCCCGCCCCGCGCTCACACCCCACGCTCACATCCTGTGGCCCACCCTGCGCTCACACCCCACGCTCACATCCACGCCCCACCCCGCGCTCACACCCCACGCTCACATCCACACCCCGCCCCCTGCGCTCACACACCCCATGCTCACATCCTGCCCACCCTGCGCTCACACCCCACGCTCACATCCACGCCCCACCCCGCCCTCACACCCCACGCTCACTGTGGCCCGCCCCACCCCGCGCTCACACCCACGCTCACATCCACGCCCCGCCCCGCGCTCACACCCCACGTTTGCATTCTCCTGGCCACAAACCGTGCTCACACCCCACGCTCACATCCACGCCCCACCGCTCCTGAGGTATACTTCCGCTACTTATTCCACCACCCTCACACCGCCACGTACATCCTGGCATAAGACAGCACGTCTAGGTTCCTCCCCTGACCGGCATCCACCAGCTTGACTACGAGCCAATCAAACCTATACAAAACATTATTCAACCATGTAAGGTGTGAGGTCACAAGTATGTGATTAGAATGTTTGGAGCATTCTAATGCTGATGTCACAATCACTCCTGGTAACTGAAAGGAACAAACTTCTAGAACTTTTAAAAAACATTCCAAAAAACCTTCTCACACAAGGGGTTATAACCTCATCATACCACCAGGAAAAATGAAACAAACAGAAGCTAAAAAGGCGACTAAATAAACATACACACACACATCACTGGCTGAAAAAGAAATTACTATGAATTGTTGAAACGAATTGTTGCACAACTCGCCGACAACAGATTCTAAGTGATGCTCTGATGGAGTGGCTCAAAAGAAGCAGGATCACCCGAGCATGTCAGTTTGGAAAGCTCTGTTTATGTGGTTCCCTACTGTTTGACCAATAAGCATTTCCAGAAGTCACACCACATTGGATAGGCAAGTTTGCAGTCAAAAACAAAAACATCACCAAGACTGTAACTGCATATTAACAGTCTATAACGATATAGGCTAAAGCACTGGAAAAAAAAAATTCAAAGTTTAATTTTGCTAAGCTGTGCACCAACGGAAAATTTGGCCCAAAACATAGGCTAAGTGAAGACAGCACCAGCACCCACAGCATTCAAACACCCAGGTGCAACAAACACACAAAAACATTTTTAAATATTTTTTAAATTTAGAGAAAAAACCTGGCACCGTGGGACAAACCACTCTTCATTAGGAATGGGAAAGAAAACGATCAGTATCACATTGGCCCGCCCCCTGCCGATTCAAGGCCCTGCTCTTAACAGTGCCGAGCTTTCAGCCAATCGTTTTTCGCTAAAAGAACGTTATGGCAACAAGCTCTCAAACACCGAAAACAGATGAGAAGGGAAATCGTTTTGGAGTCAGATCGCGGCTCGATGGGCCACAGATGCTCAGTACCAGCGTCAGGCTTCTCACAGGGCCGCTCCACTGTGCCGGGTTTACGCTGTACGCGAAGCCCGTGGCAAGAGTCCAGGCTCCCGAGATCACATGATCCTATGACCTCATACGAGCCTCCGCATCTCAAGCAAACACCTTCTGAAATCAGGGCTCTTCTGAGTCAATAACGGGCCAGCCCCAAAAACACCGGCGTTCAGTCACACTTCAGGCAAAAGGACGTACGCGAGGACACCGTTTCGCGCAGTCCCGAAGCTTCGCTTCAGAAACACCGATGAGAAAAACTCTACACTGCTGGACTGTAATTGTTTTTTAGTTCATTAACAGCGTAAAAAAAGCTGACCGTTTACTGCTCTCAGTGACGAACACTCGAATCATTAAAGGGCACATTCAACCCGTTTTATCCAGCGCAGCGTACAAACGCAACGCAAAATATCGCTCCACGTTCTCCTCACCCGTACTGATGATGAGATATGTAGGTCAACAAGCAACGGAGATACACGTGTACACAACAAAAGGAAGGAACTACAGAGCAGCGTCTGCCTGAACTGAGAATCCTTAAACATACCACATTAAGACGACTGACTACCTGAATGAGCCGTTTCTCTCAAAGCAAGAGCTCAACAATACTCCCTGTGAATCCTACTCGTGTGTGAAGTGTGTGACTGTGATACAGCAGCCCTATATCGTTCTAAAATCTCACAGCCCTTTACTGGGGGGATGACTCAATTTAACCCCCACCAGTCCGTACCCCTACCCCGCAGCAGTCATTGGGGGGTAGGGGCAGTCTGAGGGGGGAGGGGTTCCAGGTGATCAGCCGGAACCAGGGGTTCCCCAAACGGTAGGGGATCGGACCCAGCCCTGGGCAGTGGGGCTGACTAACCCTGATGCACAAGACCGAAATCATTTACTGTAGTCCTACATAAGAAACTCCCAGAGACATTCAACACCCATTAGGTTAAACTGTGTGTGGCTTGCATTCAGATTAAGCTTAGAGGGGACTTTGCCCAATGAGTGGTGTTCAACAGTTACAGAACTGCTCTGCGATTTGAATTACCTACACAATTTACAGATTTAAAAAATTAAAATGCTGCGGTCCCAAGTCATAGAAAGTTTGCAGGAGAGTGTGTGGGTGTATTACGTACGTGTGCGTGTGTGTGTGTGTGTGTGTGTGTGTGTGTGTGTGTGTGTGTGTGAGAGAGTGTGTGTGCGCAGGTGTATGTGTGTGTGCAGGTGAGTTACATGCATGCATACGCACAGGTTGGACAGAGCAGCAGATGAAAAGCAGTGAACGGTGACGCAAACGCAGCAGCACAGGTGAGTCATGAGAAGCTGAAGGGCCGTTAGCAGCACGTCAGCTATAAAAGGCCTGGCCATCACCGCCCTGATATGAGAGTGCGCAGAGGAAACTGAGGAAATTAAGCTTTCAAAAAAAACTATTTACTCATAAATGATTTCATGTGCCAATTACGACAGCACATGGGAAACACAAACAGACCAGAAGAACAGCTAAAACGAGAAGAACAGCTAAATCTCACCGACAGGGACACATAGAAAATCGAGAAGAACAGCTAAAACGAGAAGAACAGCTAAAGCTCACCAACAGGGACACACAGACAAACGAGAAGAACAGCTAAAGCTCACCGACAGGGAACACACAGACAAACGAGAAGAACAGCTAAAACGAGAAGAACAGCTAAAGCTCACCGACAGGGACACACAGACAAACGAGAAGAACAGCTAAAGCTCACCGACAGGGACACACAGACAAACGAGAAGAACAGCTAAAACAAGAAGAACAGCTAAAGCTCACCGACAGGGAACACAGACAAATGAGAAGAACAGCTAAAGCTCACTGACAGGGACACACAGGCACTGAACAGGACAGCTGGAATTTAACATCCCAAAACCACGGCCTCAAAAATGACCACAGAACTGACTCAGCACCTCAGTGGCGCAGTCCCAGATAAACACTATATGATGTGAGCTTCACAAAGCTCGTATGTAAGGGAGGGCCATCACTCAGAATCTAGCTGCATCATGGGTAATGCACAGACCCATAGCCTGGCGTGAGGAGCACACAACCAGGGCCTGTAAGCAATGGAGATGCGATGCAGTCTGAAGAGGAGTCTTTCACTATATTTACTACATCTGGACAGGTTTACACTCAGGAGAGAGCCAAAGGTAGCTTGCAACCCACAATGTCTGTTGCTAACTCTTAAATGTGGCGGTGAATCAGTAATAGTTTGGGCAGCCATCTCAGGGGAGTCTCTGGGTCCGATGTTCACTGTCCATGGTCGTGTAAATGCCCGGGAAAATGAGAACAGATACTACATTATATTACAGGCATTTAGCAGACGCTCTTATCCAGAGTGACTTACACAACTTTTTTCACAGCATTTGCATTGCATCCATGTATACCTGGATATCCGGATATACTGAAGCAATGCAGGTTCAGTACCTTGCTCAAGGGTACAACAGCAGTGTCCTACCAGGGCATGGAACCTGTGACCTTAAGGTTACAAGACTAGCTCCTTACCCACTATATGGGGCAAACACTGCTCCCTTGTGATGTGCCCATACTCCAGGATGAGAATGGCCTCATAACACACTGCTGAACTAATGCAACACTGGTGTCCTGATGAAGCCAAGCACTTTCAGTGTCCTCATCAATCAAAATGATCACACGCATGCACACACGCTCACGCACTCGCACGCGCACACACGCGAGCACACACAAGCACACACAAGCACACATGCACACAAATACCCACAGACGCACACAAACACACACACACACACACACGCGCGCACACAAGCACACGCACATACATACACACACACACACACACAAGCACACACACACATACACACACACGCGCGCACACACACACACACGCACGCACGCACACACACACGCACACGCACACGCACGCACACACACGCACACACACGCACACACACAAGCACACACACAGAGCATAATGAAACCCCCCTGCAGTGTTATTCAGGTGCACAGTGAGAGCCATAGAAACAGAGGCCTCCTCTCCCTGTGGGCTGGGCTCCTGGATCTCAGGCTTCTTCACTCTGAAGCTCTGTTTGCAGCAGCAGCAGCAGAATTGTTTTTTTCCCCTTTTTTTCACAGCGATTTCAAGTTCTATTTATAGCTGCCTGCTGCTGCTGCTGCTTCGTGCGCTCTCTCTCTCTCCTTCTCTATCTCCCTCTCTCCTTCCCCATCTCCCTCCCCTTCTCTCTCACTAACTCTCTCACTCTGTCCCTCTCTGCTTCGCCATCTCCCTCTCTCCTTTCCCATCTCCCTCCCTCCTTCCTTCTCCATCTCCCTGTTTCTCTCGCTCTCTCTCCCTCTCTCTCTCTCTCCTTCTCCATCCCCCTCTCGTTTTCACTCTCTCTCCCCTCTCTTGTCCTCTTTCTCCCACCTCCTTTCTTACTCTTCATCTCCCTTTTTCTCTCTCTCTCCCCCCCTCTCAATTGCTTTGTTGGCATAAAACACAAATGTAATTATTTCCAAAGCATACATATAGATATGTTAAATAATAATAATGTTGAATGTAATAACATATAGGCTAACAGTAACAACAAGCTCTCGCTCTCTCTCTCTCTCTCTCTCTCTCTCAGGCTGAGCTCAGCTCAGCTCGTCACACCACATGGGAGGACAGAGGAACAGTACCAAGCAAAAAATCAGAAGGAGAGACCCTTTAACATATGTGTACGTGTGTACATGTGTGCAGGTGTACATTGAACATAATGAACTCTCCCATTTCTATTTACTATTCAGTAACACAAAGAAAGAGGCAATAAATGGTAATATCTAGTGGCAATATCAATATATGATATTGATATATTGATATGTTATTTCAGTTTTAGACTGGGTTTACATTGGCCCAGACAGTTCTGTGAGCGATGAAGGGTGGCGGATACTCCGGAATTCAGCTCCATAATGGCTGATACTGGGCATGAAGGGATTTGTAGTTTGATGCCAGATTGTAAATCCAGCAGGTCTTCAGAAACTTCTCCAGGTGTCCAACAACGTCCTTCATCACACACAAAAACTGCCTGATCCAATCAAAAACCCGCACTAAAACTGAAATTTCAAAAATCGAGCTGCGCCTGGGGAATCGGGAGTCTTGTCAGGCATAGCCGGTCTTATCCGCAGTCGTGGTAACGGCGCTCGGCAACAATATCGAGCGCAGCTCAGTGTCAGCGTGCAGGCCGTCCCTTATCTTCAAAGCAGCCCGAGTCGTCTGTGCCAACACCTTTGCGCCGCTGATAACCTCCCGCTCCATAAAGAGCGTTTCTTCCCCTGCAAACTGGCGGTAACCCCGCAGTACGCAAACGCAACCGAAAACTCGCCGGCGGCACGACGCGCGACGGATCCCGTCAGAACCGCCGACCGGCAACAGCGGCGGCCGCAAGGGCTGAACCCGCACGACCGCGACTCAACGCCGAGCACAGAGGCTGGATTTATCCGGCACGGACACGAGTGTGAGCACGAGCGGGGGGACGAGCAGGAGTGTGAGCACGAGCGGGGGGACGAGCAGGAGTGTGAGCACGAGCGGGGGGACGAGCAGGAGTGTGAGCACGAGCGGGGGGACGAGCAGGAGTGTGAGCACGAGCGGGGGGACGAGCAGGAGTGTGAGCACGCACGAGTGTGAGCAAGCGGGGGGACGAGCTGTGAGCACGAGCGGGGGGACGAGCAGGAGTGTGAGCACGAGCGGGGGGACGAGCAGGAGTGTGAGCACGAGCGGGGGGACGAGCAGGAGTGTGAGCACGAGCGGGGGGGGACGAGCAGGAGTGTGAGCACAACGAGCAGGAGTGTGAGCACGAGCGGGGGGACGAGCAGGAGTGTGAGCACGAGCGGGGGGACGAGCAGAAGTGTGAGCACGCGCAGGGGCAGCAGCGGGGGCACAAGGGTACAAGGGTAAGCAAAGTGTGAAATCAAAAGCAAGCAAAGCCCGCAGGACATAAACAGGCCCATCCTCCCTGCAGCCAGCTAATTAACGGCAGATGACTGCTGGTGAGAATTATTCACCTATAGCAGGCGTGTCATTCCTCACACTGCCCCCCGCCCAGCAACCCACTTCACAAACCCCCCCCCCCCCCCCCCCCCCCCCCCCCCCCCCCCGCCGCCTAAAACGCCCAGCTCCCCGTTTATTGGCTGAGCGCAGAAAGGGGGCGGTCGGCCGCAAAACCAGCCTTCCCCTCAGTCGCCCCCGAAAAGCCGTTTCAACACGAGCACCAGACCCCCGAGCGTCGAGTCGGGGACTCCGGCTAAACGACCCAAAAGAGGCTCCTGTCTAACGAGCTGGACGAGGGGCTTCCAATGAGGACGTCCTGCAGTGCACCGGGCTACCTGTCCACCCCCTCACTGGAACACAGCACTGCCCTACTGCAGAGTCAGTGCACTAGCTTTTACATTTACTCTTTACTGACTCATGTCCATATATATACGAGCTTGCATCTTACATGCACATACATTTTTAATATGGGCTGTCCCATGCCCTCTAAAAAGTCCTCTAAAAATGCCAATTCCCACTCAAAACAATAAAGCTATTGGACGTGATTTGTCAATTGTGCGTGCGAGTCTCCACAAGAGGGGGACAGACAGTGAGAACTGGATAATTGCACTTCCAAAGTTGACCAAATCTGGCATACGTGACCTGCATGCACGGTGGACCCAAAATAACGTTACCTTTCCGGTTTCTAAATGAGCACGAGCAGTGCTAACAGCAAACGAGGATGACACGATACTATAATGGACAGCCAGTCAGGAGGCTAGATGGCTGCATATGTTAACACACATTAGCACATAATATTAGCAAACCGGCTCACATTTCATCACTTCCTCCCTTCTCTTTCGTCTCCGTCCAGCATGGTAGGGAGCAGCGAGGTCACAGGCAATCAGATCTGGCCTGGGGATTCTACTCTCCCAAGGAATTAACTCAGCAATTAGTGCTGCCGATTGGCCAGACCGTCTTCACACCTGAATCCCAGGTAAAGGCAGGGTGGAAAACCAGCAGTTCTGGGCCCTGGAGGGCCGTGATTTGTGTAACAGGTGCTAAGTGGCTAATCCAGTGAGAATGGGAACCGCAGTGAGATTATGGAACCCCAGCAGAGCCAGTGCAGACTGTGGAACCGCAGTGAGATTATGGAACCCCAGCAGAGCCAGTGCAGACTGTGGAACCGCAGTGGGATTACGGAACCCCAGCAGAGCCAGTGCAGACTGTGGAACCGCAGTGAGATTATGGAACCCCAGCAGAGCCAGTGCAGACTGTGGAACCGCAGTGAGATTATGGAACCCCAGCAGAGCCAGTGCAGACTGTGGAACCGCAGTGAGATTATGGAACCCCAGCAGAGCCAGTGCAGACTGTGGAACCGCAGTGAGATTATGGAACCCCAGCAGAGCCAGTGCAGACTGTGGAACCGCAGTGAGATTATGGAACCCCAGCAGAGCCAGTGCAGACTGTGGAACCGCAGTGAGATTATGGAACCCCAGCAGAGCCAGTGCAGACTGTGGAACCGCAGTGAGATTATGGAACCCCAGCAGAGCCAGTGCAGACTGTGGAACCGCAGTGAGATTATGGAACCCCAGCAGAGCCAGTGCAGACTGTGGAACCGCAGTGAGATTATGGAACCCCAGCAGAGCCAGTGCAGACTGTGGAACCGCAGTGGGATTATGGAACCCCAGCAGAGCCAGTGCAGACTGTGGAACCGCAGTGGGATTATGGAACCCCAGCAGAGCCAGTGCAGACTGTGGAACCGCAGTGGGATTATGGAGCCCCTAGCAGGCTAGCCAGCATGATCCAATAAAACTGTGTGTGACTAGCAGGCTAGCTAGCAGGCTAGCTAACATGACCCAATAAAACTGCTGTGTGACTAGCAGGCTAGCTAACATGACCCAATAAATCTGTGTGACTAGCAGGCTAGCTAACATGACCCAATAAATCTGTGTGACTAGCAGGCTAGCTAGCATGACCCAATAAATCTGTGTGACTAGCAGGCTAGCTAGCAGGCTAGCTAACATGACCCAATAAATCTGTGTGACTAGCAGGCTAGCTAGCAGGCTAGCTAACATGACCCAATAAAACTGCGTGCGACTAGCAGGCTAGCTAACATGACCTAATAAAACTGCGTGCGACTAGCAGGCTAGCTAACATGACCCAATAAATCTGTGTGACTAGCAGGCTAGCTAGCAGGCTAGCTAACATGACCCAATAAATCTGTGTGACTAGCAGGCTAGCTAGCAGGCTAGCTAACATAACCCAATAAATCTGTGTGACTAGCAGGCTAGCTAACATGACCCAATAAAACTGTGTGTGACTAGCCGGCTAGCTAACATGACCCAACAAATCTTTGTGACTAGTAGGCTAGCTAACGTGACCTAATAAATCAGTGTGACTAGCACAGCTAACATGACCCAATAAATCTGTGTGACTAGCAGAGCCAACATGACCCGATAAAACTGCATATTCTGAGGCTTTGTCCTCACTCAGCATGTCCCTGGTGTTACACACCACTGGCTGGTGTGGGCACAGACTTAGACCACCCTTTGCCCTAGACGTGTACAGCCAGGGCCCTCCCTGCAAACTGTGCACAGGCCTGTTGCTTTGACCCAGGCCCTCCATCCGGTTTAATCTGCTGTCCCCCCTAGTGTGGGACAGGAGTGGATGGCTGACCCTCGAACACTCAGGGACTCCACCCATTTCCTCCAGGGACCTTTTCCATGAGGTTGTTGCCCTTTGCTTGCTCATGAGGGCTCAGAATGTTCTTTGAGACTTGGGTTGTTTGTGAAAAGAACTGCAAATAAAGTGGAATTAAATCAAATAAACACTAGCAGAGACAAGGTGAAGACACTGACCTCAACTGGATCTCTACCAGCTTCAAGGGGTACTGCCACCAGGTAAACTGGCCACTCTTGATTTCAGCTTCTCATTGCTCGGGCCCCACAGGGACTGGTGCTGGGTCCCCTCCCGTTTTTTTATTGATACTAAATATCTATGTTTTCAAGTGCATTCAAAGCTGATGATGCACAACTTGTCCTCCCTCTGAACATCAAATTCCACAGACATGACCGCATGCACGGATGACGTGGAAAACAGGATGACTAACCGGCTTCGAGCACTCAAGCTTGCCAAAATAAACAAGGCAAAAGCAATTATTAAACCCCACACCTACAACAGGCTTAATGGCAGAGTATTCGCTTCCTAATTTTTTAAATACCTGTTCATAATTAAACTGATTATCTTGACAGTATAGGGTCTTTAACCAGGAAGAAGCTGACTGGGCGACACTCTTCGCCCGTCATCTCAGCCTTTAACCACAGCACTTCCCGGCCGCCATCTCCGTGGCAACACACAGACAGCACCGCCAAGACGCACCCTACGGGCTGGGTGAATCGCACGCAAACGCCGAAACCTTTTTGAGTTTTAGAATGAATATGTCACGTGCTTCACGAGCCAATTAAATTAAGCGGGAAAAAACTCATTAGCATACCGGTTCCCACAGATGCTCACTGTGGCATGGATAATCGAAGCCGGAAGACTGTATCTGGTACAATTCATAATTAAATCTGTGTCACTGAGGAGCTACTGTGTGTTAAAATGTGCAAGGAGCACAAGTTAGCCATGCACCGTAAAAGCATGATGCGTAACATTAGCTGACAGACCGAGTAATTACTTGCCGTGTTCACACTGTTATAATGGGGAGAAAGCCCACAACCTGCTCCTTTATTTTCCATTAGACACTACATTCCTTGCTTCACTTTTCCCCCCAAATTCAAAAAAACCCAACCAAAAAGGCTGGTGTTTGGTCCAAACGACTGCTCAACACAGGCAACCTCCCATTTAAGTGACAGACAGAATTCATGTAAACTGACCCTCGTAAAAGCAGAAGGCTAGATGAAAGGGAGCATAAGGGATGGTATTGAAAGAGAAACCGTGGTTACGATGGGGGGTGTGGTTTCTCCCCTCCATGGGGCCTACGCCACACCGTCCCGTCTGGCTGTGACCGTTTTGCCTCCGGTCCGGATGTGGGACAGATGTGCGAGGCTGTGCTGCATGTGCTCCAAGCAGCGATAGCAGAGCGTCCGAAACACAACATCGCCCAATGGACACAGCAGCTCTGCTCTGCACCTTTGTTCTGTTCACGCACACATCCCTCGATACATCCGAGGGACAGTGCAGTGCGGTGTGAAAGAGGGGAAAGTCAGGCACCCTCCATCTCTTATGGACCTGAACTTCCATCACAGACGCACTCAATCTCCGCTTCTCCAGAAGCTTCATCACCGACACACTCAATCTCCACTTCTCCAGAGGCTTCATCACCGACACACTCAATCTCCACTTCTCCAGAGGCTTCATCACCGACACACTCAATCTCCGCTTCTCCAGAAGCTTCATCACCGACGCACTCAAATCTCCGCTTCACCAGAAGCTTCATCACCAACGCACTCAATCTCCACTTCATCACCGACGCACTCAATCTCCGCTTCTCCAGAAGCTTCATCACTGACACACTCAATCTCTGCTTCATCACCGACGCACTCAAATCTCCACTTCTCCAGAAGCTTCATCACCAACGCACTCAATCTCCGCTTCTCCAGAGGCTTCATTACCAACGCACTCAAATCTCCGCTTCTCCAGAAGCTTCATCAACAACACACTCAATCTCCACTTCATCACCGACGCACTCAATCTCCGCTTCTCCAGAAGCTTCATCACCGACACACTCAATCTCTGCTTCATCACCGACGCACTCAAATCTCCGCTTCTCCAGAAGCTTCATCACCGACGCACTCAATCTCCGCTTCTCCAGATGCTTCACCCCTGACGCACTCAATCTCCGCTTCTCCAGAAGCTTCATCACCAACACACTCAATCCCCGCTTCTCCAGAAGCTTCATCATGGACGCACTCAATCTCCACTTCTCCAGAAGCTTCATCACCGACACACTCGATCTCCGCTTCTCCAGAAGCTAGGCTATCATGGACGCACTCAATCTCCGCTTCTCCAGAGGCTTCATCACCGAAACACTCAATCTACGCTTCTCCAGAGGCTTCATCACCGACACACTCAATCTCCGCTTCTCCAGAGGCCTGCCGGGGCCTACGGGCAGCCATTAGCATCAGCGCGTACGCACTCCCTACTTAATATCACCAACAGGGCGATTCATCTCCTCTACTGGCTCTGCTCGCTGACCTGCACGGCCACATCGTGTTCATGGAGTGGCGAGTACGTGCCAAAAAACGTGGCCGTTCATGCCGAGTCCAGCCGAGACGGGGGCCAGCTCACGGGCACCCGTCCGAGTCCAACCGTTATTTAACAGACTCCGGAAATCGAACGTCTATCCCCAACTCCTGTAAATAATGCATACCTTGGAAAGAAGGAGTCGTTGCACCATTGACCAAACACAATGAAATCAAATCATTTTATGCACAGCTACGGTCTCTGTTCAATCTCTTTCAATAGCGGCGCTCAAAAACCTCCTAGGGCTGCGTTTAAGTGCATATACTTTGACTATAAGAAATCGTTATGGTCGGGCACAGCTATAACGTACCGCAGGCTGGAGTATCCATCACAAGTAATGAGGATGCCAAGAAAAATACAACATCATAATAAATAAATAATGCAGTAATTTTACACATCGACTTTTCAAGCTAAATTATTTACAAGGCAAAAAAAAAAAACTATTTCTGAAAGCTTTATTTCCCTCCCAACACCATACTGGGATATCCCATCCATCAAAATGGAGACGCGTTTAACTTTCATTAACAGGGTTGGGAGGGGAGGTGAGAAATCGATGGTTTGGGCGAGGAGTAAACGGATTTAAGTGCTCCTAACAGTCACTGCAGTACCTGGTTCCATTAGAATTCTCAATTAAGAGCATTCCAATCACAAGGGTTAAAGCTGTTCAGTGTGATCATAGGTCTTTCAGGCACTAGGGGTTGTGAAGTCGGGGGGGGTTTAAAAATTACTCGCCAGTTCCCGTATACAAAATGTGTTCATTTTAATCGCAGCACACCAGTTTTTAAGCTGCTGATCATCAGACAGGGACCCATGGTAGACACTCCACACGGTTCACAGGAGCTTATCATGCAAAAATGGCACGCCATATGTGACGATTGTCTCTAATATTGTTTTATTTTTATTGTAGTTACAGAAGTCGGCCAGTGTGTGTGGTGCACCCCTTTCTAATTGAGAGCACCTGGGGGTAAACCCTATAATAAGGAAGCCCCCAGTGCTTTCTGGGCCGTTTTTCTCTCTTTCGTTCTCACTCTGTTCCAGGTAATCCTGCGCCAGGTCGGGCGGTTGGACGGCCCGCAGGTTTTTCCCTTCACCCTCTTTTCTTCACAGGTTTTGCGTTGTACATTCACATCCCATATTTGCACAGCGCATCCACACACATTTAATATAAATACCCTACATTTCACTCATTCACTCATACATGTATCATTGTTTTCTTCTTC
This sequence comes from Anguilla japonica, assembly GCA_025169545.1. Classification (NCBI taxonomy): domain Eukaryota; kingdom Metazoa; phylum Chordata; class Actinopteri; order Anguilliformes; family Anguillidae; genus Anguilla; species Anguilla japonica. Next base: position 3,216,199 of record CM045895.1, read on the forward strand.
ATAAATAATTCCTTTGTTTAAAAGTATACCTTGTTGTGTTGTCTCCCTTTTTGTCACGACTATAGCTTAAGTCGTAACACATATTACAACACTACTAGAATGACCCCCCCCTCCCCCCCCAATCAACGCTGACAATGCTTGCCTGGGTACCAGCCCTTTTAGGTAGTTACAAGAGTGGTTTCTTCAGTTTTCTTCTGGAGTTCATTCATCATATAAAAAGCTACACACTGTTCATTTCTTTGAGTAGCACATAATGCCTTCAGTTTTAATTAGCTGTTGACTTGACGTGCCATTTGGCTGCATTACACAAGAAACAACATGAAACTGCACCTTCGAACCAGTTAGGCATGGTTCATGTTAATTTACGTAGAAAAGATGGAGTCATAATTAATAATGATTTGAATTTCCTTTTGATATTCACAACGCCAATTCATTGATTTTCAAGGCCAACTATTGGAGAAATGGAATCTAGCTTTATTTGCCACACGGCACTGTGGGAATCGCAGTTCTTTTTGTGTAAATATTGACCGGCACCACTGCATTGCATTGACACTTCTGGCAGGAAAATTAATAACACTAATTATTTTATGAAGCGTAATTCTTCTCTCCTTCAACAAAGTTAAAAGAATAGAACTGTAATTTAACATGCAGTCAAATGCTCCAAGTGACTGATTGGTCTGGGTTCAAACATAGTTTGTCCTTAAGTTTGAATTACAATAATAAGTAAGCTCATAGCAGTCAAATAACTGAACCACTTCAAAAGTACACAAAATACAAAACTCTGTGACTTTAAATTAAAAAAAGGTCGGAGGACTCTTTAATTACCTAAAGACGTCAAGGATCATGAAGTAGAACAGCTAGGGAACATAGGTGTCTGTAGCGGACACTTGGGGAGTATTCTGTCCATGAAGGGCTGGTGTGAATGGGACCGGTCCGCAGAGCCAGCATTTATGTCAGCTGGTGTGGATGGGACCGGTCCGTAAAGCCAGCGTTTGGGTCAGCTGGTGTGAATGAGATCGGTCCGCAAAGCCAGCGTTTGTGTCAGCTGGTGTGAATGGGACCGGTCCGCAAACCCAGCGTTTGTGTCAGCTGGTGTGAATGGGACCGGTCCATAAAGCCAGCATTTGTGTCAGCTGGTGTGAATGGGACCGGTCCGCAAAGCCAGCGTTTGTGTCAGCTGGTGTGAATGAGACCGGTCCGCAAAGCCAGCGTTTGTGTCAGCTGGTGTGAATGGGACCGGTCCGCAAACCCAGCGTTTGTGTCAGCTGGTGTGAATGGGACCGGTCCATAAAGCCAGCGTTTGTGTCAGCTGGTGTGAATGAGACCGGTCCATAAAGCCAGCGTTTGTGTCAGCTGGTGTGAATGAGACCGGTCCGCAAAGCCAGCGTTTGTGTCAGCTGGTGTGAATGGGACCGGTCCGCAAACCCAGCGTTTGTGTCAGCTGGTGTGAATGAGACCGGTCCATAAAGCCAGCGTTTGTGTCAGCTGGTGTGAATGGGACCGGTCCGCAAAGCCAGCGTTTGTGTCAGCTGGTGTGAATGAGACCGGTCCATAAAGCCAGCGTTTGTGTCAGCTGGTGTGAATGAGACCGGTCCATAAAGCCAGCGTTTGTGTCAGCTGGTGTGTATGGGACCGGTCCGCAGAGCCAGCGTTTGGGTCAGCGGGTGTGAATGAGACCGGTCCATAAAGCCAGCGTTTGGGTCAGCTGGTGTGTATGGGACCGGTCCGCAGAGCCAGCGTTTGGGTCAGCGGGTGTGAATGAGACCGGTCCGCAAAGCCAGCGTTTGGGTCAGCTGGCTAACGGGCGGTAGGCTGTATGACGCGTCTGGAAAACTACACGCAAAACTAACTTGCCTGAGATGTGCTTTGAGGAACAACTTCTTTTTTTAATTAAAATGGAAGTTGCCGCCAGTTACCATAATCACAACCGATGGGACAGCAAAGACGCCGCTTTGGAACAGTCATCCAAGAAGCCCCTCCCCGCACCCACCCCGAAACGAGGAGAGCTGGAACAGCCTGAGCCCAGAAACACAATGGCTTTCTTAACACAGAGGGACTGACAGTTCCACACCTGGGACATCCTCCTGCTCTTCTGCCGACTCTGACAGAGACGACCGTATCATTAAAAGTGCTGCTTTCGGAGTGTCGAGTGCTCCAGCTCGCCTTATTTCAGCTCAGTCCCAGTGAAGTTATGTGGGTGAGGACCCATCTGTATGCATCCTGGGCTGTCCTGGCCGTGAAGCACTCACTCTGTCCTCTTTTAATAACCGAGCTGAAGCACGTTCACCATCACGTCTAACCATAGTGTGATCACTGCGTCCCTTCTGATTGGCCAGTCTCACCATAGTGTAATCACTGCGTCCCTTCTGATTGGCCAGTCTCACCATAGTGTAATCACTGCATCCCTTCTGATTGGCCAGTCTTCACCATAGTGTAATCACTGCGTCCCTTCTGATTGGCCAGTCTTCATCACAGTGTAATCACTGCGTCCCTTCTGATTCGCCAGTCTTCACCATAGCGTAATCACTGCATCCCTTGCTATTGGCCAGTCTCACCACAGTGTAATCACTGCATCCTTTCTGATTGGCCAGTCTTCACCATTGTGTAATCACTGCGTCCCTTGCAATTGGCCAGTCTTCACCATAGTGTAATCACTGCGTCCCTTGCTATTGGCAGTCTCACCACAGTGTTATCACTGCATCCCTTCTGATTGGCCATTGCACAGATTCACCGCAAGGTGAAGCTGGCCTTCAGTGACTGTCCGTTCAGGAGAAACAGGGCTGGGAGGTAGTGCAGACAGCAGTCTTTAGCCACATTTCCAGGTGGCTCAGCCAGGTGGAGTCAAAAGCTTGAGTTACAGCCTAATGCCACAGGCCAAAGACTCAGGCGGCTGGTCCGTTCGTGTGTCTGCAGACAGTCCAGTGAGGTGCCAATGTTAGCATCTTACTCCGTAAAGTGCCACAATACTGTAGCATTTATGCTTAAAAAATGTATTGAGCAAAAACGTCAAAAATTATTCCTATTGCACCTGTGTGACAAGTTGAGTTTTATCATTATTAAAGTCAGATCTGCAGAACTTGACAGTCAACACGATTTTCCTTCTAGGACAGTTGGCAGCAGTACGGGAGATGCATTTCGAGCTGTCAATATCACGCCATGAATAGCCTCTCTTCAATGCCTGCCTTACACTGCAAGAGATGGCAAAAGGAGAAACCGCATGAACTCTGTCAGCCGGCTAGATTAGAGAAAACCAAGTGTTCAGCCGGTCAAATTGATATTTTCCTGTTTTTATCATATTAAATTGAAAGTATAGCCCTCTCTTTAAAAAGAAACAAAAAAGTAGTTTCAGCAAAGCTGCTTTTTGAAATCAAGTTTGTTATTTTTGATCATAACAATGACTGTTAAATGTGCCACAGGTCAAAAGTCTTTTGTCATTATTAGCCTAAACAGGTTGTGATTTATTTCTGCATTGAACGACAGATATAATTGCAAGAAAACCCTGATACTTCTCGTAACAAGACCAGGTCAAAACCTAGTATATGGCTGGACATAACACACTTCATCCGGGCCGACCAATGGTGTAACTTCATAACTCGGCCGACCAATAGTGTAACTTCATCACTCAGTCACTCAGTCACAGTGTTTGTAGGGCTGGCCCCGCTGTTGTGGTCCAGCCAAAAACCTGGCAGTACTGAACAAGTGCAGAGGAGTAGGATGTGCACTTACAGAGAGAGGCCAGCAGAGTTTGTAGATGTTTGAATTATAGTGAAGAGGGCCACATGTTTAGCCTAGTTTCTACATGCTTGGATACTGCTGGCCCAGATGTAACTACAGGCAATGACAGAATATGGACAGAACTTTAAATGTTTTAATAGAAGAATTTTCAGGTAGCTGTGATTTGTAGATAAACGGTTTGCACTTCCCTGGTGGATTTTTTGTTTTATAATAAAGCACACCAATGTAAGGTTTTTTTTTTTTTCTTATGGAAGTAATCCTTAAAGTTTGGCTGCAGTTGTATTCCTCTACGCTGCAATGTGGTTGACCTGACTAGCACCAGTGCCACTGGCAGGCAAAGCACTCTCACTGAAAAGATGGCCGCCAGCTTCTCTACCTTCATAATAACCCACCAGGGAAGCCCCGCCCCTGATCAAAAGGACACGCCTTCATCTCGGACGGCCCAATGAGGGCTAAGGGGATCATAAGAGCCACAATGGTGGGCTTGAGGAGAAGGTGAACCCGAAGCACCGGCGATGTCCTGCGAGCGGCCGTGGAACAGCAGGAGACACTGGCACGCGCCCGTCTGTGTGGCACGAGCCCAACCGTGGGACTGCGGCTACGGAGCGCACCCTACCCCTGCAGACGGGCAAGACACTCCTGCCCAAAACGACCGCTGGCTCAAGCACTCCCCAACCGAGGGGTCATGACAAAGCCTCAACCTGGGAGCAGGGCGCTTTCGGCTGAGGAGCCCCTGTGTTTGCAGAGTGGGTACAGAGCGTCAGTCTGTCTTCCGCCTGGTGAAGAAACTGTCCAACAACACGTCGGCCTAAAGGCGGTGGTTATTTGGTCACGTGACCTCAAGAGGCAGAGTCCAAGTACTTACAGTATGTTCCTCAGATGAAATACAACAACATATTAACACCTGTCTTACGACTATTTCCACAAGTGAGCGTTACCAAGCTGCATGAATTAAAATTGGGTTTTTTTTTTTCTCTATTCTAATTCAGAGGCATAGGTGAACCACTGTTTATAGGAGGGCAGAAATTCAACAAGAATTTTTTTTTTTAAATTCAAAAGGACGTTACACTGACTATAAGCCTATCCAATGCTACCCATTGCTGCATTCAAAAGTGTACAGCTAGGGCCATTTTGTTGTACAAAAGACATTCTTGTGTCAGCAACAGAAAATAAATTAAAGAAAAATCAACAGACCAAAGGTTTTTTTTTTTTATAACTGCTTTTACCACCACAACATACTCCTGAGCTGAGAATGAATTAAAATATCCTGGTTGATCTGACACTCAAGCATACAATGAAAATGCAACCTCTGTTTTCTGAGAATCGCACACAAAAAAAAAAAACATTAGAGCTGGCGGAGGCATAAACGCTCTATGTCCCCGAGTCGTTCAGGGCAGTGGTTCTCAAATCACTTGCTCAGTTAAGGTTATTGAAGATGTTTGTTTAAGTAGCTAATTTCATACTTTTCCCCTTTACTTCTTAACAGCACGCAGGTTTCGTCAAAATTTGCTTTGTCTATGAATTCTTCCACCAAATGGTTAATGTTAGTGACCAGGTGTGGACACACTCACCAGTTAGGGGCCTGATCATTTATCTCTGTCTATAATTTGCTATTTTATATTAGTTGTTGTCAGTAATACAGCAAAATGTGTGACTTCTATTCTTCTTGGCATTTTTTGAAATAATGTGCTTTAAGAGGGCAAATAATCCCTCTAGACACAAATAGCAACTAATAGCTGTGGTTAGAACTAAAACGAGCATACACCGGGGGCTCAGGGTGGAGTTTAAAAACCAGTGGTTTAGGGCCACAACCATCCCGGGGCCCCACGGTAAGACACACAGATAACCGTGCAATTTAGTGAGTGATGCCGCAGCACTTTAGCACCGCAACATTATTCTCGTTTGGGGCCACCAAACCCTAAACCCAGCTCTGCATTACAAAACGCTGTTCGGTGAGCCACTGCCGTTACTGAAGCTGCAGCGAGCCGCTACAGCTTGAAGCTGAGCCGACGCATACGCTGCCACTTGGCTCATACTAGTGAATGGAAAGGACCTTTTGGACGAACCCCGAGGTCGGGCCCGGTGCCACAGCAGCCAGGCGAGTGTTAGACTCGCTTTCACGAACTGCCCATAAACATAAAAGCCCTACCAACCAAATTAGACCTGCGTTACGGTGGGAGGTCCAATTTATTAATATAACTCCAGAATCTGTAATCCTCCGCAATGTAATGAAACACTGAATATCACGCTAAAACCGCTAAACACGGATGAGAAACAGTGGTGGCAGCTATATTATGTTCCGTTTGTGGCGTCCTGCTCGTGTTGAGAGAGAAACGCTCGAGTGGAAAAACCTCAAAGGTCGCCCACATATCTCTGAAGGAAATATGTGGCTAATTAGCTATACAAAGCTAGTTCTCCAGCCGAAGTGGTCACACAAACGAGAGAGCAAACGGCATTCGTGCCACGTTAGAAAACAAAGTTCTGTTGAGGGGTTTTTAAATAAGGTGTAACCTTTTTGCGTTCATACGTTACAAAAATAAAATGTAGACTATAGTATAGATCAATGGTGTCATTTTCAGCAGACCAGTAATGATACCAAACCAATGTTTTCAGCGTGAGACGTTGTTAGTTTGATATAGCTAGACTAACAAACACAGAATAAACGAAAATTGAGATGGCTTGGATGCTACTTTATCATGTACACCAAATAGACGGTTAACTGGTTAACAAGTTGGAGCTGTTCAAAACATTGAGCTCAAGCGAAATCACGCTGAACGTAAAGCAAAGTTGGCTTATAACGTTCGCCAACTACTACTCGATAGCCAGTCTAAGTACATTCATTTGTTAGGCAGCACAGGCTATCGCCAGTGTTCAAAATTCATTTCGACAAATATGTCAAACTAGTTTTGTAGCCAGTAAATGGCATTAACGCCATGCATCGGTGCCCACTTTAACGTACACATTCAGTGAGCTATCTGATATATAAGAATCCGTCAAGAGCTGGGTAACGCAGCTTATTTTACATTATTTCCAAAAATTCAAATATAAATCCCAACTCACCGTTCTTCAGTACGTTTTCATTCAGTTGACAGCAGAAGAGACGAATTTCCGAGCTGGTTTCCCTTCCTTCGACTTGGCGATAGCAAACTAGAGAGCTGATCAGCTGGCGATCTAACGAAGGTGCACAACGTTTATTTCGCCACAATATAGCAACTAAACAACCAGAAAACAATGCGATATAACGCTAGCCTCCTACCCGACACGCCAGCTAGCCGAATTAGATGCAAAAAAACGCACTTTCCGGCTGACATGCAAGCTAACGCTTGTAAGCGTGTGACCCGGCTTCTATTCGACAAATTTGCTCTTAATAGAGTCAGATACCTATAGCTGGCTCAATTCATTTGGTGATAAAAAGCGCAGCTACCTTATATCGAAAGCTGGCTAAAGCTAGCTGGCTAGCCCGTTGCTATCTGATCGCGACCCCGACTGTCAAAAACAGCACCGCGTGGGAGGGAACCTAACGCTAAATTATTAAACCAAGACCAAATGAGCGAGAAAACTTAGAGCTATCAAATAAAGGACAGAAATGATAGTGACTAAAGAATAAAGACTCTGGGTTTAAAGTAAAAGAAAAAAAGAAACAAAACACCATTCCCCTCGGCTCCGGCTTCTATGTGTGTAGCGTCACTCCTTCACGCACGAGGGTACAACGTCATCATTTCCTGCTGCCTTCGTTTTCTTGCACTATTTGTAATTACGTCATACATATCTTTGTATACAATACCTGTTACCGAGAAATCAACACATTTTAAAAATTTCCACTGGTATGCGTTATTTCCTTGTTGGGTTCTGTACAATTAATCACCGGTTAATTGTTTATGCTAAACTACCAAAGGTTTGTATGTAAATGTTGAGATTCGTGGTTCCAAAAAGTCAAGTCTCCGTGAGCAACATTGTCATCTAGAGAACGATTATGTGTATATTTTCATATTTGGCAGCTACTTTTTTCCATTGTTGATAGACGGTAGGTGAATTCCTATTTCATATTTCACGTATTGAAAGTTACATTTCGAAAGTTAGATGTGGAAAAAAAAAGTCATTCAATGTTTAAAGAGGACGAACAGTATATTGAACACTCACAAGGTTGTACGAGAGTAACAAATCAGCTGTCCATAAGATGTGAATAAAATGCAATTCTTACAACTGACCACTGGGTGGCGAAATTGTACTACTCGGAAAAAACAGGGCTCAATTTATCTCGAATTCCATTTTCTTATTTCAGGCTACTGTAAATCAGACAAGTGTCTTTGGAGCATGCTATGAAACATCCTTTTTCTGACCGAACAAAACTTTTTCTGATCGGACAATGCAGACATAAATATAAAGTGGAGAAGTATTTAAAAAATGGTTATAAAGACGTTTTTTATTTTTATGTCGTAGTGTAAGATCATGATAACAGAAGAGTAACTGGTCACGGCGCATACAGCTGAAACTATGCTTCAGGTCGCCCCTTCTGGGAGTAGCCGCTTAACAGGGATTCGATAACAATGAAACATTAAGTAATTCAAACAAATTGTGGTTTAGCAACCGAGGGTATTTACACAAGGGGCAATGACACAAGACTCGGTACTGGGATATCTACACATAAAGCTGCAACACGTTTTATTTAATTTAATCAGTAAACATTGGTAAATGGAACATTTTGAACATTGTTTTTTTTTTTTGGTTGAGAAACAGCTAGTCTAATTTTGTACCAGGTAAGGGCAGTTGCCAGGGACATCTGGGAAGTTTGGTAAAATGGATAGCGCAGTGACAGGCAACACAATTTCTGCTTCTTGCGTGGGTAAGCTTTGGTCAGAAAATGTCATTTCTGTCGATGCACAGACCAAACAAATTAAGCAAACATAACCTAGAGGGTTTGGCTTTCTAACAAGAAAACACCTGCCATCTTCCAACATCTAAGTTTTAAGCCATGACTCTGACATGATGATACAATAGTTAAGTGTTCTAATGTCATCCACAAACAAAGTGATAAAATAACTCAGGAAACTAGCAAGTGCAAGATGCCATAGAGTAGTAAGCAATTTAGCCAGTCTCAGTAAACAAAACCCATACCTATATGCATGTCAATACAATGCAAATTTTTATATTTTATCACAAATGTGCGATTGGAAGCATAAAATTTGTCAGTGGAAAAATGGAAAATGGCAAGGAGCTGTAAATACACAAATTATGCCATGTTTATATTTCTAGTGTTCAGTTTATAGTCCTTGACAGTTGGTTATCACAGGTAAATTGCTTGGATATGTAAATTTATTCTGAGTGGCTATAAAAAGCTTACCTTCAAGCATCATATAAAGTGTTGTCACAGATATGTTCTTCAATGGGAAAATTAACTACCTTTACACCTGAATAGAAAAATGTAAATAGTATCAACATATTTAGAAGAAAGTTTGCTTGCATATATAGTCTGAGAACCACTTTCTGAACTTTCCTAGCTGTATTTCAAAAACAAGAGCAACAGGTAACAGTTTTCTGTGCCCTGTTACCTGTTGCTGTGTCCTTAAACTATGAATATTATTCTGTTTATCACCACCAAGAGCCGCTGTTAAAATTGTAAATGTGTGATGGTGGACATTTTTACACAATGTAAGCCACTAAATAATAAAGTTTGTTTACAAGTAGTGAGTAGTGTCTCTTCACTAGAGAAAAGGTGATACCAGAATTACATGACCAAATCCTCACTGTAAAATAAATTCCACTAGAGTATCATTTTCATTATCCTTTAGATTATCCATACTGTATCTGATTTTCAGTTTGCCAGCACCTTTTATAAATGCGACTAATACATTCTAAAATTAGTTTTTTTTTTAATGTAAATGAAAGAAAAAAGAAAAGTCATCATGTTTGATGTGGGAGTTTTTATTAATTTACAAAGATTCTGTTTTATCCACAGCCTACATTTTAGCCCGCATCCCTTTTTTTTAAGTCAGATTAACCAGGTCAGTTTGCTTTACACAGTGGAGCAACAGATATCTGGTACGAATGCACATGGCGCGAGGAACGGCACACCGAACCTCTGCGTGTCTGCATCAGTGCGCCTCCACGTAGGGTGCGCTTTAATTAAAACTTTTTTCGTCAGGCTTTTAGAAAAAATAATTAGGCGAATGTTCTAATTTCAGTCCTGTCTATTAACATTTCTGTTGTCAAAGCACCAGTACATGATAAAAGCCCTGTGTCCCATTCTCCCTTTCTTCAGGAAAACGTCACTTTCCGATGATTAAATAATTGCATCATGTTTACAATACACGCGTTGCTTTTCGTTGGCAAAAAGAAAAAAACTGTGTATAGAAAGTATGGAGAAAGGTTAGTGGATCAAAGAGGAAAGATTTCGTACTTTGGATTTCAATGCTAACCGGCTTGTTGCCATATTGAACTCCCTGCAACAGTTCCAAAAGGCAAAGCACGAGTCTTCTGCGTGCTTAAATAAAGATTTTGATTACAGGGGCGATGTTTACAAGGAGTGTCACTGGAGCCCATCATCGACTTATGTGTTACAGCATGGCATACATGCTGACATGTAACTGACCGGTTTATAGGTTATGTTACCTCACCTGGCCTGTGATCCCTGCCCCCCCACCCCCACCCACACACACACACACACACACATTTCTCTCTGTGATATTTGCGAGTCGTTCATTGGTGCATCCCGCTAATGTGTCGCAACTTTTGGTGGATTACCCTAGATCTTTCCGTCTACAGGTGTAGGGAGTGTAGTGCCCGTCCTCCGTCACCCCAGTCTCTGCGGCGTCTGGCAAGTAACAGCATCATCAGGAACCACAAAGAGTTAGGCAGGTCTGCGTCGTTTACAGTAAGGCTTCCGTACTTTGCACTATCTGTTTTATCAGCTGGGGGAGAAAAGTAACACGAAAAGCGAATGATTGCAAGACTGCTGTTGATTATTTTGTTCCAGTCAGTCGCTAAGATGAGCTCGTATACGCATTGCAAGCTGCACTCGATGTTGCTGTCAACTTTGCTGGTGCTTGCCGTCTTAGTGGTAGAGATATTGGCCGCTGTGGCCAACGGTGTGGACGCAGCTACCTGCGGGTCTTGTGAAATGCAGACGATAGACAAGGGCTCGGAAGAGAAACTGTTGATCGAAATAGCCAAGCAGCAGATCCTAAGCAAGCTGCACCTGAAAGAACGACCGAACATCACGCAAACCGTGCCAAGGGCTGCTCTGCTCACCGCTCTCCGGAAGCTTCACGCGGGACGCGTCCGACAGGATGGCACATTCGAACTGGAGAACAACCGGCAGAGCGCACGTGCAAAAGATCAAGGCTACGAAGTCGTGAGTTTCGCTGATACAGGTAAGTTCTGCGAAGTGAGATTTTTGACCGATCTGCTTGCTCGAGTTACTTTTCTTTCTTTGTGTAATTCTGCATTTGTTCTTGTTACAATATTGATGGGCCTATATAAAGGATGATAGCAGAGTATGTGCGACAGCCCGAAAAAGTAGGCTAAGTACCGCTCACGTGCCCACCAAATCCATTACTTATAATTGGAACACCGCCAGATAAGTTAGATCGCCTTTTAACTGTTTCTCAAGTTAAAATAAACAGTCCAGGACGCAATTTCGCCATTACATTTTGAGTTGCGGCTTACAAAAACGAGATACCAAATTTCAATGAATAGAAAAATGGCACAAAATGCGCGTAATGCGCATACGACGAGGTGTTTGTAATCGTTAGTATAATTAGTGTGAAAATACAAAGGTATTGTCGTTTTGATTGTACAATGTTTCAAAGTAGTTTTTACTAATTTCTAAGTTATCTCTCTGTGCGGAGAAAACATATTTGGATGAATATGGACATTCCTTCCCAACTACAGATAGAAAAGAGTAATGCAAAGGTATAATGTAGGCTATAACAAGCCTTTCGTATATGTGATTATTATTATTTATTTATTTTGCATAATAAATAAGATAACTTCTTCGGAACTCGACGTCATTTAGTTCTAAACTTAATCTGTCGCAGTGCATATCTGAATTTACGCTGTAGCTAATGTTACCAATTTTGTTCTCAACATTTCTACAATGTACCACAGTAGTGCTGGTCTTAAATTTTGCGTTAATTCATACTGATGTCCGGAACTGACCGACTAAAGACTGACATCTTTCCTCCACCCTTCTTTCAGCCACTCTAATGCGTGTATTGGCCAAATCCCAGAGTGTGATCTATGCAAAAACATCCAATCAAGTAACACATGTTGTGTTGGTTGTAACCACAAACGTAAAAGGCACGAGTAGTAGGCTACCGAATAAACATCTCTTAAAACACAGGAACCATTTGACCTGGAAATGAGTTGGTGCTTATAAACAGGTGGCCCACGTAATCGAAGAATCAGACGTGGAGGCGCGTGCACAAGTGACCTTGGCATTGATTTGTCACAATCTAGTCAGCAAAGGTAGCCAACTATTTTGATGTCTATGGTTCTGATTGTTCAGTTCTTCACCTTTCCTCTATAAAAAAAACGAAACATTCATGGCACACCCTACGTGTTTTTCCTGAAATAAATTACAGAGAGGGTAAATCAAGGCTAGTCGATCCGTTTTTGATTACATTACCCTAACTTGTCCTCAAAATGTTAATAGGATCTAAATTTATATAATGTCTAAGAATAAAGGCGGTTGTGCTCATACGTGTTACTCAGTCGAGAAGTAAGTGCCCATGATTTTAAAAGAATGTAAGTATACCTTTAAGACTATCGTTCCATGGAGATATATTTTTAGGGTCTCAGCAATTTAGATTTTGCTGAAGTCTAGACTGATGTACCGAAACTGACCTGTATCTGATGTACTTTGTTTCTGTAAATAATACAGAAAATGACACACCCTTTAAAGTTGCCGTTAGACAAAAAATCATAACGCACTTATTTAGCTAAGTTCGGCAATGACTGCGTACTGACAAAATAGTTCAGTGAATATTGAATAACTGCAATGTCTAATATTTGAAGACCCATATTTTGTGATATCTGTATAGGGCCGTGTTGATTAATATAACTGTTACATAACTGTCGCAAGATACTTTTGTGAAACTACATATAGGGTCATTTTTAAATAAACATCAAAGTAATGCGTTTTATTATTGATCGTTTCACCCTGACTTTGAACCGTAAAAATAGAATCAATTGACTGTACTCTAGCGTTTACAATGGCGTCTTTTCCCCCGCTCAGACGACCCAGACTCCAACAGCGCGCGCCCCAGCCTCACGTTCCAGTTCGTGCAGGAGCGCGAGCAGAACATGCAGGTGCTGCAGTCAGCTCTGTGGCTGTACGTGCACGCAACCGAGGCCCCCTCCAGGGACTCCCGCGCCACCGCGCAGATCTACCTGTCGGGCCAGGGGAGCGGAAACCGCACGCTGCTCCTGCAGAAGACCCTGGAGGTGCAGCGCGGCGGCTGGCACACCTTCCCCATCACCCACGCCCTGCAGGCCTTCCTGGACGGCGGGCAGCGGCGGCTGCGGCTGGAGGCGCTGTGCGACGGGCCAGAGGGGCGGGACCTGTGCGCGCAGGAGGGCGGGGCGTCCGAGTCCGCCCACCGGCCCTTCCTGGTGGCCCAGGTGCGCCCCCGCGAGGAGGACGAGTCGGGCCACGCCCGGGGGAAGCGCTCGCTGCGGTGCGGAGAGGACGTCAGCATCTGCTGCAAGAAGGACTTCTACATCAAGTTCCGCGACATTGAGTGGCACGAGTGGATCATCGCGCCCGAGGGCTACCACATGAACTACTGCATGGGCAAGTGCCCGCCGCACCTGGCCGGCTCCCCGGGCATCGCGTCCTCCTTCCACGCCACCGTCCTGAGCCAGCTGAAGGCCAACGGCATCCACACGGTGGTGTCCTCCTGCTGCGCGCCCATCCAGCGACGCCCGCTCTCCATGGTCTACTTCAACTCGCAGCACAGCATCGTCAAGACCGACGTGCCCGACATGATCGTGGAGTCCTGCGGCTGCACGTAGAACCCGAGAGAGAGAGAGAGAGAGAGAGAGAGAGAGAGCAAGATGGACAGGTTCCCAGGGCTTGAGTATCAAACTGGGGCTGTGTTCACACGTAAGCACAAGAGTCTCTATGCAAACCCCCAGTGTCTCCCACATTTACTCTCTCTCTCACACACACACACGCACACACACACACACACACACACACAGGTGAAAAATCCCTTCATACATTTACGTGGACTGTTATGAGGAATTGCCGCAAGGTTTAAACGCCAAGTACGGCAAGTAAGCACTATTAAGGCAGAAAATGCTTTAAAAAATGGAGCCTTCATCTTGAGCACTTACTCTACATGACTTTACCTTTGTTGATATGTTAGTTACTTTAGACCTGTGAGCTGTGTTTTATTTGTTTGTCTGTTCATTCCCTTGGCTGCGTGTTGTATGAGCTGTTGCTGAAGGAGGCGTTATGGGGACAAACTATGTGGTGCCTCATCTGAGAGGAACTGCAGAGAGAAAGAAGTTTCTAGAAAAGGACTGAATTTGTGGGCCAACCCCCCAAAAAAAATGCATTTTGGCTAGCTGCCGGGGTGGGGTGCATGGATGCTGCTATACCCCCCTCCACATACTGCACACAGGTACAGGGGCTCACCCCAGAAAAATGGGAGGGACTTCCTCAGACCCATTCACCCTGAAAGTCACAGTATGTGCCATTGAATTCCATATTTATTGATCAAATTTGTTTAACTGTCTTGCACCTTGATTGGTGACCAACCAAGTGCACATGCAAATTCCTTTATTTACACACAGATATACTTGTGTGTGCGTCGTCAGTAATACCTATAATACAGGTATAGATAATTATTTATTGTTGAAACAAACACACACAACTGAAATGTGCCTTCCACCCCACTTGGGAAGAGGAAAGGGAGTTATGCCCAACCTGTAGGTTAGAGGATGTGCAATGGAGATGGTGTACATCTCATACGTTATGCAGCGGATTGCTAAAGTAACATTAGCATTGGCTGCACAGATGCCATTCATTGCATACGGACATTGTGCAGCAGATTGCTAAAGTAACATTAGCATTGGCTGCACAGATGCCATTCATTGCATACAGACGTTATGCAGGGGATTGCTGAAGTAACATTAGCATTGGCTGCACAGATGCCATTCATTGCATACGGACATTGTGCAGCAGATTGCTAAAGTAACATTAGCATTGGCTGCACAGATGCCATTCATTGCATACAGACATTGTGCAGCAGATTGCTAAAGTAACATTAGCATTGGCTGCACAGATGCCATTCATTGCATACGGACATTGTGCAGCAGATTGCTAAAGTAACATTAGCATTGGCTGCACAGATGCCATTCATTGCATACGGACATTGTGCAGCAGATTGCTAAAGTAACATTAGCATTGGCTGCACAGATGCCATTCATTGCATACGGACACTGTGCAGCAGATTGCTAAAGTAACATTAGCATTGGCTGCACAGATGCCATTCATTGCATACGGACATTATGCAGCAGATTGCTAAAGTAACATTAGCATTGGTTGCACAGATGCCATTCATTGCATATGGACGTTATGCAGGGGATTGCTAAAGTAACATTAGCATTGGCTGCACAGATGCCATTCATTGCATACGGACGTTATGCAGGGGATTGCTAAAGTAACATTAGCATTGGCTGCACAGATGCCATTCATTGCATATGGACATTGTGCAGCAGATTGCTAAAGTAACATTAGCATTGGCTGCACAGATGCCATTCATTGCATACGGACGTTATGCAGGGGATTGCTAAAGTAACATTAGCATTGGCTGCTTTGACTCCTGGCTGACTACCTGGCCACAAGTCTGTGTTTCTGGGAAGAACAAACAGCAGTCAATAGGCTGATGACCTTAATAGGTCTTTGGCTTTGGCATTTACATCCCCTACCCAGTCTGGGCGTTCTCACTGGCAGGCGTAATTGTTTTTAAATACATATTCAAATCTCACATAATGACAGAGATCTGAAATGACTCGTGTGCATGGGGAAGGGGCTGGGGTAAACAGGCTTTTAGGCACAGTGCGAGTGCACGCATTCATCAAATAAAAAAAAATGGCAAAAACACGATGCTTTCGACATTGTAAAACTTATGCCAGGTTGTGCTTGTTGAGCCAAGCTGTATTCTATAGGACAAAATAAGGAAGAAGTTATTTTTCTGCAATATAATTATATTTCCAGTATTTCAATAATAGAAGAAAGTAATAAATCCTAAACACACTAATTACTAAATAGAATTTTATATGCAAGCACAATTTATTTGTTCACTTGAGGGTGAATTATAAAAAAATTTCTGTTCCAATGATTAGTCATGCAACACCGAGAGAAAACTCAATTTGCACCGAGAGCTCAGTTGTATTTTTCCATTGACATGGCTCTCTGTCACGATAGTCCACGATAGTCCATTTTGCTGCAGGAATCTGTCTTAAGAGGCTTGCAGACACCAGCAGAATGGCAGATTTTCAGAGGTTAAAATGTTTTTTTTTTTTTTTTTTTTTTTTTTTATCAGAATCCACACTGTATTATTTGCTCAGATCCGCAGTTAGGCAATGACTCTCAGCATCATGAACCTGGGGCTGTTTCTCAACAGCGTGTGCAAACATTTGGATTTCCACAGTGTCAGGAAATGTGAAGGTCCTTGCAGCACAACGGTCAATGGGCATTTAGTCGAAGGCACGTTGGTATTTGCTGTTTCCAAGGTCTAAAGTTTGGGGTGATGTCAACGGGGATTTCATGCCGTTCCTTAATGTACAGAGATGAGCCCAGCCAACAGGCATCCGGGTCTCTGCAGCACATCCCAGCCGTTAGCCTCTAGAATGCACTTCCTGTATACCGATGACACGCGCGGGCACTTCTGCCTTTTTATTGGAGGACTGCTCTCTCAAGCACTTACCGCCACTTCATGGCTACGTGTGGATGGATTGGGTGCATCTCTGCTGAGTAGCGTGTGTTCCAGTCCGTCAAGGGATCAGATCACCTTCAAGCCTCAATCCTTAAAGTCACAGATAAATAGCCATACAGTTGGGCCGAGTGGTGCCCTTAGTCTTAAATGAACTGCACGATTTGGCCGTTTATGGCACTAAATGTCGAAGCCTTGCTGATCTGAAGGACTTTAGTCATGCCAAGAGTGACCAGTGTGTATGAGGTTTGAAAAAACGTTTAAGTGCAAAAATTATTATTTATAAACTGACAAACCTGACAAACTGAAAGACAATGCATAGATAAATGCATCCCATTTGTAAAAATAATAATGATAACTTTTTCTACCCTATATTTAAAAACTCTGTGTTGCTCTATGTTTCTTGGCTAGCCATGGATTTCTTTGTATGGGCACTTTATATATTTTCTTACATTTTGCAGCACAGCACCCACCTGCTCTGGATTTGGAATTTGTGAGATATTAGCAGAGTTTGAGAAATTGCCGTTTTCAAAAAAAGTACTTGCTGACTTGGGAATGTAAATGTAATAATTGTATGTTTTCTTTGTAAAAGCAATTATTGTTTGTTTTTGTTTTAGTATTGTAAAAGGACATCAGAATACTGTAACTGGTACAGCCAGCCTTTTGACAAAATGTAGGCCTACATTTATGCAAAGATAATTTCTATTTTTTGTGATATATTCTTGTATTTTCATATATTATAAGAAAATTTAGACCGACAATAACATTCTTTTAACTGTAACATCAGGCCTATTGTACTGTATGTGATAATTATATTGCAATGATTTATTTTTCACAAATAAATATTTTTGACTTCAAAAAGTGTTTCATGCTATGACAAAAAACAAAATAACATTTAAAACGCATAACGTTTTAAAGTAAAATACAAAAATAAACTTTTTTTTTTGCATATTTACATTCTGCATTCTTCAATAGAAAAACAGCGCATTTTATAATACATTTTCAATAGGTAGCTCAGATCAGCTAACTCGTTTAAATTAGCCAGCTGCAGTACCTATTTTACGTGCCTGGCAAGCCTTCTGAGCCCATTACTTATTAGACGATTCACTTTCTGTGGCCCACAACTTCACTTTCATTTGGCAGAACAACTTACAACGAAAAGCTACACAAGTGGATCCACCAGAAGTGTGTCCATCGGGGCCATACACACGTGAGAACATTCCCAGCACAGCGAGTGAAGATCAGATAACATCAGTAAAGCGCTAAACTTAAGCTGACCTGTTCCAACCTAGAATTATAATGTGTGACGTGAGTAAAGCACCACAGCGACACTACGCGTGAACATTCACACGGTGCTGTGTACGTCATCTCTCCATGGACTCCCTGAGCTACACTTCCTTGTCTTAAGTCTGGCCGAGCACTAGACTCCCATAGATAGAGTCCTTTGGCAAAGTCCGACTGAATGTTTTCCCACAGAATAGACTCGTTGCATGACATTTCATTTCAACCACTTAGCACATACTCGTGTTCAACTGAGGTACAGGGGTGGAGAAAATCTGTGTTCCTCTCACAAAGTCAAAAACGTGGTGTTGCTAAGAAGCCAGACAGCCTCTTCCATATTAAACAGCAGATCAGCATGTACAGATATGGGATGAAATGTTTGCTAATCAGTGAAAAGCAGTGGGTGCACTAGTTAATGTCGGGCATGTGATTAGTGCAGTGGTTAATATGACATCATTATGACATCATAAAAAAATAGTCATTTTGTATGAAAAAAGAGTGTCATGTGCACTTCAATCAGGACACACCTGTGGGTTTCAATCCAGCACTGCTCTGTATGCATAAACTACACTGGCTAAAGGCATTAAACCAGCGGCTATGCAGTATAATGGGTAGGGAACCAGGCATTCTAACCCAAATGTTGCCGGTTGGATCCTACTGTAGGTAGGACACCGCCACAGTACCCTTTAGCAAGGTGCTTAACCTGAATTGCTTCAGCACATAACCAGCTGTAAAAATGGATACGATGTAAAAATTCTAAAAGTTGTGTAAGTCTCCCTGGATTAGATAAGCGCATCTTTCACAGTTTATCTCTACAGTTATGATATGATGTCACCTGTAGCCGTGCGTTTGGTGGTGTCTTCAGTCGCGGGCAGTATGCGAGGCCGTGAGGTATTTTCCAGTTGTGGCCTACATGTACGACTGGGAAGAAACGCATGTAATCCAGCTCGCTGATAATATATTTAACCCCTTCTGCATCGCCCCCTATTTTTAAAAGCAAGCCTGAAAATGACATGACAAAATAAAGTGGTTACTATTCTCGAACCCTTTGGACTACCGGCATTCTCCTGGTCTCTTCTGAAAGGTAACCCTTGCAAGTTTGTTTTCCGCAATTCAATTTACATAAATTAATCTAAATGTTTCTGAAAGAAAGTAACAGAAATTCAAACACTATGAAAGTGGAACTTTTTTCTCACCTAAAATATTTAGAATTTTTGAATGGATAGTGGGTAGTTTAGAAACACAATGCACCCACAGCCAAAACACCGGACAAATCCTGGTTCAAATTTGATGACAATACCACATAAACTGAGCATTCTGCATTGTTTCGTTTTTTTAAGCTACATCCAGGCAGGTTTCAAAAAATGCCATTTGGAGACTCCAAAAGGACACTTGGTAACCAAATGATATTATGGATGTTCAGAGGTGTGAAATACTATATATTGTATACTACGTGCTAGTTGAAGATGTTTCCTTCCCCCTGTCTGTCACCCTCCCCCTCACCCTCTCACTTTTTGCTGTCCCCTTGCCACCTCTGCCAGGTCTGGAAGATTGTCGAAAATAACTACATTAGCTAAATTATTTACTAATCCATTGATGAGGTTCATTGATTGAAATTTTTGTCATATACCCCACCCCGATCAACATGTCACGTGTATTCAACACATGTATTCAAAATCAGGCCCGTTTCCTGGATTTATAAGCATACTGAATAATAATAATCAATATATTTGAGAATGTATTTAGATTCTCGCTGGTATAAAATGGGATCATGGTGTTGTATATGCCCTCTGCTGTGGAGTCAAAGCTGTTTTCACTGTCTTCCTCAGAAATATTCACTCAGACGAGTGAATTCTTCCAAGGCCTCCAAATTTAGACTCTTCTCTTTAGACTTAGGCGGTGCAAAATAAATTTCATTATAGGAAAACAACCTTGTTAGGCATGAAGCCTCAAGAACTTTTCTTGCCAGTGCGTAACGTTGTCAACATGCTTACAAAAAAACTTATGGTTTGTTTATGCAGGAGAAACAATATGCATCCTTTCATGCAAGCCTAATAAACTATACGCTGTTAGAAACTTAATTTCATTGGTTAAAAATGCTTTTCAGCTGTCACTGTAATATCTCGCCATTGGCTGACTGTCTACTGGGCAGAACTTACACTGTCCAGCTCGAGTCGTTGCTGGTGCACAGTAGGTCCCATCGGCTACAGTGAAGGACTGCTTGGCCAGCAGCCTACTTGTCAGAGAGGCCTGTAGGTGGACTCATCTTGTTTCAGAAAGTCTATCTGAGCCAGAGGTAATAACATTCAAAATGGACAACACTGATAATTTCTCTGGAGAAAAGCAAAATAAACGATGGACATTCTATCCATGCTTCTCCGAGTCAGCTCATTTTTTGGACTAAAATTACTGTGGATTTTGTTTGCTGATCCTTGTCGTGATAAAAACAGTGACTTTGCGTTGATTCATGTCTTCTGTGGATTTCCAAAATGCACAGAAGGTGAGGACCCCCAAACTGTTTTGCCACTCCATATGTTATCATTGTCACTGAAACATTGGCACCGTAAAATAGTTTATACAGATAAAGCCGTTTGTTTTAACACTCACAAACAGTACATTGTGTGACCAGAGTGAAAATTACTCCATAAAAACTAAATGAATGCAAATAAACTCACTCAGTTAAACATTAAATTATTAATAATCATTATATTGCACTGCATTGTGAAAATAGTTCTGAAATGGATGAGAGTGGACTGCATCTTTCTGCCAAAGATCTACATTAATTTCCTTTTCAATCTGCCTCTCAAACAAGCAAGCATTTAGCAAGGCATACATTACAAATATATAAGTGCATAAACCTTGTAATTATAAAATAATATGTATAAAAATACAAAAACATTTTTATTTTCATGATACAAAAAGAACTTTGGAAAAGATATAACAAATACAAGCAAGATGTACAGTAATTATATATTACACAGTAGATTGTATTATATTTCACATTTATTATGTCTATGTATCTCATATCTCACTTTCAGTAAAATATTAAAGATTATATATTTTAGCAATATATTAAAAAATTAAATCTCACATAAATGCTTTTCCTTTAAAATATATAAAAGTTAATACTGTATGTGCCTCTTACCTGGTCTGGGGTCAGTTCAGTCTAAACTGAAATTCATTCATTCATTTAACACATTGGACAAAAACTAAACTGAAACAAAACTGAAGTGGATATACTGAAGGAATTAAACCCAATGCAGTCTCTTACTGCATTCCCCAACCAGAAAATAACTGGTGTGATGTACAGATTTTCAAATATAAACCCTACAGATTTTTTAATAGGCTTTTTCCTTTTCCAAACAGATTCCTCACAAATCATTCTTCACATGCAAACACAGGGATATGACTGTCGATGGTACGGTATACTGTTAATTAGGGCAGAGGAACTAAAGAAACGGGCAATTTATTTAATGTCATTTTAATTATATACTACATCTATAAATACAATGAAATAATATTTTCGTTGGAACTGGAGCCTACGGGCCGTGACAGGAGAGCCAGGGGTTTAAACGCACGGCACTGACACGAGCGTTTAAAATACGAGCCGCGGCAGAGCACTGCTCCTCTCCAGCATGAGCCAAAAGAGCAGAGCCAATCAGCATTTATGAAGGACAAACAAAGCCCCAGCTTCCCTGCAGCCCTGCCGAAGAACGGCACACCGTTCTTTACTGAAACAACGAGTCCTTACAGCGTTTCACTTAGAACCCAACGCAATGTGCATATCAGCAATTTAAAATGTACTGGTTTTTTTTTAATATAACGACTACGCTAGTAGTACACTTGCAGTGCATTCAGAACTTTAAGAAATTTATTTCATTATTTTTACCCAGGTGATTATTTATTTTAAATAAACTACAATTAATTAGACAGCATTTATTTTGACATTCCAATTTTTTAAATTTTATTTTATCTAAAATAGATAGTGGTGTTCTTTTACACCACAGTAAGTGCAATTGTGTATACCAATTGTGTATACCGTGGAATATAAAAACACTAAGTGCCAGGTTTGATTATGGTTCAGTTTAATGTTTGGCATGTTTGAAAGTTATTTTCTCCAATTTAAATCATCACTTTGCATGTGCTAAAAAAAATTTGCAGACAAAAACATTTATTTCAAGTGTATCACAAACATATTAAAATGAATATAAAACGGCTGTGTTCTTTAAATGAAATGGTTGTATAAACAAGGTCATTAAACTGTCTTGATAAAACACAGCAGCAATGCCCCTTAAATATTGATCTCTATTTAGCACTTTGATGAGTTACTTCAAAAGGTTATTTTCTCAATTACATAAGAAGACTAAACAATAAATGTAATTTGTATTTGTTGTTACATTCTTTGTGTATAAAATAGTAAAAGTATAAAAAGTATAACTATAATATCTTTATATAAAATGCGATTGTTGTTGAAATACCATTGTTTATTCAAGGAGTTCTTGACCCTAAATGATTGAAGTAAAACAAAAAAAAAAGTATTTTGAATTCTAAAACTAAGAACAGAATACTGCCTTGTGGAATTTTTCTGGACATTAACACTGAAAACCATGACATCAAATCTAGGGCTACTTTGTGTAATTGTGCAAAACAAGTCCCACAGTTTACTTAAATATAATAATGCACACAAGTTATTCAATTAAATCTAAATATGCTTTGTTGAAATACACGAAACTACAAATATATTTCAGGAAAAAATTATAATAATGGTTAAGGACATGATAAATATGCAAATCTATATGTTTGTTCTACAGGCTTTTAGGGTATTTAGGGTATTTTATGCGTTCTGAAGTGTATTATTCAATTAAATCAAATTACAGCATTTAATGTTTATGGCATTTAATGCCATAATATAATTAAAACCAAGTATTAAATTAAATTAAAGACATCAGTTATAAACAATATACTGCCCACCAATAAAAACCTTATAATTATATAAATTTAATGTGATCATGTATAATTTTTTTGTATCATTAGTGCTCATGTGTGGGACTCATAACTCAGCATATAACAATATTCACAATATCATTCAAATTATGTCAGGCACATCCCATACACACAGCACAGTGTTGAGCACTCACTGCTCAACACTGCAAGCCCTGCATAGATTTATTCTGTATTATTTTATACTGAATTATGATATAATTCTGAGTATAATAATAATTATCAATAGAAGCTGGTTGAGTCTGAGTAAGGTAATTGGCGCTATCACACTCTACTGACTGAAAAAAAAGTACCTAAATGTGTATCGCAGCTACAACTAAATTTTACAATGCACAACTAAAAAAAAAAAGATCCCAGATCATTCTTCAAATGTGAGGGGGAATTTTCCCGATTATTCTAAAGACACGCGGAACATGCATGAACGCTCCAGTGATCTTATTCAAGTGAGAAATAGAATGGGAGTTTACATTGATCAATGTTACTTTGCACTGTTTAACAAATCAGCACCTCATAACACGCATCATCTATCAATGAAACAGGACTGTTCCCCCAACGTTCCCCCAATGTTATTGAAGCGTTTCGCTCTAACTGTCTACGGAGTTCCTGCCCCAGGCCACGCAGCGCATACATTTGCAAGCAGAAGGTTCCCAGCACGCTTACACAACATCCCTGTCCGTGAATTTGAACCTTTTTTTCCCCCATACAAGCACTTAGACTTGGACGTTGCAGAAAGAACGTAAAGCAGCACGTCTTCCCATCTTATTAGATGTTTAAATAGTATGTCTGCAAACAGTTACGCTGATGTCTATGCCAACCATGTACAATTTAAATATGGGAAAAAGTGAGATTTCTATCAGTGTAAAATCAATAGTGTCTGAAAGGCAAAGAGCGTGTTTGCTCGGACAAATAACCGAAGTGTGTTTTATAGACTGTCTGTATTTATCTGGTAAACAATTGTTAGGCACTACTGGCACTGCGGCTGGGGGGTTCTGCAGGAAAGGAAAGAATGCGAGAAAATAAAAATAAAGGAGAGGAAAAGGATAATGGCCACCCTGCATTCGGCACGAGTCACGCGACAGCGGCCGCATCGCTGGGTTCCGTCTGTTTCAGCCTCATTGTTACTCCGTCAATTTTGCGCGTGATATTCGTCTCGTTGATTATCATTCCATTAAAGTGAATGCAAAAAAAAAAACAAAAAAAAAAAAAAAAAAAACCCCACTGGAACTGAAATGTAAAGTGTTCTTTGATTGCTAATTCCTCACTTCATGCACATGCCTATTTGCACACTGTCTCGTGATTGGAGGGATCATGTATTTATAGAGAAAAAACTTCAACATAGTTACAGATTCTGTGGTCACATACGGTGATACATGTTATGTTGGGATAGATAGACAGACAGACAGACAGACAGATAGATACATAGACAGACAGACAGACAGACAGACAGACAGTTATATAGATAGATAGATAGATAGATAGATAGATAGACAGACAGACAGTTAGATAGATAGATAGATAGACAGATAGACAGACAGACAGACAGACAGACAGACAGACAGACAGACAGACAGACAGACAGACAGTTATATAGATAGATAGATAGATAGATAGATAGACAGACAGACAGTTAGATAGATAGATAGATAGATAGATAGATAAATAGACAGACAGACAGACAGACAGACATTAGATAGATAGATAGATAGATAGACAGACAGACAGTTAGATAGATAGATAGATAGATAGACAGACAGACAGACAGACAGACAGTTAGATAGATAGATAGACAGACAGACAGACAGAGAGACAGACAGACAGACAGACAGACAGACAGACAGACAGATAGACAGATAGATAGATAGATAGATAGATAGATAGATAGATAGATAGATAGACATTAGATAGATAGATAGATGGATAGACAGACATACAGCTAGATAGATAGATAGATAGATAGATAGATAGATAGATAGATAGATAGATAGATAGATAGACAGACAGACAGACAGACAGACAGACATTAGATAGATAGATAGATAGATAGACAGACATACAGCTAGATAGATAGATAGACAGACAGACAGACAGTTAGATAGATAGATAGACAGACAGACAGACAGACAGACAGACAGACAGACAGATGGATAGATGGATAGATAGATGGATAGACGATAGATCGATAGATCGATAGATAGATCGATAGATTTGCTGAACCCTGGGACAGCTCATTTTTCATCCCAGAACAGTGTGTTTACCATGTTCCCGGCTGCATGCCAATTTGTTTGGTGACGCACGGTGCAACTATATCTTCTGTCTCTCGCTGGCGGTACAAGTCGGGCAAAACCAGAACATTGACTTTGCCCAGCACGTTGCAAAGCCATTGGCAAAATCACATGATTGCAGACGGCAGCTGCCAGGTGATTGTTTTTCTTCAGTGAAACACCAAATTCAGTCTCTATCGGCGTGGCAACCGCTCTCAAAGTCATCACCAGGGACGTGCTTTTTCCTAATTTTTTTTCTCCAAATGCTGATATTCTGACCCTAATTGCCACATCTGAACCAGAGGCCTGAGCAAGTCGCAGGCAGGTGTGTGACACGGGGGGGGGGGGGGGGGGGGCAGACCACCCAGGGGCCCAAGACAGGGGGCGGGGGGGGGGGGGGGGCTCAAAAGGCCTGTTTGGCAGTTTGCGTTGGTCTACAATTTTATGGGGGTCCACAGAGACTGCATGTGCTCAGGGCCCAGACTTCTGTACTGCACCCCTGGTCATAAGTGCAAAAACACACACACACACACACACACACTCACACAAACACACGCAATGTTTTTTTTTTTATTTTATTTTTTTACAAATGTATACAGTATCTATGCTTTATGTACAGTATGTGAGTAGCTCACTCACACACAAATACACACATACTGCACACACACACACACACACACACACACACACTTTTAAAGCTGACGGTAGGAGATAATGTTTGGCAATAAAGTGAAATACTTTTCTTTTGGTAAATCCAATATCGGACAATGATAATGATAATGCTTTTGGAAGATGACTTTCTGTGATTTTCAATTACGTTCTATGAGTCATAATGATAAAAATTTAGTTACAATGTGGCACCATTTTGTTTGTAGACAGATTTAAATGTTGGTTTTTTTATTGTTTTTTTTTTTTTTATTTTTACAAATGTATAGAGTATCTATGCTTTATGTTCAGTATGTGAGTAGCCTGGAATTTTATGTTCAAACTATGTTGAACTTTTTAAGATACCACTTCAGGAGCCTTCAGGAACCAAATAGAGTTTCTTCTGTAAGTCTGTATCTAGTAACGCTTTAAATAGACAGGCCACGGACTTCTACCTCCACGAACACTGAAGTCTCATTGGGAGAGGGTTGCCATGGCTGGTGAGGGAGGTGCACAGTGCAGAGGGGTATCAGCTGACCCAGAAAGTGTATCGGTTGAAGCTTTAGATGGGAAGGATATTGCATTACAGTAGAAACCTAGTGACTCACTGATACACTGACACACTGACCCACAGAGCCCCCGACCAAAGCGACAGGTACAGAGAGGTTAATCCTGCCCCACTACGCTGTCAATCCAGCAAATCCCTCAAAACCGTTTAGGCGGTCAGTCAGTGACCCCGCCCGCGGCACTACGGGACAAACGGCCTGCTGCTTTCACTCCACAGGCCGGATTACCTTCCATATATATTAACATATTACCTTCCATATATATCATCTTCCATATATATTAATATATTACCATCCATATATATTAACATATTATCTTCCATATATATTAACATATTACCTTCCATATATATCATCTTCCATATATATTAATATATTACCATCCATATATATTAATATATTACCTTCCATATATATCATCTTCCATATATATTAATATATTACCTTCCATATATATCACTTCCCATATATATTAATATATTACCTTCCATATATATCATCTTCCATATATATTAATATATTACCTTCCATATATATCATCTTCCATATATATTAATATATTACCTTCCATATATATCATCTTCCATATATATTAATATATTACCTTCCATATATATCACCTTCCATATATATTAATATATTACCTTCCATATATATCATCTTCCATATATATATATTAATATATTATCTTCCATATAGCTCAGAACAATGCATTTCCATTATATTTCATTCCACAAAATGCGTCGCGAAAATACACACACATATATTTATTAAAATGTATTATTAAAAGTATATGTGACAGGTGTAGAGGGCATAATATAATAATGAAATATATAGTACAATATAATTTGCATATATTTTATGTGCATTTACCATACATTTCCCAATCATTAAAAGGCTCTCATACATTTATAATACATCACACATAATTACACAAATACATTCTCTATTTACTTTTATCCGACAAATAACTTTCTTATGTATTTTATTTATATATATTTTTTGGTGTGGGGTAGCTTCTGAGCTGTGGAGGCAGGAACAGCAGGGTGTGTAGGTGGAGAAGGGTCAGTCCCCGTCTATTGACCATGCTGACAAAAAGCCAAGTAGCCTGTCAGGTCCGTTCACCAATCGGGCAGTGGAACGCAGCGGAGAAATGTGCAAAAACCGCCGCGTGGGATTACATTACATTTCATTACAGGCATTTGGCAGACGCTCTTATCCAGAGCGACGTACAACAAAGTGTATAACCATAACCAGGAACAAGTGTGTCGAAAACCCTAGAGAGAAGTACCGTTCCAAGTGCAGGGAACAACCGCATAGTTCAACTTGAACCATGTAGGTTGATCTGCTTAACACTAACACAAACAAGAACAGCAACAACGCAGTCTATGCAAAAAATACAAGCAGTAGTTAAGACACGAGTGCATTAACTAAGTCAACTAAGAAACAGCTACCTAGTTACAACCTTAAGCTTACAATCAATTTAGAGATTACAGAGAGGTAGGGAGGAATGGGGAGAGGTGCAGCCTGAAGAGGTGAGTCTTCAGTTGTCGCTTGAAGGTGGTCAGGGTCTCAGCTGTTCTGACCTCCACGGGAAGGTCATTCCACCATCGTGGGGCCAGAACAGACAGGAGACGTGATCGGGAAGCGCAAGTGCGAAGAGGGGGAGGTGCCAGGCGTCATCAGGTAGTGGAACGAAGGGGTCTAACTGGCATGGAGGGTTTGAAGATCTTGTGGAGGTATTCTGGGGCTGATCCCTTGACTGCCTGGTATGCTAGGACCAACGTTTTAAATTTGATGTGAGCCATAACAGGCAGCCAGTGGAGGGTAGTGAGCAGGGGAGTGACGTGGGAGGGTCTGGGGGAGGTTGAAGACCAAGGGATGGTTGAAGGGATGACCTCGCACACGGGCCCGCGACCCCTCGAGAGCCACAGCCGCCACGTACCGCCGCTCGAGGGTAAGGGCCGCTTCGTGCCCTCCATAATGGCGCGTTCCGGATCCTTCCGGGCTAATCTGGGCTCTTTACACACTGTTGTTCGGTCGGAACATGTAGGTCAGGATCCCGAAAGGGGGAAGCTGGGTAATTAGATTACAGAGACGAGTTGGGACGCCGATCAGAGAGGCGGCAACGCGCTACGTCCACGACCTTCCAGAGCCGGTCCCAACCGCCCCCTGAGGGTGAGTGACAGCGTCGCTTTTCGGAAAGAAAGGGACTCGGCAGGCAGTCAATGAGATCCACTTTCACAAGCGCTGCACGGTCCTTCATTCTCCAAGTGGGTCATTACCCCAAGTGGGTTTTTTTGGAATGTTTTTTCAAAATTCCAAGTCGGAGTTCTACAACTCCACTGGGTTTCAATGACCAGTGCCGATGGTTACGTCAGCATTAGAATGTTCAGTTAAGAACATTCTAGTCACATATCTGTAATCTTACACTTCAAAGGGTTTATGGCCTCTAACTTTTCTATGAATAGCTGTCTGCTATGCGAACCCTATGACCCCTTCATTCCTGTCTGGTTGGTGAATATGGTTACACCACACTGAAGCTGGCTTTGGGTGCAATGAATTTAACTTGCACTGCCTTTAACATACACCACACCATACAACCCCCCAAAGTACAAGCCAGTACATCACATGGTATTTACGCACCCCCCCTCCCCACCCCCAAACACACAAACACACACATGCCTACAAATAAATCCACAGGCTGATCCCATTACAAAAGACCCAGTTACCTGAAATATCCCAGTCATTACATCAGACCCAGCTCAGTGAAGACCAAGCTCTTCAATGACAGTGATGAAGCATTTCACAAAATACAATGCATATGTATTTAATATATCATTATATTTATCATCTTATGTATTAAAAGCCCTGAAATTAAGAATTGAATGCAGCACAGTAATTTAACAAAAATCAAATTCATAATTATTCATTGTCTCTATGACTTAAAAAGCAAGCTGTGCAGTGATATCCCTTCTGTAATACTGACATTGACAGGATTCATATACTCAGTAATAGCCCTCATACCCTGTGAGCTATATTGGCTAATAGCTATACTGCCAGCTATTGTCAGCCCAGAGTGAGCTGTAGCCAAAAGAATCTGACAGTAGCACAGTGTCAGATTACTAAAAACCCTGAATGAACTCTGATATTCTTCTAAGACCCGCCAATTCATTTTTATCCCCCGTAGCACAGTACCATGTATTCTACTATGCCCAAACCTACACTACATGGGACATTCAATAAAAATAAAATGATATTTTTCAAAATATTTTCACAGCAACTTGTTTTTGTAACCCAAGACCCATGAATGATGTTAAAAATACTTCAGTTTGTTTCTGGCACGTCTCAGGAGGATGTGCTGTCTCTCCTGCACTCTTAGGAACGATTAGTACATTGGCATAACACTGCATATTCTGAAGCATCGCTGCACAGAGCCTGGTGTCCAACCTCAGGTGTTGTCTGTCTGAAAGCTATATTCCTGGATAGCATGTCAGATTTTTCTTTGCTCAGTTATTTCATTAGCCCAACCTTTTAAATGATTAAAATTTTGCAGTTTAGCTAAAATTATTTACCGATAATCTGATGAACTTGTCACTGAATAAGTCTTGTCGTTGCGTCTCCATATGAAAAATTCTACAGTGATCTAATCCACAAGCGAACGAAGAAGTGCATGTTCTGTTTTTCAGCTAACTGATGTGGGGCAGTTGCTGGATACACTGCCACACACTCTGGTGCTGAACAGATCTACCGTGATACAGAGTTCCTATGGAAAGAAAGTGTGAAAGGAAGGCTTCCTGCAGTTGGATTAGCTTTAGCAAGTTCAGGTCAATGTAACTTTATAGGGGAGGGGTTCTGTTGGCTTGGTTGCCTACTCAAATTGGAATCTACCCCACCTATACAACATCATAATTAGAATTTAATTCAGAATCGCCTTGTTGCACTAACTGCTTGCTGATGACAGTCCTAGGCCCTTTTCGAGATAACAAATATATCTGAAAACAAATGAGAAACGATAGAAAAATATAAAATTCCCTGGGACAAAGTGCCCAGCACCTTGCACAACATACATAGAAAGAGGATTGTGAAAATACCGCAGCTGTAGGCTACTCTGAATAGATCTGGACACAGGAAAACGAGAAGTCGAGAGCATCTTCACTGTAGCTGGCAGGGGATTGGACATCTGGGTGGCTTGCACAGGTTTTTCTTTTATATAATACTAGTAGTGCAGTGACTGTGTGCTGTGCAACTTGGCTTTAGCTCTTAACTACATGCTGTTCAGTTAACTGGCAAAATATGCTTTTCTGTCTTATTCTGTTTTGCCATAATCCTCTGTGTCTTCCCCTGATCCCTGAAGCCATGTTTTGGGCAGACACATGAGTTCTCAAAATCCACACACAAAGAGGAGAGCTGCAGTTAAGCTACGCTTGCTTAATTACACGGAGTACTTCATTTACCTAATTTAATCCTTTCAGTGCATTCGTCCCAGGTATACATATACATGATTAGATTAAACCATCAAATGGAAAGTCATCCAAATCGCATCCTAATAGTGACTGTGATGTATTGCCACCTTGTAGTAAATCCAGTGTATATACAGCAGCCTTGTAGCACCTTGTAGCGACTGCTTTTGTTCAGAAAACAGTCCCGAACCTTCAGTAAATCTGGCCCATAAACTGCTACTCCATACTGTTGCCTCATTCTTTGTCACAAGGTGTCCTCAACCGAAAAATGCTTTTCATTTTGATCCAGAAGACTACTTGTCCTCATAGACCATCATCTATCAACAGGCCATCATCAACAGAATTATGTCTGAATTCAAATGTATGTAATAAAATAATCTATATAATATAATGTATATATTCGCATTTTTAATCATTTTGAAATAAATCGCCTTTCCCAGATATTTTCTGTTTGCTTTGTGATTCATGGTCTTGC
Source organism: Anguilla japonica (assembly GCA_025169545.1). Lineage (NCBI taxonomy): Eukaryota > Metazoa > Chordata > Actinopteri > Anguilliformes > Anguillidae > Anguilla > Anguilla japonica. Next base: position 3,247,570 of record CM045895.1, read on the forward strand.
CAGCAGGTGGCAGTGTTTGTGCTGAAGCACTGTGCAGTACTAATATAGTATCTTAATGACAAATGTACAAATAATTCCTCAAAAGATGGAAAAGTTTGACAGTCCAACAGTCCTGGTTGAGTGCTGCTTTCTTTTAACTGTGACAGTTGTTCTTCTAACTAACTACCCCAAAGGAGGACTATATTAGCTTCTTCCTCATCCTTGCTTTTATCTAAATATCACCCATCATGGGTAAACCATACAACATTATCCTCAGAACGTGGATGTATGTCCCATCGTGGGTATACCTTACAACATTATCCTCGGAGCATGGATTTATGTCCCATCATGGGTATACCATACAACATTTCCTCGGAACATGGACGCATGTACTGCTGAAAATGTTTTACTCTTGTTTGCATTAGCAATAGTTTTTGACCTGTTCATGCAGTGAATATTGGATCGTACTGCCTGACAGCTTAAAACTACAAAGCTGGCAAAACCAGTCATTGATAACATCGGATAAAACCTTGAGCTCCAAACAGTTGTAGATCTGAGGGTCCACACTTTTACATATGTGCAGACAGGCTGAGAATCCATAAAGATTCTCAGCAGAGGATTCATAAGGGCATGCAATTTGCCTTCAAACACCTGTGGATACACACTGGAGGTGTTGCATTGTCACGCCCCGCAGTTGCATTGATCATCAGAGGCACACATCGAAAGGTACAGTCACCCACCATGTTTCAGCTCCAGCAATTCATAAGTGGTTAAATGGCGAGAAAATCGCAAAAACCTGCAGACACTGCAGCTCGACATACCTTGAGTTTGACACCTCTGATACAGACTATACCGAAGTATCCATACTAACACTTGTCTGAGCTTCTGAACCAATCACATACCTAACCACCCATAGTCATAGTCCTGTGGACCTGAAGAACCAAAGTCAGACCTCAAAGACCTCAAGATTACTACAGACACACACTTCCTGTTACCCAGGTGCTGTTATCCAGAGAAACCAACAAGGGTTCCATCATTTTACATACAATGCTTTGACACAGCTAGATATTTACTGAAGCAATTGCTCCATAGCTCACGGATACAACAGCAGTGCCCCAAATGGGGATCTAATCCATAACTTGAAGGCTGCAGGTCCCATTCCCTAACCATTACACTACACTGTCACCCAATGCTTATGAAAGGAGAGCCGCCAATCTGATACAAAACATTCACCCATTCCAGAATTTAGAATTGATGATTAAAGCTCCTGAGGACAAATTCTGAAACTATCAATTTCAAAGCGCCAGATAATCTATAGCACATATATACGTAGATTTTGTCAGGGCTATAATACAAGCCTCCATGCTTTGGCACTATAGGCATAAACATGTTTGTCAGAAGAGCAAGATGATTAGGGTTCCAAGGCGGTACATCCAGATATAACCCTAGCCCTCAGAGAAATGATAAGTCTCATGCTTCAGAAACTATTCCTGACCATTCAAGCGCCTAGTGTGGCCGTGTGGCTGGGAGCCTAGTGGGGCAATACATACGTAATGTAGGTTGGGAAGGATTCAACCAGCAGGGTATCTCTTACCTTGACATGCAATGGCAACTCTTCGAGTTGACCTGGTGAATGCAGTCCCCCACCTGCAGAGGTAGTGCAGTCCTTCAAGACAATCACCGCAAGGCTCAGTTGGTGAACTGTGGAGAAAAACGATAGACAAAGAGGACACTTGTGATCTTGTTAAATATCTGCAGGATGTTGCAGTGATGGGACAAGTGTACATTTGCAAGTGGGCATTCCAAATCAAACAATGAAGGAAATATAGTGATGAAACTTTGGAAGAACAATATTCCCACTGGTAGATGCCTTCCCCACTTATTCACAGAGCGTGAGGAGTACCTGGGAAACATCAGCATGAAACAACTTAAGAGCAGCAAGCTTAATATAACTAGTTCACCTATAAGGCGCTCAATCCCCATTCATCCATCAACCTTAACTTCTTCCCCTTATCAAACAAACAGAACTTTATATTCAGCTGGATTGCACTATTCCTTTGATACCAAATTCACTACTTTATTGTATGTTTATCATTTTAATTGAAACAGGAACCTTGTTTCCTCAAAGAACCATGTTTTCTTCATCAATATCCTAACTCCAGCCCTCATGTATTCATTGAAAATTTGAAGCTATACATTGTATTGTGTATTTATTTCTAAAGACACTCAGCTTTGTATCCTAATTAGTTTCTGTCTAGCTTACGCGGGAGACATTTTACACTGAAAGTTAAGGATACAAAATACATTCCAGGGTATGGTGGATCCATACCTTAGTGGATCCATACCTTGTACATACCTTAGGAGTTCCACAGTCACAAACTACTGATCCATATAGATATCTATTTGATGATCCTTGAGGATACATAATTTATCCATGATTAACTTTCAAGGTTCCACACTCTAGGATACATATAGTGACACAACTAAGCACTTGCACAATCACCTATTGGAGGTACCAAACATGAGAATTCATACAGATCTACAAATCTGGGATTCCAATCCACATTCCTGAGGAATCAATAGCCTAAGGATCCATGATCAAATCTTGGGTTCTATCTTGCCAGAGGGCTGAAGGGCATATAAGCACATCCCAAAGGTACAACTAAGTTAGCAAGTTCTTACCATGTACCCAAGGATCCACAGCAAAACTTGAGGATCCATAGTCAAAATCTGGGGATCAATGTAGTCACATACCTGGGGGCTCATGCTGGTACATTCATTACTTTTAAGCATATTCAAACAATGCTCTGTAGTGCCAGAGAATTGATGAGCATACAAGTATATACAGAAGGTCTACACAAGTTAGCAAGTTCATATCATGTACCTAGGGATCCATAGTCAAACTTGAGGATCCATAGTCAAGATCTTGGGATCAATATAGTCACATACCTGAAGGCTCATACCACGTTTTGGCATGTTCAAGCTATGCCCCATAATACAACATCCCTGGAACAGGAGAAGGACACATGCGCAGCATCCGTTTCCTTTGTAAATGACTTGCTCTTAACTACCACAGTGACAGCAACTTAACTCAAACCCGAAACTTAACCCTCACAAACGTTAGTTGTAGTCAGACTGAGACAAGTGTATAAATCACCAAATGGTTGCATGTCTATAAATACTGTAGTGAACAGACCATACTTTAACCATTCATTTAGCTACAGAGTTTTGTAATGCACAATTAACTCATGGAATGGCACATTTGGTGAAGAATGTGGGTCATATGTCAATGTAGCATGTCATGTTAAAAGAGGACTAAGTACAATTGAAGCTAGTATACCATTTAGTGATACCTCCATGGTCCACCAAATGCTGAAGGCAAGTAGTCCCACATGGTAATGCATTGGTCGGAGAGGGATGATTTCAACAGTATATCCTCTGTCTCATCCCACAGAAGAAATTTCTGCAGTCTGCAGTCTTCCTGAGCCAGTGCCACAAAATGACTACAAGGCAAGCTGCACACAAATCACAGCTTAAGTAACACCCCCACCAAATTTGATAGAATTTGATACTGATAACTGCAATTTCAACTATAACTGCTTACTTGAAATGGCATGAGAGTACTGACATCAGACATGCCTAAGAGAGAGAGAGAGAGAGAGAGAGAGAGAGAGAGAGAGAGAAATTGTGGTGTAAAACAAACCCCATTACTACCACTGGATTCCTTTTTTAAATGGCAGACGTCATTTAATAGGAATGATTTGTAGCATCAGCAGCAAGAACCTCCAACTACAAGAGCAGGAAGAAGATTATTCCCTTGAGCCTCATGAGATGTGTAAGTATAGGATAAACTTTAACTTGAGACATAATCTTCTACCAACAAAGTTAATTCAGATGATGGAAGAACAACAAGAACACCAGAAACAGCAAGAGATGTACACAGGTTAGCATTATATGCAAACAGCAAGTCTATGAATCAATAAAAGCAAAGGAATATGGGGCATTGTTCTGATAAAACGGAGATGTGAAATGGAAAGAGGAGGGTTGTATTTCATTACTAAAATCATAAAAGTCAAATGGAGGATGCAGTAAGAAATGAAAAAGCTTGAGCAAACAGGAGAAACATTCTATTTGATGCAGGTCCAGGGTTTGACTAAGATTTTTGGTCAAGCTTGCTGACTAGAACAGAAAACTTATTATGTATTACTTCTTGTCCTCTATTAATTCTTTACCAAGCATCTGAAATGCAAAAATATGCATACACTAGATGCTATCATGATAACATCCAGCAAGACAGCTTTGATTGCATGCAACTATGAAGCTGAAGGATAAAATCCTGTGTTAGGATTCTACAACAGCTCAGCCTACCAGCAGTCATTCATTTGAAAGCTGGGCTTACATTACATTACATTATATTTATTTAGCGGACACTTTTATCCAAATCAACGTACAAAAGTGCATATCAAGGTCATTGGAACAACGACAAAACTCAGGTTCGATAAGGTACAATACTCATTTTGTACTTATTCGTAGCCAAGAACACAGTCCAGTTCACGCGGTGAACATTATTCTGACCTCACTTATGCTAAGTCAAACTAGAGGGAAGTACAAGCTACAATATTAGGACGAAAATACAAATTACAATATAAGTGCTGGAATGGAGGTACATGTAACGTGAGTGGCATGAAAGAGGGGAATTTAAGTGAAATGATTTGCAGAGTGCTGGCAGTTAGTCATGCGTCTTCAGACCACTCCAGAAGATGGGTAGTGAGGGAGAGGTTCGAAGAGAGACAGGGAGTTCATTCCACCACTGGGGAGCTAGGGTGGAGAAGCTCCATGATAGGGATGAGAGCCCTTTACTCAGATGGGAGGGAGTGCAAGGCGCCCTGCTGATGCAGAGCGCATTTTTACCGAACTTGCATGTGCTACCTCAGGATTAAGACCCTGTAAATGGTAAATGGACTGCATTTATATAGCGCTTTTATCCAAAGCGCTTTACAATTGATACCTCTCATTCACCAGAGCATTTAGGGGTTAGGTGTCTTGCTCAGGGACACTTTGACACGCCAAGGGTGGGGCTCGAACCAGCAACCCTCCGGCTGCCAGACAACCGCTCTTACCTCCTGAGCCATGTCGCCCCATAAGACATTGTAAGACATTGAGGTTGCTTGGAAAAGGTTTAGCCTTAGTAGCGTAGTAGTGGTTGTGTCCCCACCAGGGGGCAGAATCAATTCATGCACAGGGAGAGATGGCGACATCTAGCGGTTACTGCAGGAAATTGTACAGACCCAAAACAAGTTAAAGGGATAATACCTTTTCTTGCTTTTTTGTATGATTTCCATTTTAGCATATTCTTTTTGGTGTTTTTTTTTTCACTTGGGGACAGAACACCTTAATCATAAACAAATATACTGGATTCAGGTCGCACTAGTTTCAACTCTCGGAGCAAATCAAAAAAATATACTAAAACTGAAATAATTTCAAAAACACAACAGTGAACTGTTGAACTAGTGAACTATCCTTTTAACTACAATTTGTTCATCAAATTGTTATCATTTACAGCTCACAATGTACATTATTTACATTTAATAAATGCTCAGAACTCATTCTGTTTTGTCCGTTATGGCTTGCAAGTGCTATGGAGTGCTCTTTCAAATTGTTTGGGTGGCACTGAACCAAATCAAATCACAAAACTTACCTACCTATTAAAAAGCTCAGTTAAGTTGGGACTCCATATGTCATATGAACGATCAATTTATCAGCAGACAGTTCTTTGTTCTGGGTTATACACTGTATGGATGGTAAGAGCATGAATCTACAGCTAGTTACTGTTACTAACCCCACAAAATTTGTCAATTTTGTTCTCTACCATCCGCCAGGCTGCAGAGGCTAACTTTCTTCATGAAGTGGACATCTTGCACAGCTCATTTCCAGAGGGTGGGACTCTGGTGATTCTGCTGGGTGACATCAACATCTATCCAGTCAGCTAGCTTCCTCCCACCTCTCCACTCCCTGGACCCCACATTGCTGCAGTCACCAAGGAGGAAACCAACAAGGCCTGGTCACACTGGGAAGCTGCTCTGCACCCAACCTGATGAACACCCTCTCAAGCACTCTGAAATGTTCTCTCCTTTCGCCTGTCACTTTCTCACTCTATCCACTTCTTCTATCATTGTCCGTCTCGTTGTAACCCTCCAGCCTCTCCACTGCAGTCACTACATCCCTTCTCTTGAATCTTCCTACTAGCTATCTTCTGATACTGTCACATCCACACTCCTCTCCTCTCTCCCTTCATCACTTGACAATCTCTGTTTGCTTGTCACCAAACTTCCCCCTACCCCACCACAATTGTTTTTTTTATTTTTTATAAATGAAAATGTCCAATTCCCAAGCAAATTTGGAATGCCCAATTTGTTTGCACAGCCATGTTCATAAACAATCCACTGCCAATTTTGGAGAGTGCAGACATAAACGGTTCTTCTCCAGGACACATGGTTCTGTCAAGCCTGCTTCTTTTCATGCTGTAGCCCACAGTTAAGCTTGCAGTGGAGTCACAGGAAGAGCTTTCACATGCAGCTTTGGCACGCAGTCCACGGGTGATCGGTAGACCAGTAGGGGGTCACAAGAGGGCAATGGGCCCCTAAGAAACTGAACCCTCCCGTACCCTGGACGACGCAATGGCTAACTGCACACTGCCCGATGGAACTACAGGCTCTCACCTGTCTGGCTCACACAGAGACAGCCCTCCTAGCAGTCCGCGAGGATCTCTACTCTACAAAGGAAGCTTCTCTCTCCTCTATTCTAATCCTGCTCGACTTCTCTGCAGCTTTCCGCACAATTGACCACTACCTCCAACAGTCTTCCCTGAGTACCTTGGGGATGTGCAGCACAGCTCTCAAACTACCTCAATAGTCACTCCTTCCAGGTATCATTACGGGAAAAGTTTCCAATCCTCAGAACCTCTTAACAGATGCCCCCTAGATTTCAGTCCTTGGTCCCCTTCCTTCACTCTATATACTAAGTCTCTTGGTTCTGTCGACTCCTGCCATAGCTTGTTATACCATGGCTATGATGATGACACATAACTCTTCATCTCCTTCTCCACTCTGATACAGTGGTCTCAACATCAAATCTGCCTACAATCTCTCGATGACAAACTAATGTGTAATGCTCAACTAAGCCAGAACTGAGATTTGGTATTTCCCAGCAAGAACCCCCCCCCTCCCCCTTGCGTGACCTTTCCCTCTCCCTGGAAGGCACCACAACACCCTTTTCATCTACTGGCAATATAGGACCCCGGAAAACAAACTATCCTTCTCTGAGAAAATAACAATAGTGTGTTGGGTGTGCAGATTAATGTGATGTCAACGTGGGGCCATTCCATTCATTTATGTTATCTCTTTGCTTCCTTTCCTTGCTCTAAGCTCCACCCATCAGAGGACACCTGGAAAGGGAGCAAGGAAAAAATATGTGGATGGAGGAATTGAGGAAAAGTGTATAAGGCAATTGGAAAGTCCTTGTTCTTTCAAGAATCGGTTTGAAGTCACATCAATTAGAGACGTGGCAGAAGTTTCTTGTGTTTCCTTGCTGAAGAATTCTTCGAGAGCCTCTTAGCTCATAGCTCCTTGAATAAGCATTTAACAAGTTGGAATGTCCTTAAAGATGACTCACCTTGATCAATATCTGGGTCAGTCAAGGACCTCAGAAACAAAGGATGAATAAAATAAACTATTTTATCTGTTTTAGATATCCCTTCTTTCTTTATTTTGATTTACTTCAGGGAAAATGTTACAAATATACCAATATTTAAATATATGTTATCTGTCATGGTATTTTCTCCATGAGAGAAATGACAATTCCAAGGGATTTTATTTACATGGAAAAATGGAGGGGGCCAAGTACAGAGCCTTGAGGGAAACTCTAAAGGAGAGACATATGATTCAATCCATTTTAGAGCCAGGCCAAAGATCCTGATTTATGTCAGTGTTTGCCACTGAAGAGAATCTGTGAGCAAAAGCAAGGGCTCCATGTCAGTCCAGGTTAGGTTAAATCACTATTTGTAACCATGCAGGTGCAAATTGCAGTTATTGGAGAAATCAGGTTCCAACTCAGGATGTCTTGCAGACAAGCTGACATCAATGTATTGGATGGATGGAAAGAAAGAAAAAGTTGTATGTCATCAGCAAAGCAGTGATAAGACTATGGGAGAAGATGACAGAATCAAGAGATTTAGTATAGAGATGAAAGGCGAGGACCAAGGACTGAACCATGAGGGACACCTGTACACAGGCTGAAGGACGTGGAAACTGCTCCCCTCTCATGCAACCTGGAAGGAGTGGCTATGGAGGTCAGAAGCAAGCCAGATGAGAGCTGTGCCATTGATATGTAGTCTGAAAAGACAGCAAGAAGTGGTGGTCAAATGTATGGAAGGTGGCAGGGAGGTGAATGGGGATCAGAATGGAAGAGATATTAGATGCCTCAGTAGAGTAGAGCTCTTCACTGACTGCAAAGAGGACTACGACTAGTGGTTAGCTATGAAGCCAGACGGGTGATAGTCATATAGCTTGATTAAAAGAAAGACTCAGTTGAAAACAGCAAGTTTGAGGGTTTTAGAGAGAAAAGGAAGCTAGACGGGACAGTAGTTCTCGATAACAAGTCCAGCATCTTGAAGTTGCAGATGATAGTAGCCTTCCCATCTAAGATGGTGGCAAAATGAGATCTAAAGGAGGTGTAGGAAGGGGATGAGTTGAGGAGCAAGAAGACCTGGTAAACTAGGTTCGCACACTTGACCGCATCTCACAGCAATACCATGGCCTTTTTCAGCCAGCACAGCAGTAGAAGTACATGTGATCACACCAAACTTCATTTGCAAAAAACTTTGAGACCCACAGAAAGCGGAACAGGAACTTTGACCCTGGAAATCACTGCTTGCAGCTGAATTTTTATTCATGTGTACATGTTGCCGATTGATGGTATGACCTGATCATAAAGATGGCGGGAAATGACAGTGATGAACTGCTTTGCTGATTCTTACTGTTGGCAGCTCACTGTGAAGCTCTTCACTGTATAGCTACTACCATCATTCAGCTACATGCGGCCATGCACATTCACATACTGACGAGTTTAAATGTGTGCATTCACATTCGAATGGGACTAAACTAGCAGCATTAAGCTACATGTGGCCGTGTGCATTCACATACAAATGGGTTTAAATGTGTGCATTCACATACAAATGGGTTTAAATGTGCGCATTCACATACTGACGGGTTTAAACAAGTGCATTCACATATGAACAGATTTAAACATGTTCATTCGCATACAAACAGGTTTAAACATGTGCATTAGCATACGAATGGGTTTAAACATATGCATTAGCATACGAACAGGTTTAAGCATGTGCATTCACATACGAATGGGTTTAAGCATGTTCATTCACATACGAACAGGTTTAAACATGTGCATTCACATACGAACAGGTTTAAGCATGTGCATTCACATACGAACAGGTTTAAACATGTGCATTCACATATGAATGGGTTTAAAAGTGCATTCACATACAAATGGGTTTAAATGTGTGCATTCACATACAAATGGGTTTAAATGTGCGCATTCACATACTGACGGGTTTAAGCATGTGTATTCACATATGAACAGATTTAAACGTGTGCATTCGCATACAAACAGGTTTAAACATGTGCATTAGCATACGAATGGGTTTAAGCATGTGCATTCACATACAAACAGGTTAAAACATGTTCATTCACATACAAATGGGTTTAAGCATGTTCATTCACATACGAACAGGTTTAAACATGTGCATTCACATACGAATGGGTTTAAGCATGTTCATTCACATACGAACAGGTTTAAACATGTGCATTCACATATGAATGGGTTTAAAAGTGCATTCACATACAAACAGGTCTAAACGTGTGCATTCACATACAAATGGGTTTAAGCATGTGCATTCACATATGAATGGGTTTAAAAGTGCATTCACATACAAACAGGTCTAAACGTGTGCATTCACATACGAACAAGGCTAAACTGGTGGTCTTTCTCCCTGCTTCAGTTGTTGCTCTCTCAAAGAAAGACTTGTAACACATAATCATACTTAGTGTGATCAAAAACACTCTCTCCAATGGTAAATACAGCTGTGAGTTCCCTTTTTAATGCTTGATATGGTGAAGTGCACCTATAGCGGAGGCCAGGAAGTGAGCAACAGCCCTTCATGTGAACAGGAACACATTTTAGTTATCAACGGCTCGTCTCAGCTTCACTCTGAAGGCCCGTCTCCAGAACTTTCCACACCACACACACCATATCAACACCGCTTTTGCCCTTTGACCTTTCCTACCTACCGCTCTGACGACAGCAGTGCTTCCGAAATCAGGAAAGCTTGGTGGGATGGGGTGGGGTGTGGACAGCTCTAAAGAGGACAGGGGCTACTGGATTTAAATAGCCCCTGATCCACCGGGAGCTCGCATCAGCCCTGCTCAAGGAATTAATGTCACGGCCCTTGTTGTTTGACCTGAACCCTCTGCTGGCTCTCCTGGTACCGCTAGCACACATAATTTCCAGTGGAGGCCTAATTCTTTCAGGTTAAGTGAATGGAAAGTACCCAGAGGCCTCTGCCAGCTCCTAAGCTGATGCTGAGCGTAGCTGACAGTCAGAAAAACACTTTCTTCCCCAGGCCATCGCTGTAAATACAGACACACAGCGACAGGCTGTTCCCTCTGCCTGCAAGATCCCCTGATTCGTTACAGCATCACTTTGATACTGGGTAACATAGGGCTTTGGGGAGGAGCAGGCTGGGTGTCAGGTGCATGTATCTGAATTTGGGCCTGCTTGTGGGGGAAATGGCTTCCCTAGGTTCAGTGCTTCAATCATTTCGCTGCATGCCGGGCCCCTACATTCTGTTCTCACTGTCTGAATTTGGAATGGTTAGAATTTGAGTTTTACAGCACACACGCCGCTGGGGGAGTTGTTTCACATAAATATTACCCTGTGTTTCAGAGGTTCTTGTTTCAATGAAGTAAATAAACTAGCGCACCCGTCTGTTGCCAAAGGTTGTGCGGGGCCAAAAAATAAATAAACAAACACCTGAGGGCAACAGTCATATTTCTTAATTTCTTTATCCGTGCATATTTCCTCAATCTGGCTCATAAAAGAGTATAAAGTACAATATTGATTTGTGCTAGCTCCTATGTGATGCCATTAAGGGAAGTTGCGTTGTGTGTGTGTGTGTGTGTGTGTGTGTGAGTGTGGGTGTGTTTGTGTGTGAGTGTGTGTGTGTGTGTGTGTGTGTGTGTGTGTGCGTGTGTGTTTGTGCAAGTGTGTATGTATGTGCGAGTGTGTGCGTGTGTGTGTGTGCGTGCGTGCGTGTGTGTATGCGTGTGTGTGTGAGCGTGTGTGTGTGTGTGCAAGTGTGTGTGTGTGTATGCGTGTGTGTGTGAGCGTGTGTGTGTGTGAGTGTGTGTGTGCAAGTGTGTGTGTGTATGCGTGTGTGTGTGAGCGTGTGTGTGTGTGAGTGTGTGTGTGCAAGTGTGTGTGTGTGTATGTTAGTATTAGAGTGACTCCCCCAACACAAAGAGGGACAGTTTTTTGTGTTTTGCCAGCTTTTATCCTGCCCCTCCGCCCACCCCACCTTACCTGGGGGTCAGAGCCAGGCTGCAGAGAGAGAGACTGGGGGGGGGGGGTCTAGCTGGGGGCCTCAGTCCTTCAGTGCCGGAATATTCAGTACTTTGCAGGTACCTCTGGAAAAGACAGGTGTGTTGAGCAGTGGAACACACAGACAGGTATGTTCAGATGTGGAATTCGTACACAGTTGAGTTTCCGTGTGGAACCAGTGATACTCACAGATGGGTGTGCTCACCTGGGTACCTGTGATGCTCACACACAGGTGTGCTCACCTGGGTACCTGTGATGCTCACACACAGGTGTGCTCACCTGGGTACCTGCGATGCTCACACACAGGTGTGCTCACCTGGGTACCTGCGATGCTCACACACAGGTGTGCTCACCTGGGTACTGTACCTGCGATGCTCACACACAGGTGTGCTCACCTGGGTACTGTACCTGCAATGCTCACACACAGGTGTGCTCACCTGTGGAACTCACAGACAGCTGTGCCGGTGCCTGGTTCACACAGCACAGGGAATTGTGGGTGTTTCACAGCTGGATGATCTCACCTCATCACCGCCCCCCATCACACCTGGACACACAGACACAGGTACGGACAGACAGAGAGAGAGAGAGAGAGAGAGAGAGAAGAGGGTGCAGAATGGAGAAAGAGAAACAGAACAGCTGCAACGCGCGCACCAACAGACACAGCAGATTAACAGTCAGATCATATATTTATAAATATTTATAACTCAGTTCATAGTCACGAACACAGAGATTCAGAGGAGAAAACACCAGGCTGGCAGTCATAGAGGCACCGTGAGGAGTACATGAATAACTAAATCACATGGTACAAGGCTGCTGATAGGCCAACTTACAGGGTGGTGCATATGACGTATTAATTATACTGTATATTAACATATTATGAAACTGATTATTAATATTATGTTAAACTGTATTTAAGGGGTGTTTCTCACTTTAACAATCAAGAATGGCAACACTCACAAATTCACAAAATCATTAAACAGATAATGGGAATTCAGAACTCTCTTAATTTAGGAATTCTTATGCCAGTTAGCTCAGCCACATTAAACATTTTCATAGATTAAAATTGGCAAATAATCTGCATGAGTTTTCAAAATAATTTGTAAGTGAACAAAGATCCATATGAAGGTACATTGTAGTAATGATCCATAGTGAAACAATGTATTTTATAGGCAGTATATACTGTATTTGTGTTTTGGTTTTTTAAGAATTGGTTCCAGCCTTGCGGCATTGCCAGTATCTAAAGCTGTGAAATTCCACCCTCTGCTGGCCACTACCTGCAATCACAACCCCATGTTCAAAAAGAAACAGAATGGGCTTAGAACCATTGAGCCTCATTCAGAAAAGTTCTTAAATTATTCTACTTTTTTTCTTAAAAATGTTCCTATGAAAAAGCAATATGGGATTCATGACACATGTGCAGACCTTGTTTTTGTGCATATACCAGGTGTATGAGATGACGAATGCTGACAATTCGCATATTTTATGCACAATCTTGTTCATGTGATTAGCATAAGGAAACAGCCATGAACAAATACAAGTAAGAAAAACAATGATGAATGCTGAAATGTTTGTGGAAACATTCTTACACACTGTTTACGATCAAATACGATCGTACGCATGTTTCGTGGATGAGGCCCATTGCCTTACGGGCAGCAAGAAATTTATTCAAAATTGAGAAAGGAAGCCATTTCAGTTTATCCCCTAGGACCATTAAAATCATTCAGAAATCATATGGGCCATTATTACACTTTTTCTCCCCAATTTGGAACACCCAAATATATATAACAGCGGTCACTGTGGCAACCCCTGCTATTGGACCACAGAGAATGTGGACATTTAAGAAATTTTAAAACACAAATCTGGCTTTTGGTTCCTTTTATTATAGGTTCCTTTTATTTAATAATTCTATTAATGACAATCGTTTTATTTACTTATTTATCTGTTTCTCTTTTATTTTGTTTTTATTGTATTTCTTGTGTTTATGTTCTTCTAATATGTATATAAACTTGTGTTCCATTGGGCCCATCCACACACTGGAGCAGAGCCTTAACAGATACCAGACCATGGGACCCACCCAAACACTGGAACAGAGCCCTAACAGATACCAGACCATGGGGCCCATCCACACACTGGAACAGAGCCTTAACAGATACCAAACCAAGGGGCTCATCCACACACTGGAACAGTACCTTAACAGATACCAGACCATGGGGCTCATCCACACACTGGAACAGTACCTTAACAGGATGAACCATTCGCAACCACATACAAGCTGTTCTGCTTTTGTTCTTCACACATTTGTGAATTCACTGCCACTTTCTATTTGCAAGTTTACAGATCTGGTTCATGTCAGAGAAAGACACTTCATGTGCGGCTCAACAGGCAGAGCTGAAGTCGCCTGATTGACCACTGGGGGTCACTAGTGAGTGATGAGGCTCTGTAACACTGGCCGGCTGAAACCCTCCTGCCCACAGGTGGCGCTAAAGCTAATAGTGTGTCACATTGCACGATCCAGACTCAGTTCTGATACGGCAAGCCCTTTCAACATTTAATAGCCTCGCACGACTATATATAATTACATTAAATATATCCACTACGTCTTTGTAGATATCTTAAAAAGACTTGTGACTAGTAATAACTAAAATTTGAGATATCTCCACTTAAGATTTGACTAATCATAACTCCAGTACAAGGTATCTACAATCTAGTCTACAAACTGCATATATACAAAAGTAATATCTTATTTTCAGATATCAAAAAAGATCATTTAGGTATCTTAAATCACGAGGATTTAAAGATATCTTTAATTGAAATTATGACTAATCAGAACTACTGTGGAGATATCGCTAATTTGAGTTACGACTAGTCATAATTTAAATTAAGATAATTCACGTTTTGGATAGTCAAAACTGAAGTGTAGATATCTTTAATTGGGGGCTCCATACAACTGAACGGCGAAAGTAACTTAAATCCTACTAGTCAAAATGTAATTAGAGATATTTTACAACAGCGTTTTGACAAGTCATAAATAAATCAATTCATGCACTTAAATGTTAAAAGGGCTTGCCATAGTTCTGTGGGACCCGCAGACTGAATATTGTTTAAGGTTTCAAAATACTTCTGGAGGGGTCCTTTAAACGAAAACTGACAGTCAGCACTTTAACCTCATAGTCATTGTTTTATTTCAAATCCAATGTGCTGGAGTACACTGTCCTAATGCTTACTACTGTAGTTTAAACTCGAACTTGCCCCTACTCGAAAATGTGTGTTATTTTATTGGTATGATGTAGTTTATGTAATAAGCATGTTATTGCTCTTTGCCTAATTTTACTTTTCTAATTTCACGATTTAAAGAATAATAAGGAGGGCAAGGAGCTGGTCTGGTAACCAAAGGTCACAGGTTTGATTCCCAGGGTTTGACGCTGCTGGTACAACAGGTGCTTCAGCAGATATCCAGCTGTATAAATGGATGCAGTGTAAATGCTGGGTAAAAAGTTGTGCAAGCCGCTCTGGATAAGAGCATCTGCTAAATGCCTGTAATGTAATGTAATTGCCCTGCAAATCGACCAATTACACCAGGAATGAGGATACAGTATATAAGGAATGAACAGCTGGTAAATAATAGGCCTACATTAAGTCCACTGACATCTACAGTAATGATCATTTATGATATATGGAAGTGGTCTTATTTATGATATATGGAAGTAAGAAAAATGTTCAGTTTCACTGCCAGCAGTCATGTTTTGCATTGCATGGCATATTTATGGATTCATAGAAATTAACACATACGGGGGAAAACAACACATGCTGTATTGTATTTGTGGAAAAGGGAATTTAGTGACAGGTACATGCCAGTATATCAAATGTTTCAATTTAGAAACTTCTGAAATTTATGTGCTAAACAGAACATTTGCAGACTGGGTCAAATTCAGCCATTCATGAAAGCCACGTTTCAGAACGTACCACCACAATTCTGAGCCATGTACTGTAACAGACTGTTACAGTACATGGAAATAGGAAATAGCTGAATGTCCTTACATGGGACCGTCCCACCACAATCATAACACAATCATCACATGGGACTGTCCCACCCCAGTCATAACACAATCATCACATGGGAGTGTCCCACCACAATCATAACACAATCATTTATGAAACTGTCCCACCACAATCAAAACATGGGACTGTCCCACCCCAGTCATAACACAATCATCACATGGGAGTGTCCCACCCCAATCATAACACAATCATCACATGGGACTGTCCCACCACAATCATAACACAATCATTTACGGGAATGTCCCACCACAATCATAACACAATCATTTATGGGACTGTCCCACCACAATCAAAACATGGGACCTTCCCACCATAATAAGGGGTGACATAGGTCAGGAGGTAAGAGCGGTTGTCTGGCAGTTGGAGGGTTGCCGGTTCGATCCCCCGCTTTGGGCATGTCGAAGTGTCCCTGAGCAAAACATCTAACCCCTAATTGCTCTGGTGTATGCGAGGCATCAATTGTAAAGTGCTATGGTTAACAGCGCTATGTAAATGCAGTCCATTTACCATTTACCATTTACAATCATAGGCAAAGTAAAATCAACCCTAATTCAGTGTTAATTCATCCCTAACAGAGGGTTTAATATCTCCACTGGACTGTAGATTAGAATGTATCCTCAAATGTTCTCTAAGTTTAGATTTGTGAATATTTTACTCAGTTTTTTTAGCTTCATATATTTTTCATTATGTGGTTAATTCCACAAATTATTTAAATGAATTTGGTGTGCAGATACATATTCTCCTTAAATCATAATAAACTATTATTTCACACAGACTTAAGTTAAACAATTCAACTTTTTGCATCTGAACAAATTTTAAATCTTTTTTTGTATAAAGCATATAATTAATCATGGATTCATTATATAATGTATATTATATATTCAATTACATAATAAAATGTATTTGTGGCAACAAATTGTGAGGTCTGACTAAATGGACTGCATTTATGGTAAATGGACTGCATTTATATAGCGCTTTACAATTGATGCCTCTCATTCGCCAGAGCAGTTAGGGGTTAGGTGTCTTGCTCAAGAACACTTTGACACGCCCAGGGCGGGGTTTAAACCGGCAACCCTCCGACTGTCAGACAATCGGTCTTACCTCCTGAGCTATGTCGCCCCCGTTACTACTGACTACTACAAACCACCACAGTGAGGGACAGAAATGCATTATAAAAATAACGGGAATAAATTACAATTTTACCATCAATTCCTGTTTGACAACATATCTTGGTTTAATTTGACAACAATCTTAATATCGCTGAAGATTTCTGGCACACATTTTCACATTATTGCAAGCAACATCTTTGTTTCTTTGCAATCTATGCAACTTAAATATTCACTCCATTAGAAATGGTGCACATACATTATGAAAAAAATGCAGTTTTACTAATTACTTTGAAGGTACAAATGTCAATGAGATCACCTACTGTAAGTTAGGCAGCAACAGTGTGTGGAGATGCTATAGTCTTTTAGCATAGCCTCTCTCCCTCTAGCATGGGCTACATCCTTAATGTGCTGCTGTGAAATATGAGCATGTTATTTATTACCTGAATGTAACATTGTAAATTCCTGCAATTAATGAGGCACAATGCAAAGCAAATGGTCCTCTGGGACAATAACGATTTATTCTACTGAACGCTAATGTCTTTAATATGTCATTCCGTATTACACTGAAAAGGCACGTCCATAAAATAAATAAGTTCATAAATAAATAATTGGTTGCCCTGCATCTGCACTGAGAGTGCACGCATTGCAGCGAACATTATAGACCCCATTTCTTCCATTTCTGTTTGCAAATGTGCGGATTAAAACGTCCTGAACAAAACTTTAAGATGGAAGTGAGGAGGTTAAAAGGGCGGGTGAGGATGTCGTATTTGAATGGCAGATTGCGTATGAGGTTCAGAAGGCAGAGTGCTGGAGGGGGTCTTACCTGTGTGGGGGTTTGAGGGGTCCGGTGCAGGTGCGGGGCGGGTGCTGGGGTGCGGGGGGGGGGGGTCCCCCTCGCAGGTGAGTCGGGCCGGGTCAAAACCCCGGAGGGAAGCACCCTTATATACCCATGGTGCTGGCGGCCGTTCGGTCTCTGAGCCAATGAGAGGGGAGCAGGTGCCCGGGACCATCTGCAGTGGAAAAAGCAAATCCTGTAAAGGTGTTGCAGGACTTTAGAGCACAGCTGTCCCGGGCCCTGGGAGCAGATGCTCAGCCCGCCGCCCCGCCGGGACTCCAGCTCCGTATCCCAGGGTGCACCAGGCCCCCCGCAGGCTCCTCACCTGGGAGACAGGTGCATCTCTCAGGGGTTTACAGAGGTCATACTCAAATCTGGCTCGCAGAGCCAGCAGTGCCACTGCCTTCCTTTTTTTACCTGGTTATTAATGGTTTGATTGATTAATGGAACTGATTGGCCAGAGATTTAACTCACCTGGTGTCCCTGGCCTAAACCAGCCCCTGATTGGAGGAGAATAATGGAAACATTTGAGTGTCTCTGTCCTACAGTGATGAAACAGGAGAAGCACAGTTTTCATTCATATACTTTGTCCAGTGCAGGACAGGATTTGGGGTCATTTCCATTTTCAATTCAGGAAGTGAATTTGAAATAAAATGTATTATTTAAAAAATGGAACAAACACATTTAGCATTACATTTTAAAAATATGTTAATTAAATTTTATTTATTTCCTGAACTTCCAAAAAAGAAACAGAATTCCACAAATCCTGATAATATAGACCTGAAATTAATTTGTACATCAGAAAGGTTTTGTTCATGAAACATATGTAAATACAGGGATTAAATTCCAATTTGCAGGCATTATTTGTGGAAATATATCCGGTCATTAAAATAAACAAATTGCAGCATTCATTGAAGGCTGAAAAATGGGTGAACGTATATACTGCCTTCAAAAAATGTAGGGTATTTTGTCTGCGATTCCACTTGCAAAAGTTCATTTATTCCCATTTTATCCATTTATTTTTAGCATTTAGCTCTCAGCTTAGTTTGAAGGGTCTTCAGTCAAAACCAGGGTTACCACCCCAAGGTTCCTTTGCAGGTGAGAAAATAAACTTTCTGCCCTCACAACATAATGTTTTGAGTTAAATCAAGTGTGACAGAGCAGAATTAACACTGAGCAGTGTTGAGCAGTAAAATCACAGTAAAATTACGCACACAGTAAAATGTCCTCTATCGGGGTTAGATTTTCTCACACAGTGCACTATACTCAGACTAACGAGGGTAATTAAATTTTGGTGTGCGAGCCATCTTGGCTGATTCCTCCGGTTTAAATGTGAGTTTGGAAAGTGAGCTGCTTACAAGGGCTCGTTTTCACTTCAGCGCCCCGAATAGACCGGCCCGATTAGCCTATGAACTGGCTTAGCGCAGGACTTGCCTTTTCGGTAATCCGGCAAGGATTTGCAAGGTGTCAATCAGCTTTGATGTGCTTACGGGAATAAGCTCCTCGCAACCGTAAGAATGAAGCTGCGAGCTCGAGCGAGCGCAATGCTAACGTTCTGTACCTTACATTGGCAGTGTTGCAAAAACTTACACGTATGAAATTATACGACTCCGTCGCAGAATTGCAAGGGCCGCCTTGTTAGTTTTCAACAGCAGCCGACAGCCCAGAACATTGTTAAACCCTCTTAAAACTGTGAAAAGGTAATAAAACTTTCAATAATATACCTAAACTCTACACAGTAAATTTGTCCGTGTATTTTATTGACAGAGCACATTGAGCTCATACATTGAGCCCTTTACTGCAGAACCCCAATTCCCTCACAATTAATAATTAAAAAAAACACTGTTCACCATTTGCAACAAATGTCCTGTGCAAAATCCTGAGAGGAAAGATATTTATCAATGAAGGATCAGGCCGGTGAAACCCATGTAACCCGTGTGATGCCTGCTGATCCCAACGCTACTGTAATCCAGTGCACCTGATAGGCTACCGCTCGTAATCCAGCACACCTGATAGGCTGCCGCTGGTAATCCAGCGCATCTGATAGGCTACCTGCACAGCGGGCATGAATGGAGGCTCCATATGGCTGTGGCAGCTGTGGGACGCATTAGAGACAGCGCTTCTGCTCCCACACCGGGCCCAGGGCCAGAACTCTCATTCACCATCTCCCCATAGGCTTTAACTACAGCCAGGGCCAGAGCTCTCATTCACCCTCTCCCCATAGGCACAGCCTCTCATTCCCCCTCTCCCCATAGGCTTTAACTACAGCCAGGGCCAGAGCTCTCATTCACCCTCTCCCCATAGGCTTTAACTACAGCCTGGGCCAGAGCTCTCATTCACCCTCTCCCCATAGGCTTTAACTACAGCCTGGGCCAGAGCTCTCATTCACCCTCTCCCCATAGGCTTTAACTACAGCCTGGGCCAGAGCTCTCATTCACACTCTCCCCATAGGCTTTAACTACAGCCTGGGGCAGCCTGGGGCAGAACTCTCATTCACCCTCTCCCCATAGGCTTTAACTACAGCCTGGCCAGAGCTCTCATTCACCCTCTCCCCATAGGCTTTAACTACAGCCAGGGCCAGAGCTCTCATTCACACTCTCCCCCATAGGCTTTAACTACAGCCTGGGCAGAGCTCTCATTCACCCTCTCCCATAGGCTTTAAACTACAGCCAGGGCCAGAGCTCTCATTCTACAGCCAGGGCCAGGCTCATTCACCCTCTCCCCATAGGCTCTCATTACACAGAGCTCTCATCACCCTCCCCCATAGGCTTTAACTACAGCCTGGGCCAGAGCTCTCATTCACACTCTCCCCATAGGCTTTAACTACAGCCTGGGGCAGCCTGGGGCAGAACTCTCATTCACCCTCTCCCCATAGGCTTTAACTACAGCCTGGGCCAGAGCTCTCATTCACCCTCTCCCCATAGGCTTTAACTACAGCCAGGGCCAGAGCTCTCATTCACCCTCTCCCCATAGGCTTTAACTACAGCCTGGGACAGAGCTCTCATTCACCCTCTCCCCATAGGCTTTAACTACAGCCTGGGCCAGAGCTCTCATTCACCCTCTCCCCATAGGCTTTACAGCCTGGGCCAGAGCAGCTTTAACTGGGGGCAGCCTGGGGCAGAACTCTCATTCACCCTCTCCCCATAGGCTTTAACTACAGCCAGGGCCAGAGCTCTCATTCAAACTCCCCATAGGCTTTAACTACAGCCTCTCATTCACCCTCTCCCCATAGGCTTTAACTACAGCCTGGGCCAGAGCTCTCATTCACAACCTCCCCATAGGCTTTAACTACAGCCTGGGGCAGAGCTCTCATTCACCCTCTCCCCATAGGCTTTAACTACAGCCTGGGCCAGAGCTCTCATTCACCCTCTCCCCATAGGCTTTACTACAGCCTGGGCCAGAGCTCTCATTCACCCTCTCCCCATAGGCTTTAACTACAGCCTGGCCAGAGCTCTCATTCACACCTCTCCCCAGGCTTTAACTACAGCCTGGGGCAGCCTGGGACAGCCTGGGGCAGCCTGGGGCTCATTCACCCTCTCCCACTATAGGCTTTTCACCCTCTCTACAACTACAGCCTGGGCCAGAGCTCTCATTCACCTCTCTTTAACCCATAGGCTTTAACTACAGCCTGGGACCAGAGCTCTCATTCATTCAACCTCCCCATAGGCCTACAGCCTGGGCCAGAGCTAGGCTTTAACTACACTACATAGCTTTAACTACAGCCTGGGCCAGAGCTCTCATTCACAACCTCCCCATAGGCTTTAACTACAGCCTGGGCAGAGCTCTCACCCTCTCCCCATAGGCTTTCTCATTCACCCTCTCCCCATAGGCTTTAACTACAGCCTGGGCCAGAGCTCTCATTCACACCCCATCTCCCCATAGGCTTTAACTACAGCCTGGGCTACAGCAGCCTGGGGCCATTCACACCTCTCCCCATAGAGCTCTCATTCACCCTCTCCCCATAGGCTTTAACTACAGCCTGGGCCAGAGCTCTCATTCACAACCTCCCATAGGCTTTAACTACAGCCAGGGCCAGAGCTCCCTCTCATTTTAACACCCTCTCACAAACCTCCCCCATAGGCTTTAACTACAGCCTGGGCCAGAGCTCTCATTCACCCTCTCCCCATAGGCTTTAACTACAGCCTGGGCCAGAGCTCTCATTCACCCTCTCCCCATAGGCTTTAACTACAGCCTGGGCCAGAGCTCCATTCACCCCTCTCCCCATAGGCTTTAACTACAGCCTGGGCCAGCCTGCTCTCATTCACACCCCTCCCCATAGGCTTTAACTCATTCATTCACCCTCTCCCATAGGCTTTAACTAGCCTGGGCTTTAACTACAGCCTGGGGGCCATTCACCCTCTCCCCATAGGCTTTAGCCTGGGCCAGAGCTCATTCACCCTCTCCCCATAGGCCCAGCCTGGGGCCATAGGCTTTCACCCTCTCCCCATAGGCTTTAACTACAGCCTGGGCCAGAGCAGGCTTTAACTGGGGCCAGAGCTCTCTCATTCACCCTCTCCCCATAGGCTTTCACTACAGCCTGGGCCAGAGCTCTCATTCACCCTCTCCCCATAGGCTTTAACTACAGCCTGGGCCAGAGCTCTCATTCACAACCTCCCCATAGGCTTTAACTACAGCCTGGGCCAGAGCTCTCATTCACCCTCTCCCCATAGGCTTTAACTACAGCCTGGGCCAGAGCTCTCATTCACAACTCTCCCCATAGGCTTTAACTACAGCCTGGGAGCTCTCATTCACCCTCTCCCCATAGGCTTTAACTACAGCCTGGGCAGCAGAGCTCTCATTCACCCTCTCCCCATAGGCTTAACTACAGCCAGGGCTCTCATTCACAACCTCCCCATAGGCTTTAACTACAGCCAGGGCCAGAGCTCTCATTCACCCTCTCCCCATAGGCTTTAACTACAGCCTGGGCCAGAGCTCTCATTCACAACCTCCCCATAGGCTTTAACTACAGCCTGGGCCAGAGCTCTCATTCACCCTCTCCCCATAGGCTTTAACTACAGCCTGGGCCAGAGCTCTCATTCACCCTCTCCCCATAGGCTTTAACTACAGCCTGGGCCAGAGCTCTCATTCACCCTCTCCCCATAGGCTTTAACTACAGCCTGGGCCAGAGCTCTCATTCACCCTCTCCCCATAGGCTTTAACTACAGCCTGGGCCAGCTCTCATTCACAGCCTCCCCATAGGCTTCTCATTCACCCTCTCCCCATAGGCTTTAACTACAGCCTGGGCCAGAGCTCTCATTCACCCCTCTCCCCATAGGCTTTAACTACAGCCTGGGCCAGAGCTCTCATTCACAACTACTCCCCATAGGGCTTTAACTACAGCCTGGGGCAGCCTGGGACAGCCTGGGGGGCAGCCTGGGGCAGAACTCTCATTCACACCCCTCTCCCCATAGGCTTTAACTACAGCCTGGGCCAGCCTCATTCACAAAGAGCTCTATCCCCATAGGCTTTAACTACAGCCTGGGCCAGAGCTCTCATTCACCCTCTCCCCATAGGCTTTAACTACAACCTGGGGCAGCCTGGGACAGCCTGGGGCAGCCTGGGGCAGAACTCTCATTCACCCTCTCCCCATAGGCTTTAACTACAGCCTGGGGCAGCCTGGGGCAGAACTCTCATTCACCCTACAACTACAGCCTGGGGCAGCCTGGGGCAGCCTGGGACAGCCTGGGGCAGCCTGGGGCAGAACTCTCATTCACCCTCTCCCCATAGGCTTTAACTACAGCCTGGGCCAGAGCTCTCATTCACCCTCTCCCCATAGGCTTTAACTACAGCCTGGGCCAGAGCTCTCATAGGCTTTAACACCCTGGGCCAGAGCTCATTCCCCCCATAGGCTTTAACTACAGCCTGGGACAGCCTGGGACAGCGATGAGGACACAGCCTGGGACAGCCTGGGACAGCGTTCAGTGAACACAACCTGGGGCAGCCTGGGACATAGCTCAATATACACAGCCTGGGACAGCCTGGGACAGCCTGGGACAGCCTGGGACAGCCTGGGACAGCGCTCAATATACACAGCCTGGGACAGCGCTCAGTGGACACAGTCATACACACACGCAAACACACAGATATCCACACAAATACAATACACATACACACACACACACACACACACACAAACAGATACACACATACACACACGCACAACCATACACATACACATACACACCCATACACATACACACCCATTCACACACAAACGCACACACACATATATGCAGACACACACAGCATGCACAAACACACAGATAGCAAGTTTGCTTGTGGACACATAAAACTATACCAGACATTGCATATACATACACGCATATAACAACTACATGTGTCACTGTTCTTGGAGAAGTATGGGTCACAGATTGGTCAAATGCACTTCCAGTTTCTGGCTGCAAACAATTCTTTGCATCGTTTCAGATTTTCCTGCATACCTTGTTCAAGGAAAACATGTTTATCTTGCTTGTTCTCAAAGATCTGTCCTGCTGCTTATAATTTCTGGAAATGATGATTAAGCAGTATCCTGCTTCACCGGACCTTTGACTCTTACAGAAATGAAATACACATCAATATATTTAAATAAAATATATTATCAAGACCACAAGAGATTATGCGACATTTCACAATATAGAAAAATATACAAATAGTTGCTTTTAGCTATCACATTATATTGTCTTTAAAATATTTAGGTGTGAAATATAATTATTATATTTTCACTTATTTACAATATGTTACAGGACTGAAAATTTAAATATAAATTATGTAAAAAAAAACTATAATTTACCTCCAGAAATGTGTGCAACACTTTTTAGTCCGTGTAATGTTTGTTGAAATGAATATTTCCAGTTTACTGATTTGATTTATGAAAACCATCTGACTGACATGTTTGAGGTATTTAATTATGTTAAACAAGAACAAATCCAATGTCAAATGAATCTATCAGTCTAATAGAATAACGTTTTTCTGGGGTAACAGCAAAGTAATACAGAGAATGTCTGGGAAATGCCCTTATAATGTCATTATTTTAAATTATTTAACATTATTTTATGATTTTACCAGGACCTCTTTTAAATTCAATTTTCTTTTAATGTTACTTTGTAAGAAACACTTTACAAATACATTATTATTATTAGTAGTAGTAGTAGTAATAGTAGCAGTGGTAGTAGTAGAAGTAATATTAGTAAAAGTAGCAGTAGTAGTAGTAATATTAGCAATAGTAGTAGCAGCAGTAGTAGTGGTAATATTAGTAATATTAGTAGTAGTACTATTTTCATGGATGGTGCTCCAACTGGCCCCAACGGCATCTTATCTAGAAAAGGAGTCAAATCAATATGTATATTATATATTGTATGCAACAACCTATATATCCTGTTCTACATTTAGCAATCTGTAGTACTGGAATGTGCATAAGTAAGCAAAAAAATGTGTCAAAATAATGTTGAAATACATTGACTGTGCTGCTGCGAGCCATTGGTTAAACAGTTCACTCTTCATCATTGCACACAATTAGCACCAGAAGTTGTTCCGAAACATGACTGTAGAAACTGCAGTTCAGTCCAGATCCTGAAGGTGTCACTGTAGACACCATGATCAGTGGTTATCAGTAAAAGGGACACAAACAATTCTATAACTATGGTCCAGTTAAAGAGCTTGGTGGCTAAGGGTGCCAGTCCTTAAACCAGGGGTCTCTATCCATGTCCAAAATGTGCAGGTTTTTGTTTGTGTCCATTACTAACATATCTGACCCAACTAACCAGCATTTACATTAACTTACAGTCATTTTCGCTGGTTTTATCCAGACTGATGTCACACTGGTAGAGAACATCAGAGTTACCTTCCGGAATGCAGAGGCCCATTAATATCAGTAAGTGTACTGTTAACCTAACCAAACAACAATTTGTAACATAACTAAAAAAAGATACCTCAAGACAGATAACATGTTTTTACAGAGCTATAACTATAACATCTCTGTCTTTCCTCTGCCAAGCATTCTTTAAGGTGTACCCCTGGGCTATAGTCATGTCTAATTTACGGTTTCTTTGCCCTATTTGACCTCAGTTACCTCCTGGGTTATTCTACACACCAGTCTGCAGATGACACTGATGGTCTACAGTATATTTAGTCATCTATTATTTGAAACATTTAGGGAATCTTTGGATATGATGAATTGTTTGCTAGCTTCACTAAAATATTGATTGGGGTGTATTTAGAACATCACTGCACTAAATTTCGGCACTGGTGGTGCAGTGGTTAGCACTGTCGCCTTACAGAATGTTCTGTGTTCAAATCTCAGCCAGGGCATTTCTGTGTGGATTTTGCATATTCTTCCCATGTCTGCGTGGGTGTCTGATGCACTAACAATAAAATATCACTGCAATAACAATAGAACATCACTGCACTAATAATAGAACATCACTACACTAACTTCAGAACATCACTGCACTAATAATAGAACAGCACTGTACTAACAATAGAACATCACTGCATTAACAGTAGAATATCACTGCACTAACAACAGAACAAAACTGCACTATCAAGAGAACATCACTGCACTAACAGGAGAACATCACTGCACTAACAATAGAACATCACTGCACTAACCATAGAATATCACTGCACTAACAATAGAACATCACTGCACTAGCAATAGAACATCACTGCACTAACAGGAGAACATCACTGCACTAACTATAGAACATAATGGCACTAACAGTAGAACATCCCTGCACTAACAGTAGAACATCACTGCACTAACAATAGGACATCACTGCACCAACAGTAGAACATCACTGCACTAACAATAGAACATAATGGCACTAACAGTGGAATATCACTGCACTAACAATAGAACATCACTGCACTAACAATAGAACATCACTACACTAACAGGAGAACATCACTGCACTAATAATAGAATATCACTGCACTAACAGTAGAATATCACTGCACTAACAGTAGAACATCACTGCACTAACCATAGAATATCACTGCACTAACAGGAGAACATCACTGCACTAACAATAGAACATCACTGCACTAACAGTAGAAAATCACTGCACTAACTTTAGAACAGAACGGTACTAACAGTAGAACATCCCTGCACTAAAAGTAGAACATCGCTGCACTAACAGGAGAACATCACTGCACTAACAATAGAACATCACTGCACTAACAGTGGAATATCACTGCACTAACAGAAGAACATCACTTCACTAACAATAGAACATCACTGAACTAACAATAGAACACACTGCACTAACAAGAGAACATCACTGTACCAACTTTAGAACATCACTGCACTAACAGGAGAACATCACTGCACTATCAATAGAACATCACTGCACTAACAAGAGAACATCACTGTACCAACTTTAGAACATCACTGCACTAACAGGAGAACATCACTGCACTAACTTTAGAACACCACTGCACTAACAACAGAACATCACGGCACTAACAGGAGAACATCACTGCACTAACAATAGAACATCACTGCACTAACCATAGAATATCACTGCACTAACAGTAGACCATCACTGCACTAACAGTAGAACATCACTGCACTAACTTTAGAACATCACAGCACTAACAATAGAACATCCCTGCACTAACAGTAGAACATCACTGCACTAACAGTAGAACATCACTGCACTGATAATAGAACATCACTGCACTAACAGTAGAACATCACTGCACTAACAATAGAACATCACTGCACTGATAATAGAACATAATGGCACTAACAGTAGAACATCACTGCACTAACAGTGGAATATCACTGCACTAACAATAGAACATCACTGCACTAACAATAGAACATAATGGCACTAACAGGAGAACATCACTGCACTAACAATAGAACATAATGGCACTAACAGTAGAATATCACTGCACTAACAATAGAACATCACTGCACTAACAGTAGAACATCACTGCACTAACAGTGGAATATCACTGCACTAACAATAAGACATAATGGCACTAACAGTAGAACATCCCTGCACTAACAGCAGAACATCACTGCACAAACAGTAGAACATCACTGCACTAACAATAGAAGATCACTGCACTAGCAATAGAACATCCCTGCACTAACAATAGAACATCACTGCACTAACAGTAGAAAATCACTGCACTAACTTCAGAACAGAACGGCACTAGCAGTAGAACATCCCTGCACTAACAGTAGAACATCACTGCACTAACAATAGAACATAATGGCACTAACAGGAGAACATCACTGCACTAACAATAGAACATAATGGCACTAACAGTGGAATATCACTGCACTAACAGTAGAACATCACTTCACTAACAATAGAACATCACTGAACTAACAATAGAACACACTGCACTAACAAGAGAACATCACTGTACCAACTTTAGAACATCACTGCACTAACAGGAGAACGTCACTGCACTATCAATAGAACATCACTGCACTAACAAGAGAACATCACTGTACCAACTTTAGAACATCACTGCACTAACAGGAGAACATCACTGCACTAACTTTAGAACACCACTGCACTAACAATAGAACATCACTGCACTAACAATAGAACATCACTGCACTAACAGGAGAACATCACTGCACTAACAGTAGAACATCACTGCACTAACAATAGAACATCACTGCACTAACAGTAGAACATCACTGCACTAACAATAGAACATCACTGCACTAACAGTGGAACATCAGTGCACTAACAATAGAACATCACTGCACTGACAATAGAACATAATGGCACTAACAGTAGAACATCACTGCACTAACAGTGGAATATCACTGCACTAACAATAGAACATCACTGCACTAACAATAGAACATAATGGCACTAACAGGAGAACATCACTGCACTAACAATAGAACATCACTGCACTAACAGTAGAACATCACTGCACTAACAGTGGAATATCACTGCACTAACAATAAAACATAATGGCACTAACAGTAGAACATCCCTGCACTAACAGCAGAACATCACTGCACAAACAGTAGAACATCACTGCACTAACAATAGAAGATCACTGCACTAGCAATAGAACATCCCTGCACTAACAATAGAACATCACTGCACTAACAGTAGAAAATCACTGCACTAACTTCAGAACAGAACGGCACTAGCAGTAGAACATCCCTGCACTAACAGTAGAACATCACTGCACTAACAATAGAACATAATGACACTAACAGGAGAACATCACTGCACTAAAAATAGAACATAATGGCACTAACAGGAGAACATCACTGCACTAACAGTGGAATATCACTGCACTAACAATAGAACATCACTGCACTAACAATAGAACATAATGGCACTAACAGGAGAACATCACTGCACTAAAAATAGAACATCCCATCACAGCACACATTTAACTGTTTAAACTCCTGCCATTTTCATCTTTTTAAAATTGTATTTGTTAAAAACAAACTGTCAATACTTATCCTACATTCCCCATATGGCTGCACTTCCAAACATGGAAACATGTTTTCTGAAGGCATTGAAATAATATGCTGACGTCTCATTTTTATTATATGTAATATATCTTTCTTATTGCATGTATAATATGCAGTATGCAGCTGATGGTTAAAACGTGCAGGTGTGATTCCCAGACAGGGCACTGGCATCCTTGAGCATGGTACTAACCTCTTTCACTTCAGGGAAGTACCCAGTGCTATAAATGGATTGTATGCAAAGAATGTAATTTGTGTTAAGTTGCTCTGGCCAAGACTGTTTGCTGGAAGCCAAAAATGTCATCCTCCCAAGAAAGTCGCCTTCCTCTAATTTTTACAGCAAACTTGTCCCAGGAGAGAAATCAGTCCTTTGGTCACACATACAACCAAACGTTTAAATAATAAATTGAATTTACAATGACAACTTTTGCATTTAAAACAGCCTGTATATAAGAATCGTTAAAAACTTGCCAGACCTGGGGTCCGCTCAAAGTACCGATCTAAGGTAAATGTTGGAATTATTTCTAAAACTTTTTTTTTACACAAAATACTTTATCTGCTTCACACAACACATACTAGGTGTTAAAGATAATATTACCTTCTAAGTTTGCAACTTATTTTATCATTATGAGAAGACATGAAATGGGTTTTCGGATTAAAACAAACAACTTGTTCGTTGGGCGTTGTTTATCGGTTTTCACATTTCCTTAGCAATACCTAAAAATTAAAAACGGCAATCTAACATAAAGACTTCACCGCTTCTGTTTTCCACATACTTGCAGTACTCTCGTGTTTGACGAGGCCCTGTTCTGTCCCTCCGTCCCGACTGCAGAAATCCAGTCCAGGTTTTACGGGGCGCTGGGAGTTCTGGCCAGACAGCGTGTTGAGATGAGGGCGAGCTTCAGCATCCCTTTGCCACACACGCAGCTAAACTGCACAGGAAGACTACTGTGCAAAACTCCTAAAGTTATTACTAAACTTTTGTGTCACAACAGAGTACATAAAGTGCTAATAAAATGTTCTCATATATTATTCTTTTGGCTTTTGGAAGCTGATTTTGTATTATTATTATTATTATTATTATTATTATGCCTATTATTATTATTATTATTATTATTTATTATTGTTGTTGTTGTTGTTGTTGTTGTTGTTATATTAGATTATTACACTTGTGTCTTCAAGTTTTATTAGAGCGCGATGCAAGGGGAAGCCTGCAAGCGTGGTACAGCACCATAGCTGTGGCACAGCCTTTTTTTTTTAAGAAAAACAAAAAGTTAACTTCCTGTTTCGGGGTGGTCCACGGAGTCTGAGAAAGAGAGAGGGAGGGAGGGAGAGCGAGAGAGGTTTTGCACAGGCTCTACTACTTCGGGCTTACGGGACACGGATACCGAATGTCGGCCAGTATTTTGTCCCAATCGCTGTTTTTGAAACTTAACTCTGAGGAAACTTTAAGGAACTACCGCAAAAGAGAAAAAGACTCCGACGGACAGACATAGGGGGATCAGAAAAAGTGTTGGATCGCGGATCGTCTCCATCTGTATCTGAGATTTGTGTGCGTCCGAGAAAGAAAAGGGGGGCTCTATTGGAAATTCTCTAACCCCCAGCGGGACGCTCACAGTCGTCTTCTCCAAAGTCCCTCCAAGGAAGCCTGAGTTCGCTGGGATCGAATTAAGGCCACCGACTGATGCCGTTTCAACTTTCCATGAGAGGTACCTATCTTTTCCTACGTATCCCCATTTGTTTCCCCAATCGGTATCGCCATTGATGCGATTTATAATTGCATTTCGGGGAGATTGACATTTTCACATCAGTGTGTGTCCGCCAGTATTAAGATCAACAGAATTTCTTGACCAGTGGTTGTAACAGGCGAGAGTCTATTTCGCAAAATATTAGCCTGTTTGGAACGAAGGGGAGAATGCAGAGGACAGTTGATGTTTTAGTGTTGATCAGCAATACTAACTCGCTGCATTATTAGGTGTCTGAAATTAGCTCCCATGGAAATATAACCAAGGACACACTAAAAAAGAAAGACCCCTTTTATGGAAAACAAAATGCTGTGAAGAGCATTACAGTTCACGTCGTGCAACTAAACTATCCAGTGACTAAATCACACAACGAACCTGAACATTTAACATAGAGTCAGTCTACAAATATAAAGAATACAGGCTATAAAATGAGACGCTTGTTTCAGTGAAATTTGTTTTCTTGGATTTCGTTCTTTATTAACTCCATAACCAAACCGTTGAAAACATTACTCAACTTTGGCTACCATTAGGCTATCACTGATAACGAAGATACACTGGCAGCAAATTGTTTCATTTTGTTGTGTAGCTAGTATGTCATAACATGCATTGTTTGGATAGTAACCTTATTTATTTACTCCTTAAAAAAACTATGATTGCTTAAAGAATAACCCACACTAAGAAGCCATCTCGATATGCGCGGAGGGAGGTGAATTCCACCGAGGGTCGTAGGGCAGTCTCGTAACAGCTGTTTCTTGTAACCTGAAATGCTTGGGGTGCCAATATCTTTTCCAAATGTCGGTATCTGTCAGGACCCACCACGAAACGACATCATTATTGCGTACTACCAGTTTCGCTGAACTGCGGAAAAACAACGTGTTAAACTATAATTCCACTGTTAAAGAATTATCAGAAAATAGCCTTCTAGTCACAACACCGGGTTTGCAGAAACGCTTTATTAATAATTCATCCAACCAAATTGAGACATGCCAATAAAATGAAAATTGGCCAATTTAACATTTGCGCAATGAATAAAATGGCCATTGATTTAAGAAAGAGCGCGTTAATAACCCGGTTGCCTAATTCGTTATGATATGCTTTAATGTGTTTTTTTTTTTAATTCTGTAAAACTTGTAGGCCCTTTTCTAGGTAAATGGCTACTATTGGCTAGCCTACATGACAAGAAGGTACTCGATTTGGTTTAAACAGGATGCCGTACTTCACTGTTAGTATATACAGTGATGTTCAGATTTATTTAAATGAAAAAGTAAGTTATAAGTAAATATTTAGATGAAGGACTGTGTCTGCAGGAGACCTACAGCCTAAGTCAGATGGTATGGTATGCTCAGGACGAGTGTCACTGCCATTACTTAATGCGTTTTCCATGTCTTAAATACCACAGAATCTTTATTCTGTTGATAATTTTCTGTACTCTATTTTTCTGGTATAGGATAAAGTGATAACCTAAATCAAGCCTTGTCAATGGACTGGTCTAACTTGGCTCCTGGAAATGTGATTGGTTATCATTATTTTAATGCTTGTTTCACTGATATCTCGAATGTCTGTATTACATAACTACCTGAAGGTTAGAGGTTCCCACATTTGAAAAAATTTGTGTTTCACTTTGATATGTAGGAGATTATGCATGCTGCAATTCGTTTCCATTTGCATTAAAGTCAAACATAAAGTATTCGCAAAAAATACTGTGTGAATTTACTTATTTATAATCAGTTGTCCGTTACAGAAGCACGTTTCTTCATTTGCCTTTCCAGCTTTTTCTGTTTATATGTCAGAACCTGTAGAGTATAGGTTGTCCAATGAAATGCGGCTGTTGCTTCTCACCATGGTTACTGCTGTTAGTTTTAAACCTGTTATTTAGTTTGCAGTTTGTTCACAATCTTATAAAAAGCAATGGTGTATTTTTCTAAGTTTCTGTTTTCGCTGATAACTGTGTTGACCGGGAACATTTGGCAAAGGAATTATTTTTGATGGGTCTTTGATGGGAATTATTTTTGATGATGTAGGTGGTCATGTGGATCGATAGCAATTCTAGTTGATGCCCATTTTAGGAATTAAAAATCTAAGCATGTTGATAATGTGTCAGGACAGTATTGCTTGGTGTGTGCAAGTAAAAAAAAAAAAATCAACACTTAATGCTTGCATGTTTGAAGGTCGAGGTATGGCCTAATATGGTCAGAGCACCAGTGATTTTAACCCCTCGCAGAGTTTTAAAACAAGCACGGCTCTGTCACTTATATGCACACATTGCGCAGAAATCAGCGTGACTTGGAAATCAGTGCTGAAAATCACGATCTCACTCTGACAGTCACACACAGGCACAAGGAGGTGTGTTTCACGCTCTGACAGTCACACGGCACACGGAGGTGTGTTTCTCACTCTGACAGTCACACACAGCACACGGAGGTGTGTCTCACGCTCTGACAGTCACACGGCACACGGAGGTGTGTTTCACCTTCTGACAGTCACACGGCACACGGAGGTGTGTTTCACGCTCTGACAGTCACACGGCACAGGGAGGTGTGTTTCTCACTCTGACAGTCACACGGCACACGGAGGTGTGTCTCACACTCTGACAGTCACACACGGGCACACAGAGGTGTGTTTCACCCTCTGACAGTCACACACACGGCACACGGAGGTGTGTTTCACGCTCTGACAGTCACACGGGCACACAGAGGTGTGTTTCACACTCTGACACTCACACGGCACACGGAGGTGTGTTTCACGCTCTGACAGTCACACACGGCACACAGAGGTGTGTTTCACGCTCTGACAGTCACACACGGGCACACGGAGGTGTGTTTCACACTCTGACAGTCACACACAGCACACGGAGGTGTGTTTCACGCTCTGACAGTCACACACAGCACACGGAGGTGTGTTTCACGCTCTGACAGTCACAGACGGGCACACGGAGGTGTGTTTCACGCTCTGACAGTCACACACGGGCACACGGAGGTG
The DNA here is from genome assembly GCA_025169545.1 of Anguilla japonica. Lineage (NCBI taxonomy): Eukaryota > Metazoa > Chordata > Actinopteri > Anguilliformes > Anguillidae > Anguilla > Anguilla japonica. The sequence continues at coordinate 3,281,410 of CM045895.1, forward strand.
TGTTTCACGCTCTGACAGTCACACACGGCACAGGGAGGTGTGTTTCACGCTCTGACAGTCACACGGCACACGGAGGTGTGTTTCACACTCTGACAGTCACACGGGCACACGGAGGTGTGTTTCACGCTCTGACAGTCACACGGCACACGGAGGTGTGTTTCACACTCTGACAGTCACACACGGCACAGGGAGGTGTGTTTCTCACTCTGACAGTCACACACGGGCACACGGAGGTGTGTCTCACGCTCTGACAGTCACACACGGGCACACGGAGGTGTGTTTCTCACTCTGACAGTCACACACGGGCACACGGAGGTGTGTCTCACGCTCTGACAGTCACACACGGGCACACGGAGGTGTGTTTCACCCTCTGACAGTCACACACGGGCACACGGAGGTGTGTTTCACACTCTGACAGTCACACGGGCACACGGAGGTGTGTTTCACGCTCTGACAGTCACACGGCACACGGAGGTGTGTTTCACACTCTGACAGTCACACACGGCACACGGAGGTGTGTTTCACACTCTGACAGTCACACACAGCACACGGAGGTGTGTTTCACGCTCTGACAGTCACAGACGGGCACACGGAGGTGTGTTTCACGCTCTGACAGTCACACACGGGCACACGGAGGTGTGTTTCACACTCTGACAGTCACACACAGCACACGGAGGTGTGTTTCACGCTCTGACAGTCACACGGCACACAGAGGTGTGTTTCACCCTCTGACAGTCACACGCACACGGAGGTGTGTCTCACACTCTGACAGTCACACACAGCACACGGAGGTGTGTCTCACAGTCTGACAGTCACACACAGCACACAGAGGTGTGTTTCACGCTCTGACAGTCACACACAGCACAAGGAGGTGTGTTCACAGCTCTGGTCGTGTGTAACGTTAGTCCCACACCACTGGGAGAGGAGACCTCACATTTACAGTCGTAAGCCCGGGTTTAGGGGGAGACAGTGGAGACGAGTCACCCCCAATATTCACATATGAATTAATGCCCCCCCCCCCCCCCGAATTACCCTAACGACTCATGAGCTGTGAGCCATTTGTCTCCCCCAGAGGACAGCGGCTCCTGAGTTTGAGGAGGCTGCTGAACAGCGAGGGCCATGTTCCGCCCCGTGCAGCATCACACACACCTCCCTCGCACGCTGCACACACACCGCTGCATCTTTTCAAAATGAGACTCGCAGCACACACACACACACACACACACACACACACACACAGTGAACACACACTCCAGCTGGCTAACAACATGTTTGGATAACACCCGCCTTCGCTCGTGTAATACCCTGCAGATGTCATAATCTTTGCTGGTTAGCCGACTGACAAACCTCCATACCTAAAATAAATTAGCGCGCCAGATTAGCGTGGCTGCTTGTTGGCACAGTACCCACCAGCATTGAGGCCGGTCCACAGAGGGAAGAAGCAGAGCCCACTTTAAACACGCTGACATGTCCCGTCAAATAGAAAACATATTTTTAAAATAAACACGTTTTCATGCAAGATACGACAACATAAGTACAGTATTGGTGAGCCATAACTTTGGCTTGGAGTTTCCTCATTTTCAATGGAAAAGAAGTACCCTCACAAGAGCTTCTCATCCACAAACCTATGAAATCATAACAGGTGGTCACATGAATCTAGGAGGACAGTTCATCAGACAGAGACGTGATTGGAACGCGCACCGTGCTGCCTGTGTTTCATTGGCTAGCCATGCAACGATTTAAACGATTTGGGGACCTGTCGTTTGCGGACTGGCTCTGTGTGCTTAAGAGAGTCCACAGCAGCTCACCTTGTGTAATAATATGACTTGCATCATATTCTTATTTAAGTACTTATGAGTTATGGAACGTCTAGTGTGTTACAAACCTATTTGTTGACTCGCCACAAACTTTGTATATTTTTAAAGGACAACAAATATTCAATACAAATGAACAGAATACTGTATAGTCTCAAATGGTCTTGGATAAGCAATGTGTTTGTCAGGAATGGAACTGTACTGCTGTTTGGCATTGGATTAATACTTTCAAATTTGGTGCCTTTGAATTTGGTGAGAGTCTGAATTGGTATTATTGCTGTACAGTAGCGCACTGTAAAAAAATGTTGGGCAAATGTTCGCTTCTATTCAACGTGTGTTTTTAATCCAGTTCAGCCTGATATTCTGGGAGGTGTATGGTTTACAGATGACTGTACATCTGTGTAGACACTCTGTGAGAAATATGATTTATCCAGCCTTTCCACCTGCTGCATGGTACAGTTTTAGTATAACTCTAGCTCTGAGCAGAGCCGTTATAATTAATTGGGGAAGCAGAGCATGACACAGCTAAACTTCTCAACCAGCACAAGTGATCACTGGATTACGATCTGGTTCATTTCAGTTGCATTAATTCAGGAAATCATCTGAAATTCAAGTAATTCATTTAAAACACACCCTGGAACATTGTGAGCATTTTTCCACTCAGGAGCTGAATTCCAGTTGATAGGGTGGCAGTGTGGCGTATTGGGCACGGAACTGGGCGTGTGACCCAAAGACTGCAGGTCTGATACTCAGGTAGGGCACAGCTGTTGTACCTTTTGGACACTGTCCTAAACCCGAAATGCTTCAATAGGCATCCAGCTGTGTAAATGGATACTCTGTAATAAGATGTGTTAGTAACTCTGGATAAGCGTGTCTGCTAAATGCCTGTAATGTCATGTAATTTCCTGAAGTGGTAGAATTGAAATGGAATTGAACCCCAACTTTGGTTTATTGACTTTATAGTTTGAGTCGTTGAGAGATGAAGTGATGAGCTGTGTGTGTCTGGGGGGGGGGGGGGGGGGACCTGAATTCAGTGATGATACCTGTGACAGTTATCTATGAGGAACAGGTGCCTCTCCTCTCCTGTCCTGTCCTGTGTTCTGTTTAGACAGAAAGACGCTTGAAAGGCTATATCCGTGTCTCTTTTTGTGCTGTCTGAAACCTCTGCTATTTTGAATGGAAAATATATCGTCAGAGGAAAAGAAAATAAACTGCGATAATATTCCGTGTTTGCATGGAGTTGAACACTCGAAAGCAGCAAAGTAGCACATTTAAGGAAAAAATAATGTTTTGCGGGTTTAAGCGCGTGTCTGAGTGGGTGGGCGGGCGGTTGTGTGAACCCGTCCCTATGAGCTAAGTACGTATAAAAATATTTGGGGCTGTAGAAGAAAGCCCAACCGAACGCTGACTTAAAATGTTATATTTGGGCAGCTGACCCGTCCCAGACGAAACCAGCTTTTCCCTGGCAGGCTGACAGTGGTGCAAAGGCAGCGATCGCATCCAAAATCAGCCTGTGTGATAGAGAGTGGCGGTTTCGGCAACACGTCGTTTTTAACCCTCCCTCCAGGAAAGCGATATAGGAATTATACGGGATATTGATGTGGCTTCGGGAGAGCTATAATTACCGCGAAAAATGCTGTGTTTACATGCGCTCAGGGGGTAACTTCGCCGCTTTTCCCCGGAAACAAAGTCCTGTACTTGTCCGCGCGCACACAGCACCGAAGATAAAACAGACACCTGCCTCTTTTGTGTATATTTATGGCCATGTACGTATGTTAATGTATGCGCTATGTTTTGCAAATTATTTCCGAGCGAAGTAAGTACCTTTTTGCGGAATGGCTACTTGTTGCCTACTTCACATGTTCCCTTGGCCTTGGCTGCAGTTTCAGGTTTTTTTGAAGATTTTCCCAGAATTCACGTGGAGCGCTTCAAGTCGATATACATACCAAATAGCAGTTGAAAGGTAAATGAAACCTCTGTATCCGAACTGAATGTTTACACTGCATCTCTTCACCTGTTCGTCTCACACGGTAGTTTACTGGGTTTGTGCTCCGTAGCAGTGAGCGGAGTCATATGTCCTAACTGTAGCGGAGAAGCGGGAGACATCTCTCGTGATTAACAGGCAGAATTCTTGAAAAGATTACATGGGGTCCTGTCTAAAGTTACAGGCTTTCTGCGCAGCGTTATTGCGTATTTCTGGCTAATGTGACTGTGTCATGATTGAGTATAATTTTTTTAGTAGCCTATTTTAATCGATGTATGAAGTATGGGATGAGATTTGTTTGGTAAGGTCCGTTTAAGAAAGAATGAAGGCGCATAATTTAAAAGAGTGACAGCAATTGTTCGTTTTTCGTTTTTTCTCTCTTTTTTGAATCTTGTTGATTCAAATTCAGGGTATTTCCGGTTATTTTTCTGCAGTTAAACAGCAGAATAATGTAAATGGGATGTTCCGTTTGCAACCTACAATGTTCACCCCTTTTACAGATAGAAATCAATATCCCAAAGACTGAACAGAATAGTTTCCATGAGCTAAACGGAAGACAGCCGTTTTTTTGTAGTCCTACCGAGAATTGCTTTTCTGAAATTGTTCCATTTTCAGACGAAAATAATTTTTTTTCTCTCGTCTTGGGATTCCACATGTTTAGTACATGTTGTGTGTGCGTGTGTGAGAGGGAGGGAATATGAGGGTTGAATATTTAGTAAAACCTATATGTAATCTTGACTGAGTAATTACCCTTAATGAGAGTCCTAATCCAATAATGCCAGTTTAGGCTTGTATTCGTAATATGATTAATTTTCTTATTGAACAGTGAAGCTGGGAACACTCTGCACAGTTTTATCCACAATTTATCTTGTTTATCTGACAATTGGAACGAATTTTTCTTGAAACTCAGGGCACACATACAGCAAATTTGTCTTGATCCAAGAACTTTAAGTAAATGGTAGAATATTTACTACTAGTTAAATTTGAGTGTATTCTCTCATGTCGCTGGCACAATTTCCACCCCCGTCATGGAGGTGTGATGGATTCCATCTGCCGTAATTAAGCCTAATTAACACGTTCACTAGCAGGCACACACAAACAGTTTCCCACCAGTGAGCCCTGGCAGAGGTGTGTTATTGCAAATGGGGCTGGAAGCCTGTCAGTGGCTGGGTTTTATGGCCTGTCATGTAGTCCTCCAGCAGCAAGGTGGCAATATACTGTCAAGAAAGAACCAGACAGAAAAGCTGTTGAAATTTGAATTGTGTTTAGTCCTCTTTAAAGCATCATCTTTTCCTGTTTTGTAGTGTTTTTTATGACACCTTTTTTTAGTATTATCCTCAAAATCACATGCTTAACGTTGCTTCAATTTAAAGCCTTTCATTGTGGTTTGTGATAACTGTGTTTGATATCAGTTGTGTCACGTTTCCATTTTGGCTTGTAGCAGGAATATCAAACTGTCAGCCTGGAGAGTCACATAAAAAAGTTTCTGAGGTTAAATGTCAGAAGCATTATCAGAACACCTTTCCACTGCCACACAGAAAGCAAATCCAGTTCTGATGTACTGGCTCTCCACGTCCTCCGAAGGTCTGCTTATTCTCCCTGTAGGGGACACGAGTCTCTGGTCTTAATCTCAAGAACCATATAGTCTGCTATGCTGAAACCTGCTCTAAAATGATATTTTTGAAAATATTTTCACCGCACCATGTTTTTGTCATTCAAGCAACTTGCATTATGTTAAAAAATTGAGATGCTTTAACTTTTTTCGTCTGGGTCTCAGGAGATTATATTGAAAAATGAAATTAGTTTGTTATATTTAGGTTGTGTAAGGGCTGCCTCCAGCAGCTACATTGATAGAGCAGTACTCAGAGTGTAACAGCTCAGCTGGTGGACTGCGAAGAGAAATATTGACCAGGTGTATACTGGTCCGAGTCTTCTGTGGTCTTCTGACTGATTTACTAATAAAACTGCACATTTGGAGAAAGAGGAAAATATAATGCAGCAATACAGTAATGAGAACAATCAATATCATTTTCATCATTACTATGGTAATGACTGGCCAGTTTTGCAATGTAGACAGTGATGTGTAAGAGGCATTGATGAGAGATGCCACGTCACTGTTGTTAAAATTAACCAAGACTCTGACCATTCAGTTGTAAAATGAACAGTCTGTGGCGACAAATTTGGGCAGTTCAGCTTCTCTTCTTTTCGCTGGGGGAAGAATGCTTGAAGGGATGGGAGAAGTGAGCAGGAGGCGCTGAGCTTTTGAAAGCAGGGAGAAGGAGGTAAGGGAGCGACGCAGGAGGCAACAAGTGGCATGCTTCGCCCCCAGATTCCTTTTTGGGCTGCACAGCGAGGCGCGAGTCACATGACGCACCACCCCCCCCCCCCCCCCCCCCCCCCCCCCCAAGCCCCCCCCCCCCCCCCCCCACAGCCCCCCCACCCACCCACAGACCACCCTCACTGGGATCAGTCTCTTTCATAGCTGCTGAACCTGAAACAATCAGGGTTTAATAGCAGCTGTCTGTCCCTGGTGATGGGGCTTCTCTGCTGTGTCAGCGGGGGGGGGGGGGGGGGGGGGGCACACACAATGCACTCAGACCCAGCTCTCTCTCCATCCTCTCCCCCACCATGCCATCTCCACTTCTTTCTCTCTGCTTCTTTTTTCATTTCTTTCTTTTTTTTCCAGAAGGGATAAGGGAAAGAAAAGGGTGGTTTTGTTTCTGTTCTTTCTCTCTCTCTCTCTTTCTCTTTCTCATCTCTTTTTCTGTCACTGTGATTTTACCTTCTTCCCAAATCCCTTGCTCTGTCCTGCCGCTGCCTGCCCCCCCCCCCCCCCCCTCTCTCTCTCTCTCTCCCTCTCTCCTCTCCTCCACCTGGCAGGTCCCTCTTCATTCCTCCTGCCTTCCCTCATTTCCTCCGTCCCTACCCACTGTTCTCTCTCTCTTTCTCTCTCTCTCTTCCTCTCTTTCTCTCCCTATCTCTCTGTCTCACTCTCTCTCTGTTGCTCTCAAATTCAAATTCAAAATTCAAATTGCTTTATTGACAGGAAATACATACGTACATACTGCCAAAGCATCATAAATCAATTCAAAATACATATTTACAGTGGAATACTAATAATGAACATTCTATAAAAAAATAAAATAAAATAAATAAATAAATTCCTGTTGCTCTCCCTCTCTCTCTGTCTCACTTTCTCTCTCTGTCGCACTCCCCCCTCTCTCTCTCTCTCTCTCTCACCTGTGTGTATGGGTTTTCCTGCTGTAATTGGTTTTGCTCATGACATCTACTCAAGCAAAAAAAAGAAAATATATACAGGATGTACTTTATGGTGCTTTTGTCACACATTACAAAATGTTTTCCCTCCATCTAATGGATTTGGCTACCACAGATTTTAAACAATGAATATGGAATTTTCGGGATGTGCAGTGGTATTGTAGTTTTTAATGAAATGTTTGGGATGCCCAGTGATATTGTAGTTATAATGAAATGTTCTGGATGCGCAGTGGTATTGTAGTTTTTAATGAAATGTTTGGGATGCCCGGTGGTATTGTAGTTTTTAATGAAATGTTCGGGATGCGCAGTGGTATTGTAGTTTTTAATGAAATGTTCGGGATGCGCAGTGGTATTGTAGTTTTTAATGAAATGTTTGGGATGCCCGGTGGTATTGTAGTTTTTATTGAAATGTTCGGGATGCGCAGTGGTATTGTAGTTTTTAATGAAATGTTTGGGATGCCCAGTGGTATTGTAGTTTTTATTGAAATGTTCGGGATGCGCAGTGGTATTGTAGTTTTTAATGAAATGCTTGGGATGCCCGGTGGTATTGTAGTTTTTTATTGAAATGTTCGAGATGCAGTGGTATTGTAGTTTTAATGAAATGTTTGGGATGCCCAGTGGTATTGTAGTTTTTAATGAAATGTTTGGGATGCGCAGTGGTATTGTAGTTTTTAATGAAATGTTTGGGATGCCCAGTGGTATTGTAGTTTTTAATGAAATGTTTGGGATGCGCAGTGGTATTGTAGTTTTTAATGAAATGTTCGGGATGCTCAGTGGTATTGTAGTTTTTAATGAAATATTTGGGATGCGCAGTAGTAATGTAATAGGCCCATAGCTGTGGTCCTCCAAGGTCCATGCTGCCAGCCCCGACTAGGTTATGCTCTGTGGGTGTGGCCAAAGTAGTTGACCCCACCCAATGAAGCCCTTCCACTGTGGAAGTTATGGCCAATCACCTGTGAGCGTCCCTCCCACAGTCAGGAGTGGATAGTGGACTTTGGGCCACGTCTCTGTGCTAATGGCTAGCGATTTAGCGGCTTCTGCTGTCTGGGAGGTTGTGACTTACTTTCATTTAAACAGCATGTATCATATTTTATATCTTCATGTAATAGCATACATATCTTTATCAGAATTTACCTTCCCCCCCCCTTCTGCTTCCACAAACATTCCCTCCATTTGCGTACCCGAGAACACTCTAGAAAACCCTAGAACCCCCCAACAAAGCAGGTGTTAGTGAAGCCCCAGCTTTCGTTTTCGTAAACGCTTTCGCGAAAAATGAAACGTGAATCCGCCTGAAGAGGAATTTCACGAGCAACAGGACGGCCGTGCGCACGCTGCTCTAAAAATAGCAACTTCCAGGAGCGAAATGAACCTCGGAGGATCGGATGCACGGCCTCTCTCCCCTCGCTCTCTCTCTCTCTCTCTCCCTTCTTTCTCCCCTCACTCTCTCCCTCTCTCTCCCCTCTTTCTCCCCCCTCTCTCTCCTCTCTCTCTTTCTCTCCCCTCTCTCCTCTCTCCTCTCTCTCTCCTTTCTCCCCCTCTCTCTCCCCTCTCCTCTCTCTCCCCTCTCTCTCTCTCTCTCTCTCCTCTCTCTCCTCCCTTTCTCTCCCTCCTCTCTCTCTCTCTCTCTCTCTGTCCTCTCTCCCCTCTCCCTGGGCTGGCTCCCTGCTCCACAGGCTACACTGCGGAAGGTTAAACCAATTGAACTCCTTGTGACCCTATGGGGTTGAACCTGGGGTGACAAGTGAGGGTGATGCGTGGGGGTGGGGATGAACCTGGGGGTGATGGGTGGGGGGTGGGGATGAAACCGGGGGAGATGGGGCTGATGGGTGGGGGTGGGGATGAACCTGGGGGTAATGGGAGTGGTTGGTGGGAATGGGGATGCACCCGGGGGTAATGGGGGTGACTAGTGGGGATTGGGATGAACCCAGGGGTGATGGGTGGTGGGGATGAACCTGGGGGTGATTGGTGGGGGTGGGGATGAACCCGGTGGTGATGGGGGTGGGGATGAACCTAGGTGTAATGGGGGTGATTGGTGGGGGTGGGGATGAACCCGGGGGGTGATGGGTGGGGGTGGGGATGAACCCGGGGGTAATGGGTTGGGGTGAGCACGAACCCGGGGGAGATGGGCCTGATGGGTGGGGGTGGGGATGAACCTGGGGGTAATGGGAGTGATTGGTGGGGATGGGGATGCACCCGGGGGTAATGGGGGTGACTAGTGGGGATTGGGATGAACCCAGGGGTGATGGGTGGTGGGGATGAACCTGGGGGTGATGAGTGGGGATTGGGATGAACCAGGGGCAGGGTGATGGGGGGGATGGGGGGCGATGATGACCTGGGGGATGGGTGGTGGGATGAACCTGGGGGCGACGGGTGGTGGGGGTGGGGATGATGGAGTGAGCTGTCCTCTTCCTCATCTTTATGCATACCGCTGTGTTATTGGCCGGTAATACCATTTCCAAACATACCTGCCGTTGGTTGAAATGTGCAGATTGATTCCTTAACATTGCAACGTCTCTGAACTTATGTGGGATGGCTCCTTAGTGTCTTCTCTGTAAAATCAGAAAGGGGTGATTTTTTTTTACAATTTGCAAACTCTCAGAACGGGCTGGAGCCCTGCTGACTAGCTGGTGGTGATGAGAGGGTGAAGGTTGTGATGAGGGGGCTGAAGTGTTAAAAGCAGTGAGCTGTAAGGCTTGTCTTCTGAGCTGTGCGGAAGAGTTCACTGGGGAAATTTTGCAGAGACAATTGAAAAATGATTTCAAAGGTTTTGGTTGTGGCTGCCCCATGAATGTGTGGTCTGTTTATTGTCTCTGGTAGCTGTTTGGGGCGACAGACAGTGCCCCTCTGTCCCAAAGAACACTCTTTGGTATGAGGGCTCTTCCGACTGCAGCGGCAGACTTCCGGGATTCCCAGACTCCCAGTGAAATGGGCCAGCGCTGAACGTTTGCGCCGGCGTACTTGTGATTTCGCAGTTCAGACGCAAATAAGACGGTGACTCAAGATGTCAGGATAGAAGCCACAGGTCATACAGAGGACAGAAGCCACAGATCATACAGAGGATAGAAGGCACAGATCATACAGAGGATAGAAGGCACAGATCATACAGAGGATAGAAGGCACAGATCATACAGAGGACAGAAGCCACAGATCATACAGAGGACAGAAGCCACAGATCATACAGAGGATAGAAGCCACAGATCATACAGAGGACAGAAGCCACAGATCATACAGAGGCACAGATCATACAGAGGACAGAAGGTACAGATCATACAGAGGATAGAAGGCACATATCATACAGAGGACAGAAGCCACAGATCATACAGAGGATAGAAGCCACAGATCATACAGAGGCACAGATCATACAGAGGATAGAAGGCACAGATCATACAGAGGACAGAAGCCACAGATCATACAGAGGACAGAAGCCACAGATCATAGAGAGGATAGAAGCCACAGATCATACAGAGGCACAGATCATACAGAGGACAGAAGGTACAGATCATACAGAGGACAGAAGCCACAGATCATACAGGAGACAGAAGGGACAGATCATACAGAGGACAGAAGTCACAGATCATACAGAGGATAGAAGGCACAGATCATACAGAGGACAGAAGGTACATATCATACAGAGGATAGAAGGCACAGATCATACAGAGGACAGAAGGCACCGATCATACAGAGGCACAGATCATACAGAGGACAGAAGGCACCGATCATACAGAGGATAGAAGGGACAGGTCATACAGAGGCACAGATCATACAGAGGATAGAAGCCACAGATCATACAGAGGACAGAAGGCACAGATCATACAGAGGACAGAAGGCACAGATCATACAGAGGACAGAAGGCACAGATCATAAAGAGGATAGAAGGCACAGATCATACAGAGGCACAGATCATACAGAGGATAGAAGGCACAGATCATACAGAGGACAGAAGGCACAGATCATACAGAGGATAGAAGGCACAGATCATACAGAGGACAGAAGGGACAGATCATACAGAGGCACAGATCATACAGAGGACAGAAGCCACAGATCATACAGAGGACAGAAGGCACAGATCATACAGAGGACAGAAGGCACAGATCATACAGAGGATAGAAGGCACAGATCATACAGAGGCACAGATCATACAGAGGACAGAAGGCACAGATCATACAGAGGATAGAAGGCACAGATCATACAGAGGCACAGATCATACAGAGGACAGAAGGGACAGATCATACAGAGGACAGAAGTCACAGATCATACAGAGGATAGGAGACAGATCATACAGAGGATAGGAGACAGATCATACAGAGGAACCGTGATGCTAAGTTCCTGGGATCCTTCCGTCTTTTGCGTTGCCGAACTCTAGAAGGTTCCAGTCGGTAACAGGAGAGCGGGTGCTGTGTTACAGGACCCACTGTCCATCGCCACAGCGTTGTTCATGCGCCTTAATATGTATGTAGAAGATGAATATGGACTGGGATGGTTTGGCTTCAACAGAGTGGCGATCTTAAGAACATGGAGTTGTAGATCTGGGGGTGTGTACTCAAAGCTATAAGCGCTACCATTGAGATTCCAGGTGGGCTTGTGGTGATGTAGCTAAAGGTGAAGGTTTTACTACACCTTTACACCCCCCCACCTCCCCCAATTCCAATTGATGCATTGAATGTCATCAGTTCTTTCAAGTGTTCTCCGTCTTCACCGTTTCCAAAGGGTCCGGTCACTGCAGCCCATGCAAAGACCAGTTTTTCGAGGCCGAACCCAACTGAGGGGAAGTTTCTCTCAGGGGATACAGGACAGGCTCAGAGAGCACAGGGACATTGAGATGGAGGCTGAGGAGGTTCTCCTGCTCTTCTGTGTGAAGCCCAGATGGGGGCTGAGGAGGTTCTCCTGCTCTTCTGTGTGAAGCCCAGATGGAGGCTGAGGAGGGTCTGCTGCTCTTCTGTGTGAAGCCCAGATGGGGGCTGAGGAGGTTCTCCTGCTCTTCTGTGTGAAGCCCAGATGGGGGCTGAGGAGGTTCTGCTGCTCTTCTGTGTGAAGCCCAGATGGAGGCTGAGGAGGTTCTGCTGCTCTTCTGTGTGAAGCCCAGATGGGGGCTGAGGAGGTTCTGCTGCTCTTCTGTGTGAAGCCCAGATGGGGGCTGAGGAGGTTCTGCTGCTCTTCTGTGTGAAGCCCAGATGGGGGCTGAGGAGGTTCTGCTGCTCTTCTGTGTGAAGCCCAGATGGGGGCTGAGGAGGTTCTGCTGCTCTTCTGTGTGAAGCCCAGATGGGGGCTGAGGAGGTTCTGCTGCTCTTCTGTGTGAAGCCCAGATGGGGGCTGAGGAGGTTCTGCTGTGTGAAGCCCAGATGGGGGCTGAGGAGGTTCTGCTGCTCTTCTGTGTGAAGCCCAGATGGCAGGGTTTGCTTTTTTGAGGCAGAAAACAGGCTTCTTTATGTTTTTCTAGTTCAGTCAGGACCACTGTCATCAAAGTAAGATTTTTATTGACAATAAAGGCAATACAGTTATGTTTGGCGGTATGGCTCTGTTCTGGAGCTCTCCCACCAACCACGCAGCCCGCGTGGATAAGGCCGGGAGGCCAGCAGCCAAACCCCCCTAGAGGGGTACACACAGAACAGATCCTGCAGCAATGCAAATTCTTAACACATAGGGATGGAGCTGGGGTGGTGGAGGGGATTTACGAAGCAACGTGCAGCGCTTGCATGCAGGAGGAGCAGCCGAATGAGTAGAGGGAGGCTGTTTAAGTAGACCGCCCTGTTAGTGAATGTACTGTGATAGGCGAACATCACTCAGCTGAGCATCAGCTGATTCAGCCGGAGCTCTTGACTCTTGTGGCCTGCCAGAACTACGTGATATGTATTTAGCCGCGTTTCCACCAAATTACCCGGAACTTTTAGTCCCAGGAACTACTTTTCCAGGAACTAAAAGGTTCCTTCAAACAATGGTTGCCTGCGTTTCCACCGGGGTCTAAAGTTCCGCGAAGATTAGGCAAATTAGTTCGCTGACGTGTAAAATAGCGACGTTGTCGTCGGTCCATCTGTCCTATGATTTATTCTGTAACCCCATACTACTACCGAAGTAGCCTACATTATTTTCTAATAACCGGGACAGCCCGGAGGGGTTTATTCCACTTATATACAACGGGTTACCAACAATGACTATATATGGTTACTTTTGTATTTATTAATTTTTTTTATCAATTTAATCACCTGGAATTGAAATATTCTTCTGCAGCCGTTTGGGCATATTTTACCGTTGTCAAGCAAAACTGTCGTTGGTAGTTGAACTTGGACCGTTGTTATGCAACAAAAAGGATATAACAGGCCAATAGTCAGATTGTAACTGTTTTATATATCCTCTCAAGCACATTCATTATGTTTTTATGCGAACATTCACTTTCATGTCTTGACATCCGAAGCGACAGAATGCATTCACATTTCCAATATAACTGGCAACAACAGCAGAAAACATGCACACGTTGTAAACAATTTGCTGTTTGATTACTTTCTCATTGTCAATTCCATATAGGCTAATCGCAAAATGACAAGAATAGAACGAAAACTCGGACTTGCGTGAAAATTTAAATTAGCAGTGGTACAGCCACCGTTTGCTTTCCTTCGAAGTTACTGCTAGCCGAGCAGCGAAGTGTGCCCTCCAGATGCGAACCATGCACCATAAATTAGTCCATAGTCTTCCTGGTCTTTTTGTGGAATTGAAGAATGGCAGAGTAAAATTACGGCAGTCAGAAAAAGCTAAAGCGACGATTACTAGAATTAACATGTTATTTTTCTCTGACAAAAAGTGCGGAAGGTGATTTCCAGTTTGCTTTTACTGTATCAACAATGTGAATTACGCAGAACTACCGCATACCTCACATAACTGTATCAAACGTTTTGAGTCAATTACAACGGACTAACAAAGAAAATCCGGAAGAAAATATTCAGCAACCGAATTAATCCGTTTGAATGTTTTGGTACGTAATATGCTGTCCCAGCACGAATGCTTAGCATTTTATAAAAACGAATACTAAAGCAAGAAAAGAACAGAAGAGCACACGTTATAATTCCAAGACGTTGGCAGGCTATAACTAAAACTAGGCTACTGCGCCGCATAACATACAAGTTTGATTTGAAGTTATTATGAAAATAAATTGGTTTGCGGCTGCATATTTTCAAACATGGCGGTTGAAAATAAATACAAAAAAATGCTGCGTGTACCCGACCAATCAGAAATGTTCAGCGCTGCAAGCTCCACCCAAAAGGTTCCTGTACTTTCGGAAAGTACTACCCCCCGAGCAGGAACCTTTTGGAGGTAAAATAAAGCCCCCGGAACTAAATTTAGACCCTAGTTCCTGCGGTGGAAACGCACGTAGTTCCTCAAAAGGTTCCTAGTTCCGGGGTAAAGTTCCTGCGGTGGAAACGCGCCTTTTGCTACATATTTGTAGCAAATTAGCATACAGAATGCGTTACACAGTCTACAGTTCACACAATCGATGTATATGACTGGACCTTTCACCGAAGTACCAAGCTCATCTAGCTCAACAGCTATGCCCCGTCTGGGAGTCGAACCAGCAACCCCATCTCCTGGACCAGTGTGTGTATGAGTCTGCGCGGGAAACGCGGTGTTGAGAGCTGGAGGCAACACGCAGGATGCTGTGACTCACTCTCCACCCGAACCCTCTTTCTCTCGCTCTCTCCCTCCTCCCTCCCTCCCTCCCTCCCTCCAGGGTGGGGTGCGCAGGTCCCCCCACCTCCTACTCTGGTGGGCCTTTGAATTTGGGTGGCTGGGACCGGGGGCGGGGGGGTCTCATGTGGGATTTATTAGGAATAATACCCCGACGGTAATGGGACCCAGGTGAAGGCCAAAATAAGAATCTTATGCAAGAGTGATCTTTTCTCATTTCCCACTCGTGTTAGCTTTGCACATCACAATGGGGTTTTGATCAGGGTCCCCCCCACCAAGGGGAAGAGGGAGGGGGGGCGGGCCGAGAGGGGGCGGGAGGGTCGCTGCTGGGACAAAAGGCGGGAGAAACACAATCTCTGTGTGATGGGGGAAGAGAGGCGACCCCCGTCTCAGGGCCCAGGAAATCACGGCTTGGATACTGTTTCCAAACAGTTGGCTAATCAGCCTAAATGTGTTTAAAATGAGAAAATTAAGCCATCGCACACTTCTGCCACAGTGTTACCCAGGGCTCCTAATGTGGATGAGAGCGCTGTGGGTACTGTGTGTGTGTGTGTGTGTGAGCACTATGGGTACTGTGTGTGTGTGTGGATGAGCACTATGGGTACTGTGTGTGTGTGTGTGTGTGTGTGAGCACTATGGGCACTGTATGTGTGTGTGTGTGTGTGTGTGTGTGTGTGTGGTGTGTGTGTGTGTGTGTGTGGGTATGTGTGTGTGTGTGTGTGTGTGAGCACTATGGGCACTGTATGTGTGTGTGTGTGTGTGTGGATGAGCACTATGTGTGTGTGTGTGTGTGTGTGTGTGTGTGGATGAGCACTATGGGCACTGTATGTGTGTGTGTGTGTGTGTGTGTGTGTGTGGATGAGCACTATGTGTACTGTGTATGTGTGTGTGTGTGTATGTGTGTGTGTGGATGAGCACTATGTGTACTGTGTGTGTGTGTGTGTGTGTATGTGTGTGTGTGTGGATGAGCACTATGTGTACTGTGTGTGTGTGTGTGTGTGTGTATGTGTTTGTGTGGATGAGCACTATGTGTACTGTGTGTGTGTGTGTGTGTGTGTGTGGATGAGCACTATGGATACTGCAAATCCAGTTGGGATCAAATGTACTGCATGTACTCTCTGTCTAGGTCGCATTCTCTCTATCAGACATGATTTAAATGTTAATATTTTGCAGCTTCAGCACAGTACCCTAACAGCACAGTTTTATATGAACAAAAGGCTGCTGCTGTAAGACCTTTAGAAAGATATTTTAGGAGAAAAATGTTCTTGAATAACGTTTTCACCCTCTTACTCCGTGTCACAGTAGGCTTGTTGTAGTCACATGTTTCAGACCCACCGAAGGAAAGAAAGAGCGATATGTATTGATCAGTGGACTGTGCCGGGGTGGGGGGGGGGGGATGAGCTTGAGAGGGGAGGAGGAGGTGAGGTGCAGTTTGAAGGAGGTTAGGGTTTTGATGACCCTTTACCCTCGGCTGTACACAAAGCCTCTCCTTGTTGGTACCCACCCTCATCAGCAACCAGAACAACTTTGTTTTTGAAGAAAGGGAGACGTTGGGGTCTGTTTGGATCTCCCGCCAAAAAATGGCTTCTGGTGGCAGGGAGAGCCCTCGCCTATGGTCTCCTCCACCTGCTGTCCCCCACCTGCAGTTTGGGTTGCTAAGGGAGACCTTTTTCCAAAATGGTGCAGTGGGGAGGAGGTGGGGCAGAGTGTTGGGGGTACTTAGTTATGGTGCTCGGGGAGGGGGAGGAAGGGTAGCTGTGATGCGAGGGGGTGCAGGGTTAGGACCAAAGTTTTAGATCCCTGCTCTGGCCAATCATGATTGAGTATCTCTGCATGCAAGAATTTACCTGTGTGTGTGTGTGTGTGTGCGTGTGTGTGTTAGTTTGTGTGTGTGTGCACTTGTGTGTGTGTGTGGCACGTCTGTGTGTGTGTGTGTGTGTGTGTGTGCGTTCAGTGAGGCTACAGGCTTCAAAACACTGCCCTTGCAGGTCAAGATCGCACACAAACAGATATGATTAGCACAAATAGCTAAAGACCAAGGTCTCCAGCCATGGAACCAAATCTCAATTTTACTGGGTCTCAAGGGATGACATCACAGCCAGACGTCACATGACAAACCCAGGTGTCTGAGCTCTGCAACATGTGTGCCTGAATGAGGAATGAGGAAATGCTTGTCCTGATGTTGAAGGATCCCCATTGGTTGGCTCCAGGCTCCTGCCTTTCTAAGTGGACGGAAGGCCGTGAGGAGGCGGGGCTCTGCTTTCGCCTTGCGTTGCCATGAGCACCACCGGTCGTCACCATCACAACAAACAGCACGGTGCTCCGTCACTGCCGTTTATTGTTGCCATAACAAATCGAGCAGTACACTGTGCAAAACAGTTTCTGAACGTATGTCCTGAATTAAATTGAATGGAGCCCAGAGTGCCACACCTCCGTACTGTTATGAACTGTCATAACCGCTGCTTGGTTTCAATCTAGCCACAGCGAGGTGGTGCTGCCATACCAGGACTCCTTCCTGAAATACACTCTGGCATTTTTAGCCGATCCTCCGCTGCCTTCGAAGGAGACGCAGGTTCACCCCAGTGTGCGCCTTGCGTGTACTGATACGGACCTTGGAATAAACAAGAAACGTGCTATCTCTTCGGTGATAAAGATCCTTAAAGCTGGCAGCTGTCCTGCCGAGGTCTGTTCACACTGGTTTACACCCACACAGCATCTTCCAGAAAGAGTCTTCTCTTTCTCTCTGTTTCTCTCTATTACTCTCTATCTCTCTCCCTCTTTCTCTTTCTCTCTGTTTCTATTACTCTCTATCTCTCTGCCTCTCTCTCTTTCTCTCTGTTTCTCTCTATTACTCTCTCTCTCTCTCTCTCTCTTTCTCTTACTGTCTGTTCTCTCTATTACTCTCTCTATCTCTCTCCCTCTTTCTCTCTGTTTCTCTCTGTTTCTCTCTATCTCTCTCCCTCTTTCTCTCTGTTTCTCTCTATTACTCTCTATCTCTCTCCCTCTTTCTCTTACTCTCTGTTTCTCTCTATCTCTCTCCCTCTTTCTCTCTGTTTCTCTCTATTACTCTCTATCTCTCTCCCTCTTTCTCTTACTCTCTGTTTCTCTCTATTATTCTTTCTATCTCTCTCCCTCTTTCTCTCTGTTTCTCTCTATTACTCTCTATCTCTCTCCCTCTTACTCTCTGTTTCTCTCCATTACTCTCTATCTCTCTCCCTCTTTCTCTTTCTCTCCGTTTCTCTCTATTACTCTCTATCTCTCTCCCTCTTTCTCTCTGTTTCTCTCTATTACTCTCTCTATCTCTCTCCCTCTTTCTCTTTCTCTCCGTTTCTCTATATATTCTCTCTATCTCTCTCCCTCTGCCTCTCATTTATGCTGTTTCTTTCCTGTTCTCTCTCAGAATAAATTCTATTTCTCTGTTTAATTTAAAGGTGATAAATAATGAAAAACGGATTCAGACAAAATAATTACCTAATAATAATAATAATAATAATAATAATAATTCATAGCTGTACAAATACATGTTTAAATTTCCAAGCGCTCACTAAAGTCTGTCTAAAAGTCTCATTCTCTCTCTGTAACACGGCAAGGCTGGTTAAGGCTGGTCAAAAACCAAGCCGCAAAGAATCGTGACAGAAGTTAAATAGGCAAAAAGAAAATTGCAGTTTGATTGATGGAAGAGTTTTAAAAGTAAAAAGCTGTTAAAACACATCAAACATGTTCTCTCTGACTGAGGCAACATTAACTCCTTCTGGGTCAAAGGTCACGGCTGACACAGGAGAATGCAGCAGAAGGGTGGTTTCTCCTGGCCCTTGCTGATGACAGCGCTGGACCCACTAAAACTTCAGCTTAGGATGGTTTCTCCCCTCTTTCCTATCACAGAAAATGGTGATTTATAAAGAGGTATTTCACTTTTGTAACCCATGCTTCCTTGAAGCTTTTTCCTCTAAATTAGAATTTGCTGAATTGGGGTACTGCTCACCCTCAAATTTTATTAAGATTTTTCTAAACTAGAGCATTAAAATCACATATCTATTTAGCCTACAGTGTAATCGTTTCATTTTTAAAACTCTGAATCTAGTTGAAGTCTGAGTTTTCGAATGTGAGGACATCGCTCGGTGTGTATGGTATGCTAATGATATCAGGTTAGCTAAAGAAGGCCCATTCTCTGCCACACTCATCTCAAGAGACCCCCTTTCAATGGGAAAGGGGCACTGGCTGTTTGTGTACCAGTGAAACGAGAAGTGTGCGCAAACAGCAGCCATCTCAAAAGCATCTCCACGTATCCCGGCTCTTTAAAACGCACTTCAGTCTGTGCCCAGAGATCATCAGCATTAGTGGAATATCCTGGTTAAGAAAGGATCTCAATATGTCTTCCACCAGTGAGAAAGTATCAGCTGAACACACTTACGTTTCTCCTGCAGTGTCTCCTACGTAAGTCACTCTGGATAATTAACGTAATGTGATGAAGTGCTCTTCCTGGCATGTTCTTCAAACTGGTCTCAGTAGCAGAACGACTTCATTGTTTCCACAACGTGAGAAATCTCCCTCTAAGTCCCTCACAGCTAGTTAATTATACGTCAGCTGTTTCGCACTCTGATGGGGTTCGACAGACAGCCCCGTAAACATGAAATTAGCTCTTAATTCGTCGTAAGTAATGTGGAAACAAAAGCGCTTGTCGACTTCCACGTTATAGTCTGCAGGGAGCGTCACCAAATTACCCAAATAGCCTCTGCTGTCAGAACCCGTCAGAATGTAATGAATCACTTCTTATTGAAAGTTACGAGAGAACATCGGCAGACTGTTTTTTTGTCAAACGGCACACGTTCTCACCTTTAATTGGAAAGAAATCACTTTGTTTTCAGCGCTTCCCCTTCAACGTTTAGGCTGGTTTGTGAATGGAGAGGTTGGCTTGACTGCGGTGGTTTGTGTTGTGGGTTGTCTCCAGTCAGGCCCTGGGGTGTGGGTACATTTATAGGCATTCAAAATATTTTTCATGCTCATAACTACATAGCTATGAGGCAAAAAAAAAAACAGGCTGGCAAGTGGGCCAACACTGTGCAAAAAAAAAAATCTTTTGAAATGTCATTTGCCTTAAGACAGTGTTGTGACATCACACGCTTATGTTTGACATGTGACGTCTACGCAATATTTCATTCGTTTTTATCACAACTGTAATTTGTAGGACACCGCTGGCTTTTATGAAGGTAATGAACCACATGGCATTGCTGGAGCTAAAATAGCCCTCCTATCGTCACACCATTCACCAGCATGCTGAATAACTGTCTATTTAAATATCAACAGAAGTGGGCAGTAGTTTAGTATGGTTGCCAGCTTCCTGTCCGAAGCAAGGTAGGAAGGTAAAGAATATGGCCCCTTCATAATTAGTTCTTATATCACTTCATACCATTCTGGTCCCTACTTTGATAAGGGGGTTGGGTAGGCATAATGTACCTTTATCAATTCTGTAAGGAGGATATATTGGAAATTTTTTAATTTCAGGTGAATGGCCTCCTGTTCATAACGCCAGAAACAAAATATTTTCAGTTATACAGGTAATGTCAACAGCCCTCGAGCAGTGTAGGGGAAACCAGCTCACTGCGTCTGTTCCAACAAAAACATCCTGGATCATCTTGCCTTTTTTCTCTTTGTCTTGTCAACAGGTTACCGATCAATGGCACTGCTCCAGTAAGCAGCTACTTTAAGTGACTCCATCAGCACTGACTATGAGTAAATACACAGTACAATACTGTCTGTGTATTTGTGTGTGTTTGTGCTTTACACATTACACACTGTTCTCAAGCACGGATGCGCGTGCTCAAGCAGTCATAAACTGGTAATTTAACTTCTCTTTGTGAGCATCTGAATTGCATCTTTCATTTTTATGTGGGTGTCCATGAGGATAGTCAAACATGCCATACGAGCTCCACTCATTCCTGAAACTTTCAGAACTGAACTGGTGAAACCATCATTTTTTTTAATCCTTATTTTTAAGAGCTGTAAAATGTGTTCTGTATTTTTAAAAAGCCGGCCTGGAAATGGTGGCGGTAATGAGATGGAGAAGGGCCCTGCCGCCACACACATGTGCCTGCACGCCACACTCCTCCACCACGTCTCGCAGACAAACCCCAACCAAGTCTAAATAATATCATTGGCAGCTGCTGAGAGAGTTTCCAAGTGACGAAGGAGAGAGAGCGAGAGAGAGAGAGAGATTGAGACGGGAGGAGAAATGAGAGAGAGAGAGAGAAAGTGAGATTGAGACAGGAGGAGAAATGAGAGAGATTGAGATTGAGACAGGGGAGAAAAGAGAGAGAGAGAGGAGAAATGAGAGAGAGAGACTGGATGAGAAATGAGAGAGAGATGGGTAGATAAAGTGAGAGAGAAAGAAGTTGGGAGAAAGAAGGGAGGAAGGAGAGTGAGAAGTGTGGAGAGAGAGCAGGGAGGAAGGAGAGAGAAGTGTGGAGAGAGAGAAGGGAGGAAGGAGAGAGAAGTGTGGAGAGAGAGAAGGGAGGAATGAGAGAGAGAAGTGTGGAGAGAGAGAAGGGAGGAATGAGAGAGAGAGGGGAGGAAGGAGAGAGAGAAGGGTGGAAGGAGAGAGAGAGAGACACAGATTGTTTTAAATCCACAGTGAGTCAGGCTCTCAAATTTATGCCCATGGGCTGCTTCTTGGGTGGGCTGGGGGAGCGTAGTGCTGGAGAGGTGGGGGGGGGAGAGTTTGAGACTCCAGACTGCTGCTCTGGAGCGAGGGGGGGGGGGGGTGTTTGAGACGGGTTTGAGACTTCAGACTGCTGCTCTGGAGCGAGGGGTGGGGGGGGGGGGGGGGTTTGAGACTTCAGACTGCTGCTCTGGAGTGAGGGGGGGGTGGGTGGGTTAGGGACTCCAGACTGCTGCTCTGGAGCGAGGGGGGGGGTTTGGGACTCCAGACTGCTGCTCTGGAGCGAGGGGAGGGGGGAGGGGGCATTTGGGACTACGAGACTGCTGCTCTGGAGCGAAGGGGGGGGGGGGGGGTTAGGGACTCCAGACTGCTGCTCTGGAGCGAGGGGAGGAGGGGAGGGGGGTTTGGGACTCGAGACTGCTGCTCTGGAGCGAAGGGGGGGGGGGGGGGGGGACTCCAGACTGCTGCTCTGGAGCGAGGGGGGGTTTTTGGGACTCCAGACTGCTGCTCTGGAGCGAGGGGAGGAGGGGAGGGGGCATTTGGGACTCGAGACTGCTGCTCTGGAGCGAAGGGGGGGGGGGGGGTTCAGAGAGCAGGGGTTAGGGTTATCTCTCATCGTCTGTGTGGGCTCCAGAAAGGCCTGCTGGAGCCTCCTCACCCAGTGAGCGCGCTCAGACCGTCTGTTTGACGTCTGAATAGGAATGAGGAAGGTGAAGGAAAATGGCAGGAGTTCAGTAGTGAGTGTGTGTGTGTGTGCGTGTGTCTGTGTGTGTGTGTGTGCGTGTGTGAGTGTGTGTGTGTGTGTCTGTGTGTGTGAGTGTGTGTGTGTGCATGTGTCTGTGTGTGTGTGCATGTGTGTGTGCTTTCCAAAAGTCCTGCATTGTCACATTTTAGTGTGATGGTGAGAACGTCTAGTAGTGTCATAAGATAAGGAATACTTCTTTAACCAGAAACTTCAAAGTGTCATTTTAATGAGGAAATAGGAGTTTTCACCAAATATAGCTCTGTGTACTGGAGGGACGTGAAGGATGTTGTTGAAGAAAGGCAAGTTTCTGAGCGTAGACCTCATATCTGATAAGCTGTAATTCTCCTGCCTTTCCTGCCGGTGTTCACTGTTTGTTTTGCACAGCTTGGAAGAAAAAAAGTCAGCACCCGCATCTCTCCATCTCTCCATCTCTCCATCTCTCCGTCTCATCGTCTCTCGATCTCTCCGTCTCTGCTCCACATTAACCCTTCCCGTGTTTGAGATCAGGACGAGTCGATGCTGTGTTACTCGAATGTTTAACTGCAGTCGCACCCATTTAGGACAGGGCGATGGGTATTGGGTTGGCCTGCGGTCCGATGGGCTGCTGGGGGTCGTAGTGTAGCCCTGAGCCGCGTTTCAGAGCTGGAGCTGGATATGCTGTGGTGAGGAAGAGGGGTCAGTGCAAACTCGCTCACGCAGCAGAACATGTGTGTTCCCATGGAGATCCAAAGTGTTGACATTTATGTGAAAATGTATCATGCATTTAAATACACGTCAGTGATATCAAGACTTGAGACTGACTTTTTAGCTGCGACCGCAGCTCTATAGCTCTGTCTGTCGGTCGGTCGGTCGGTCGGTTGGTCAGTTGGTTGGTCAGTTGGTCCACAAAAGTGTCCCACCCCGTAGTGGCCACAGTTTTTGCCCCAGGAGGCTGAAATTTGGCATGGAGGTTGGTCATGACCGAAGGTAGAGCTGAGTAACTTTCAGGCCGATTCACCAAGAGGGGGCGTGGCGATGGGCGTGGCCTATCACAAAAAGGCGCATAACTCCCGAATGGATTCACAGATTTGCACAAGATTTCGTGGAAAGGTTGGTCATGAGCCAAAGAAGAGGTCACGTGTTTGTGTGAGGGTGTGTGCGTGGATGCGTGCACACATGGATGCATGTGCGTGTGCGGTCGCAGCTATTGCAGATTTGCGCTTGTTTTTAAAGAAACTGATACTTGAAGTGCAGTCAGTAGGGCAGTGCAGGAGCACTGCAGGACAGTGCAGCCGGCTCTCAAACCGGGGTGCTCTCTTTCCTCTGTTCGTGTTTCTCTGTGTCCCTCTCTGCATTCCACCTGTTTGAATAAGGCAGAGCTGTGTGTGTGTGTGTGTGTGTGTGTGTGCATGTGTGTGTGTGTGTGTTTATGCGTGTATGTCTGTGTGTGTGTGTGCATGTGTGTGTGTGTGTGTGTGTGTGTGTGTGTGTGTGTGTGTGTGTAAGTGTGTATGCGTGTGTGTGTGCATGTGTGTGTGTGTGTGTGTGTTGTGTGTGTGTGTGTGTGCGTGTATGTGTGTGTGTGTGTGTGTGTGTGTTGTGTGTGTGTGTGTTGTGCATGTATGTGTGTGTGTGTATGCCTGTGTGTGTTTTTGTGTGTGTGAGTGCATGTGTGTGTGCGTGTATGTGTATAAGTAAGTATGTAAAACAGTAGCATATGGCCTCCAGCTTAGCAGGTGAATGACTTCCTGTTGTGGCTCAGCTTGGTCACATGACGACTTGTCCTGGCACGTTTGAGGAAAAGGGAGCTAAAGGAGAACGGTGTGAATGGATGAGCAGTGCTTCCTGTCAGTATCTCTTTTAGCCCCTCCCCCATCATACCAGCAGCTGTTCTGCTTGGGAGAGCAGGGTCAGATATGGGCATATGTACAGGGCTATGGAGATGCCATCAACTGTAGATGCATTGAAGGAAAATATATTCTCAAGATACTGCAGCTGATCACAGCATGTGGCCACTTATACAGATTTTTGCTGTATAATACAGATCACTCAGATATTGCAATATACTGTATCTATCTGTGAAATATATTTATCAGTACATTTAGAAAAAAGTCCAAATATTTTTGATGATGTAATTCAGTAAATTTGTGTAAGGGTATCTATGGTAACGACTTAACCTGGAATGGAATACTGTTGTTGTTCTCAAGCCAGACTAGACATTGCAATAAGCCATGGTCTCGTCTTTTAGTAGACCCTGATAGAACAGTTGTTTTCTTCGAAGGTAGACCCTGGTAGAACAGTTGTTTTCTCTTCTTTAGTAGTCCCTGATAGAACAGTTTTTTCTTCTTTAGTAGTCCCTGATAGAACAGTGTTTTTATTCTTTTGTAGTCCCTGATAGAACAGTGTTTTTATTCTTTTGTAGACCCTGATAGAACAGTGTTTTTATTCTTTTGTAGATCCTGATAGAACAGCTGTTTTTATTCTTTTGTAGACCCTGATAGAACAGTGTTTTTAGTAGACCCTGATAGAACAGCTGTTTTCTTCTTTAGTAGTCCCTGATAAAACAGTTGCTTTTTGCTGTCCTCTGGTACAGAAACAGGATTCTCCAGCTTTTTCTACCAAACGCTGCCAAATTTACAGCTGATGTACTGATGAGTGTTACTGTGCTTACAGAGTAAGATTCCTGATACCTGTGCCCGAAATTGAGGGATTTTGGGGTTCGACCCATCCATCCCCAGTATATATGTTTTGGGTATCTGGAATCAGACATCTGGTTCACATTACTGACCTTGGCTCAATTACTTAATTGAGCTCATTAATTATGTATGGGATTCCGGGCCTGTGGTGGTTGGTCATTAGGGACTTCCAGTAAATTCTCTCTTCGGGACATTAGGCCACATTAGGCAGTCCTGCCGTGAGCAGGGTACTGTGGGGGTCTCAATGATAAGAGGGACTTGGTTTCACTCAATAAGGCAGAATGTATCATTATGCAAAAAAGAGCGATAATTTACATGTATTTAAAACATTTTTGAGTACCTCCGTGTACTGCTGTATATTGTTCAACATAACGCAATGCAGTTTTGTTTCAAATAGGACATCGTGTTTGCATGTAATAACATGGGGCCTATGGTTCGAAGGCTTGGGCTCTGGTAAATTCACCATGTAGGACGGGATGGGTGTAGCGTGTCTATGGTGTGCCGTGCCGGGACAGCCGGAGTGAGAGCAGTGGTTACGCTGCCGGAGAAGAGGGCCACGGGTTCGAGCCGCTCGCTGCCCTTGGAAAGGGTGGAATTCCCGTGTAGTTCCGAGCTGGTCCCTGCAGTCAGAATGGAGTTATGATGTTTAATGACCGGGTGTGTTGCTGTGTGGTGATGTGGACTGTATGTATAAAACGGGGGGGGCGAAGCCTCAGAGAAAGGGGGGGGGGGGGGGGCAGGGGCGGGGGGGTGGTCCCCCAGAGGGAACACGCTGGGTTAGACCTAGACCAGCCCCCAGCTCCGGGCCCCTCCCACCTCTACCCTCCTGACCACACACCGAGCTGCTGAGTTCCCCTCTTTCTCTCCCCTGTCCTTCTTTTTTTTTTTTTGCATTAATCCCCCCCCCCCCCCCCTCCCCTTTTCTTCCTTTTTTTTCTCACCTGCGTGTTTTGGTTGGCCGGAGGTCGGCGTGACTGGTTGCACCCGCGCAAATGGTTTCACACGGCGGGAGAGAGAGAGAGAGAGAGAGAGAGAGAGAGAGAGAGAGAGAGAGAGGCGGCGTTTGGGGGGCGGGGACAGAAAGAGCTGCTGTGCACCTGGTCGCGCGGAGGAAGTGGCTCGTTCCCTCGCGGAGGAAGTAGCTCGTTCCCTCGTGGAGGAAGTAGCTCGTTCCCTCGTGGAGGAAGTAGCTCGTTCCCTCGCGGAGGAAGTAGCCGCCGCCGCCGGGTACTGTGCTAGGGGAAAATACGGCGCGAGCATTTCTAAAGGTCTTATCCCGCCCCTCTTAGGAGGCTGTGGACGCTTTGACCGCTTTGTGCTTTCGGTGTCTGAAAGGAGCTTCGCTTTTGGCGAGTCCTGCAGGGAGTCCCTTGAGCCATTGACCCCTGTCCATGGGAAAAAGACATATTCCCAGATAAATATAAAAACAGGAAGACAGTGTACCTCTCTGAATGGATGCATCTTTTTAATAGCCAGCGAGTTTCCACACTCGAGAGCTCGAGAGCTGGAGTCACACAGGCAGGCTGAAGAGGACGATGGGAAGACCGACAGCTAGCCGAAAAGAGGCAACCGCTAGCGCCTGTGGGCTGGCTTGTGTCTGGCCCCCTGCGGGGTCCCGTTTAACCCCTCCCAGCCCCCCACTCTCGCTGACCCCCAGGAGAGGGGGCCGACAGCAGCAAATGTTCCTACGGCACTTTTCCTCAGCTGTTGTTGTTTCAGAGGGAAACCGTCTTGCTCCTGAGCTGCCGTGTGTCTTGCCTGCCCCCCCCCCCCCCCCCCCGGCCCCCCTTCTTCCTCAGACAGGAGCAGTAGTAGCACCTGCTGAGAGAGTGAGAGAACGAGGGAGCAGGAAATAGCGAGGGAAAGGCCTGCTGGCGCGCGGGGAAGGTTGAAAAGAGAGAGTGCGAGACGCCGAGTGTCTTTGATCCTCCCTTTCTGGGTACACGGGTTCCAAAGACTCTGGGCGCGGGGGAAGGGGGGGGAGGTGTCAAACTGTGCAGCTCTTCTGGTCTCATATGCCTCGTTATAAAAGGAGGATCACAGGACCCTCCTCCCCCTCCCATAGAGAAATCACTTTCATTACTCTGTTCTTCTTGGGAAGACATCCGCCTTGAGCAATACCCTCTGGGGACCACCTTCATTGAGTGTAGACCCAGGATCTCAAATCCAGTCCTGGAGGGCCTCAGTGTCTGCGGGTTTAACTCCAATCCTGGAGGACCGCGGTGTCTGCAGGTTTAACTCCAGTCCTGGAGGGCCGCAGTGTCTGCAGGTTTAACTCCAGTCCTGGAGGGCCTCAGTGTCTGCAGGTTTAACTCCAGTCCTGGAGGGCTGCAAAGTCTGCAGGTTTTTTTTGGCTTCCTTTCAGTCGGCAGCCAACGTAAGCCTTGGAAACAATGTGTGACTTAATCAGTGACTTAAACAAAGCACTTAAGTGCTGAAACACCTGAAGGCAGCAGACAGTACGATGCTTCAGGGCTGAAGTTTGCGGTGCCTGGTTGTAGACATCAGTAGATGTTGGGCTTTGGAAGCACATCAGGGTCTTTGAGTAGATGTTGGGCTTTGGAAGCACATCAGGGTCTTTGAGTAGATGTTGGGCTTTGGAAGCAC
>CM045895.1:3313839-3328839 GCA_025169545.1 Anguilla japonica
GTGTGTGTCTGCAGAGTCTGTGTGTCTGTGTTCACGTGTGTGTCTGTAGAGACTGTGTGTCTGTGTTCACGTGTGTGTCTGTAGAGTCTGTGTGTCTGTGTTCACGTGTGTGTCTGTAGAGACTGTGTGTCTGTGTTCACGTGTGTGTGTGTTCACGTGTGTGTCTGTAGAGTCTGTGTGTCTGTGTTCACGTGTGTGTCTGTAGAGTCTGTGTGTCTGTGTTCACATGTGTGTCTGTAGAGACTGTGTGTCTGTGTTCACATGTGTGTCTGTAGAGACTGTGTGTCTGTGTTCACATGTGTGTGTGCGTTCACATGTGTGTCTGTAGAGACTGTGTGTCTGTGTTCACGTGTGTGTCTGTAGAGACTGTGTGTCTGCGTTCACGTGTGTGTCTGTAGAGACTGTGTGTCTGTGTTCACGTGTGTGTCTGCGTTCACATGTGTGTGTGCGTTCACGTGTGTGTCTGTAGAGACTGTGTGTCTGTGTTCACATGTGTGTCTGTAGAGACTGTGTGTCTGTGTTCACGTGTGTGTCTGTAGAGACTGTGTGTCTGTGTTCACGTGTGTGTCTGCAGAGACTGTGTGTCTGTAGAGACTGTGTCTGTGTTCACGTGTGTGTCTGTAGAGACTGTGTGTCTTTGTTCACATGTGTGTCTGTAGAGTCTGTGTGTCTGTGTTCACGTGTGTGTCTGTAGGGACTGGGTGTCTGTGTTCACATGTGTGTCTGCAGAGACTGTGTCTGTGTTCACATGTGTGTCTGTAGAGACTGTGTCTGTGTTCACGTGTGTGTCTGTAGAGACTGTGTGTCTGTAGTGACTGTGTGTCTGTAGAGTCTGTGTGTCTGTAGAGACTGTGTGTCTGTAGAGACTGTGTCTGTGTTCACATGTGTGTCTGTAGAGACTGTGTGTCTGTAGGGACTGTGTGTCTGTAGAGACTGTGTGTCTGTAGAGACTGTGTGTCTGTAGAGTCTGTGTGTCTGTGTTCACATGTGTGTCTGTAGAGACTGTGTGTCTGTGTTCACATGTGTGTGAGACTGTGTGTCTGTGTTCACATGTGTGTCTGTAGAGACTGTGTGTCTGTGTTCACATGTGTGTCTGTGTTCACGTGTGTGTCTGTAGTGACTGTGTGTCTGTAGAGTCTGTGTGTCTGCAGAGTCTGTGTGTCTGTAGAGTCTGTGTGTCTGCAGAGTCTGTGTGTCTGTAGAGTCTGTGTGTCTGCAGAGTCTGTGTGTCTGTAGAGTCTGTGTGTCTGTAGGGAGTCTGTGTGTCTGTAGAGACTGTGTGTCTGTAGAGACTGTGTGTCTGTAGAGTCTGTGTCTGTGTTCAGCTCCACGCAATCCAGCCAATCCCTGAGAAACGCTCCGGAGTTTCCTGATCAAAGCAGCAGATTTGAAGAGCGGAGGATTTCGTGGTTGTTATTTATTTATTTATATCGCCGGACGCACAAACTGATGAAACGCAGCACAATGAGAGTTTGTTTGAGATGAGCTCAGCGTTTGCCTGTCCTGCTCCCACTCCTCTCCTGGGTGAATTAAGGGGATGTTCGCTATGGAAACCTACTCATATCAGTGGGGGAGGAGAGCACATCAGACACTTCAGTCCCAGAAAAGCGTAATTATCTGTGGGGGAGGGAGAATAGGAACAATGTCAGTCAGAGAAAAGCATAATTACGCGCGGAAGTCTGTCACTCCGTGTCTCCGGCAGCTTTCTCTCCGGCTTCCTGTGCTGTAAGCCTGCAGGTATTAAGACCTTCCCTGATCAGGACAGAGTTCAGCCCGGCAAGATCCAGCATGCCAGAGCCGACGTGTGTGTGTGTGCGTGTGTGTGTCTATGTGTGTGTGTGTGTGTGTGTGTGTGTCTATGTGTGTGTGTGTATGTATGTGAATGTGTGTGTGTGTGTGTGTGAGTGTCTCTGTGTGTGTGTGCGTGGGGTCCGTGTGTGTGTGTGTGTGTGTGTGTACATGTGTGTGTGAGTGTGTGTGTGTGTGTGTGTGTGTGTGTGGGGTCTGCGTGTGTGTTTGAGTGTGTGTGTGTGCGTGTTTGTGTGTGTGTGTGTGTGTGTGTACATGTGTGTGTGTGTGTGTGTGGTGTGTGTGTGTGTGTGTGTGTGTGGTGTGTGTGTGTGTGTGTACATGTGTGTGTGCGTGTGTGTGTGTGTGTGTGTGTGCGTGGGGTCTGCGTGTGTGTTTCAGTGTGTGTGTGTATGGTGCTCTAGAAGGGGGGTGGGTTTTGTTGGGTGGGTGGGTGGAGAATCTGTCTGCAACAGGAAAATTAATTCTCCAAAGTTCACCGCAGATCACCCTTGGACCGTTTGTCTCGGGGTTCCCGAAAACAAGCTTTTTTGGAGGTGGATTCACCCCCTGCGCGCGCCCCCCACCCCCCCCCCCCCTCCTCTTGTCCTGCAGACAGGTCAAGAAATGTCCCGTGCGCCTCCTAAAAGATGCAGATGTGTCTCCTCTGGTTACAGTGGAAATAAACACAGACAAAAAGAAGCAATAACCGGACGGGGGGGGGGGGGGGGGGGGGGGGGGGGGGGGTCGGGTTGCTGTCCCACTCCAGCCTGCATTCCACTGCTGCTCTCCTGTGTGCTTTATGGCGGGGGGGGGAGGGGGGTCCTTGTCCTGTGTGTGTGTGTGGGGGGGGGGGGGGGGGGGGGGGGGGGGGGGGGGGGGGGGGGGTGTCTCGCATGTGGTGTATGTCTTGGTCAAATCCTCCTTAATTTCTCCATGTGCAAGTCACAGGAATGGACAGAAGCGCACTGGACTGCACCTTTGTTTTGAAATACAGAACAGCACCTGAATAACCCTGATTAGCCCTATTACGTGCAAATATGTATTTGCCATAATGCTCATCATTGGTAACTGGGAATGGGCCTGGTAAATGAGAATGGGTCTGGTAACTGGGAATGGGAATGGGACTGGTAGATGGGAATGGGTCTGGTAACTGGGAATGGGAATGGGACTGGTAGATGGGAATGGGTCTGATAAATGAGTGGGTGTGGGAAATGGGAATGGGTGTGGTAAATGGGAATAGGTGTGGAAAATGGGAATGGGTGTGGTAAATGGAAATGGGTGTGGATAATGGGAATGGGGTGTGGTAAATGGGAATAGGTCTGGAAAATGGGAATAGGCTGGTAAATGGGAATGGGTGTTGAAAATGGGAATGGGTCAGGAAAATAGAAATAGGTGTGGAAAATAAAAATAGGTGTGGAAAATGGGAATGGTTGGGAAAATGGGAATGGGTTTGGAAAGTGGGAAGGGGTTTGGGATAGGGTAGAAGCCTGTGGTTGTGTGAGATTGTGAAGGTGTTACAAATGTTACATGAAACAGTTTTTTGGCTTCCCCTCCCGACCCTAGGCTACCCCAGCCTGAAACGGCGGCAGTCTCCCGGTGTTTGAACAGTGGCCTTCCTTTTCCAGACCTTCCTCCTTGTTGACACACTCTTAGCCTGCGGCGCACGCGGTTTGCAGAGCGATTGCTCTCCCTGATTGGTCGCGCGCTGTCCTCCTTGTGTGGACGGGAGGGGAGGGGTGGGGTGTGCGGGTGCCCCCCCCTCCACCCCCCACAAGGTTTTGATTTACTGTAGCCCTGATTACACCCCACCCAAGGCAACTGGCTATGGGCAACCCCATTGGGAAGTTTCTATTCAGGCAGTTAGCATGTGCTGTCATCCACAGTGGGTATTAACAAGGCCCGGAGAACAACCCCTGTGATTGGCTAGTGAGATTTCACCAGCCCCACAATGATCCAGAGCTACAACGTGAGGTCAATCACTGACTTTTCTGAGCCAACCAGAGCGTTTGAGGGTTGAGTAGGAGTACGTGTTTGGCAGCGTTGGGTCAGGCATCTTTAGGTTAGCCAGAGGGCCGGTCCCAGATTCAGTTTTACGTTTAAGCTTTCAGGAGATTCTCTTCTCCGTAACAGCTTCCTGTAAAAGTCAACAGCTGGTTAACGCAGACAAACCTGGGGCAATTTCAGAAACAGGCACAAAACACTGTGTTCTATATACAGAAGGAATCAATGGAGTAGTTATGCTTAGAGATGTGCTAATGGTTCTGTTTTTAGGCATGTAGCTTCTATTAGAGAAGGGAACGGAGCACAGAGGGTTTTGGGAGTTGGGGTTTGAATGGAGCATAGAGGGTTCTGGGAGTTGGTGTTGGAACGAGCACAGAGGGTTCTGGGAGTTGGAGTTGGAAATGAGCACAGAGGGTTTTGGGAGTTGAGGTTGGAATGGAGCACAGAGGGTTTTGGGAGTTGAGGTTGGAAAGGAGCACAGAGGGTTTGGGAGTTGGGTTGGAAAGGAGCACAGAGGGTTCTGGGAGTTGGGGTTGGAAAGGAGCACGGAGGGTTCTGGGAGTTGGTGTTGGAAAGGAGCACGGAGGGTTCTGGGAGTTGGGGTTTGAACGGAGCACAGAGGGTTCTGGGAGTTTGGGTTTGAAGGAGGAAAGCACAGGCTCCCCTCTCCTGCCAGGAGCCCAGGACAGGGTGATTCAGCGCCTCCTCCCTCTCTCCAAGCACCAGACAGAGCAAACTTTTTAACCGTCGGGGGAAGAGAAGAGGAAGCACTCTGGACCGCAGTGCCAGATCTCTCCAGCTGACCCCCCCCCCTTCGGGGTCTGAAGAGGCTGGGCTCCTCACTGCCGCCCACGCGGGCTTTGTGATGCAGAGGGACTTTACATAACCCGCATAACCAAACGCATTGTCTAGCAACCGGCCGGCTGCCCAAGAGCCTCGTAAAGGGGGGGGGGGGGGGGGGGGGGGGGCAAGGGGGGAGGGGGGCAAGGGGGGGGCTGTGCCGAGCAGCCAGGACTCAGGCCGACCAGTTAAAATGCTAATGTGCCCTCTGGGAAGAGAGGCAGCTACCTGCCTCTCTCTCTCCCCCTCTCTCCCTCTATTCCTCTCTCTCCCTCTGCCTCTCTTTCTGTCTCTCTCTCTATGTCTCTCTAACTGCCTCTCCCCCTCTCTCTTCCTCTCTTTCTCTTTCTCTATCTCTCTTCCTCTCTCTCTGTTTCTCTGTCTCAGTCTCTCTCCTTTCCTCTCTCTGTTTGTCTATCTATCTGTCTTTATATCTATCTCTCAATGTTTTTTTGTCACTAAAATTCAAATTCAAGTTGCTTTATAGGGTAGGAAATACATATGCAAATATTGCATATGTATTTCAACAAAACAACACAATAACAATTTTAAAATCAGGTCAAGTCAAGTCATTCAGATTTATATAGCACTTTTTATGACCGAGTCAGCACAAAGTGCTTAACAGACATTGACATGTACACACAGGTAGAGAAATGTGTACATGTGAGTATAGTAAAAGAAAAAAACAATTCTATTGTGGTTTAAAATAAGTAATTTAGAAACATACATCTGACTAAAGCTTAATAAAAACAAGATGGAGTTAAAAAAGACTAAAAATAGAGATAAAAATAAAAATAAATTAAAACTAGAGTCACTCCCCACCCTAACTGTTAAAAACGTGAGTTTTAAGTTTAGATGTAAAACTGGCTACGGTCTCCGTGGTCCGAACGTCGATTGGGAGTTTGTTCCAAAGCAGTGGAGCTCTGCAGGAAAAGGCTGTACCACCTGCAGTAACTTCGTTGATTCTTGGAACCAAGGATTTAATGTTAAATCCACACAAGCATCTAAAGAATAAACAAATAGATAAATAAAATAAAAAAAAAAATAAATCTCCTGTGTCTGTAGGATGGTCACTCAGTGTGCCTTAGGTTATGGCAAGCTGAAATATATTGAGCCGCAATTGGGGCTGTTGGTCCTTCTTCTAATAGGACTGATCTTTATCTCTCTGTCTTTCTCTCTCTCTTCTTTCTGTCTCTCTCTCTTTCTCTCTCTCAGTTCTGTCTCTTTCCCCTCACCCCACCTCTTCTTTAAGATTGTAAATGTCACCAGCTGTGGAGGTTCTCTGTCCCCTAACCCCTATAAACAGGACTTTTTAACCACTCTACTTTCATTTGCCTAAAATGTTCACCTTTCTTCTATATAAAATGTTCTTTGTTATGGACCTTTTTTATTCATGGATATTTTTGTTTTTTATTTACCGAAGAGAATCAGAGCTGCATGTAAAAATTGTCAGAATATCGTGGCCTTGTCAAATGAAAAAAGACACCCTCCTTCTTTACAGCTGGCAGTGGACTTGCAGAGAGTCTAGACCAGCCATAAAATGTCACCTAAAATGAGCTGATTACGGATGACGAACGAGACAGAAAGTTCAGGGCAAAAACTGAAAAGGTTTGTGTGGCACAATTCAGTTATATGTGTATATTTAAAGCATTTTTTTTTTAAATCTAGAAATATTTTTAACGCATTTTTGTTATTGCTGTGCAGCATTTTTAGATGGTTTTTATTAATAATTCGTATTGCTGTTTGTTATTAAACGCTAGATTGAGTCTCTCCAGTGCTTCAGTGTTCCTGTGATCTCCTGAGGGTGGCGCTGTTCACAGGCACCGTGACAGTGCTGCTGTGCTCCAGCCTCCTGTCCCAGGTGCGAATTTCGGGTGCACTCTGTCTCACCTCTGCGGTGATAATGACTCATTTAGGGGAAGGCTGTTGGGGGGAGGGATGGGGGGGGATGCGCCCCACCCCCGGGGGGAGAGGGGAAGCGTTTATTACCGAAGTGAGATGTCAGCATTGTCCTCCAATACACAATGGAGAGGTGTCCTGACTGAGGATCTGTCACCATTGTGATGGGCCTGTGATCAGGCGTCAGAGGGGGTGGTGGGGGGGGGGGGGGGGGGGGGGTAACGCCTGCTCTGAAACTGGCGTGTGGAGCGGGGGCGTCAGCATTAAGGGTCCTGGCCCGGCCGGGGGCCCATTGTGATGGTGGCAGGGTCCCCCCGCTGGCCCCCGTCGGCCCCCCGCTGGGCCCCCATGATCTGTTCCATTCACACAAACGGCAGATCAGCTCCTGACCCTGTCCCAGCCAAATTACACTGTTCCATCCCCTCTACCTGTGACCCCCACTGCCCCCCTCCCTGCCCTGAACTCTCTACCTGTGACCCCCACTGCCCCCCCATACCACTGCCCCCCCCTACTGCCCCTACCTCTCTACCTGTGACCCCCGACTGCCCCCCACTGTTCCTGATCCTCTCTACCTGTGACCCCCACTGCCCCCCTCCCAGTGTCCTGAACTCTCTACCTGTGACCCCCACTGTCCCACCTTACACTGCCCCGACCTCTGTGACCCCCGACTGTCCCAGACCCCCCCCCCCCCTCCACTGTCTCTAGCCAAATTACACTATGACCCCCGAACAGCCAAATTACACTGTCCCATCCTCTCTACCTGTGACCCCCACTGCCCCCTCACTGCCCCCCCCGAGCCTTTCTGTCTGCCCCAACCTCTCTACCTGTGACCCCCACTCCCCCTGCCCCTCAGTGCCCCCGTCAGCTTCTCTGTCTGTTACCCCCTCCTGCCCCCTCAGTGCCCCCAGCGTGGCGTTACTGCCCCTCTCGCTTTGGCCCCGCTGGTCCCTTCTCCTCTCCTCTGGTCCGGTCATTGTGTGTGTGACTAATATCATCTGGTTCCCTGGCATTCCAAACAGACTGAAAAACACTTTGAGTACGAGCTATCCTTCGTCTTATGGTCGTTATGGCCGTCGTCATGGTTATTGTCGTTGTATTCGCCGTGCCGCGGCTCTTCAGGACGCGGTCCGGGGCCGCAGGAAGTGCCCCGGCGCTTGCGTGGCCATAGCGATTCAGCAACGTTGCCGGAATGTCGCATCGAGGCTGTCGGGGTGTGTCTCAGCAAAATGGGCGTGGCCTTGGGCCACAGGTGCGCGCTCGGTTCAGGTGCAGCATCCGCGCTAACGGGTCGCCCCTGCGCGCCCCTCCCCCGTGCGCGGCGTGTGTGTGTGTGTGTGTGTGTGTCGGAGATTGCGGAGTGTGTACATACACATATTTGCTCAGTGTTATCCTGCCCGCACAAGGGCCAACAGAAGCTGGCCGCAACTGTCAATAGAGGAAGTCTATAAAAACCCCTCATCGACAATGAGAGAACAAACAGCCGCCGTTTGCTTAGGATTTCCTAACAAACACTCGACTGGGAGAGAGAGAAAGAGCGAGGGAGAGAGAGGGAGAGAGAGAGAGAGGCAGATAGGGAGAGTGAGAGAGAGGGAGAGAGAAAGAGCGAGGGAGAGAGGGAGAGAGAGGAAGAGAGAGAAGGAGAGGGAAAAATGAGAGGGAGAGAGAGGAGAGGAGAGAGGAGAGAGGGAGAGAGAGGGGAAAGAAAGGAGAGAAGGGAGGGAGAGAGAGGGGAGAGGGAGAGCGAGGGGGAGGGGGAGCGAGAGAGGGAGAAGAGAGAGGGGGAGAGAGGGGGAGAAAGGGAGGGAGAGAGAGAGGGGAGATAGGGGAGCGAGGGAGGGAGAGAGAGGGGGGGAGGGAGAGAGGGAGGAGAGAGAGGGAGAAGGAGAGGGAAAGAGAGAGAGGGAGGGAGGGAGAGGGAGAGAGAGGGAGAGGGAGAGGGGAGAGGGGAGAGAAGAGGGAGGGAGAGGGGGAGAGGGGAGAGAGGGAGAGAGAGGGAGAAAGAGGGGAGAGAGGGAGGGAAAGGGAGGGAGAGCGAGGGGAGAGGGGGAGCGAGGGAGGACTGGGTTTTCGTGCCGTGGCGTGATGTCAGGCGAGGTGTGGGGCTCAAACTCACGCAGGAAAGAGCAAGCGCTGCTCAGTGATGTTTCAGAGGCTGCAGAAGCCCCCCGGGCCTGCGGAGCAAACAAGCGCTGAACTTTGACCTCTGGCATCGCCTAAGCGGTGGACAGCCTCGTGGCTGTGAGAGAGGGAGAGAAGGAGGGAGTGAGAGAGGGGGTGGATGGAAAAGGAAAAGTGGACTCGCAGTGAACGCCTTTGGGGCTCTGCCTTTGGATTGGCAGGTGTTGCTGATCTCGTACTCCAGTGGTGGATTCACTGCCTTGTTAAATGCACCCACCTTCACTCCATTTGGGTTACTCTGTACTGTGCCCACTGTGCCCGAATTGTAAAGTGAGCTTGTAAAGGGTATTTCTGCAGAGGGCATATGACCGAACCTTGGAGACCTGGAGACGGTCTCGGCTGATGCGTTTGTGCGCGAGCAGCCAGGGGGGCGGGTTAAGCGCTGATCGGTTTGCGGGAGCGGGACAGGAGCAGCCGGGGTTCGGGTTAAGCGCTGATCGGTTTGCGGGAGCGGGACAGGAGCAGCCGGGGCGGGTTAAGCGCTGATCGGTTTGCGGGAGCGGGACAGGAGCAGCCGGGGTTCGGGTTAAGCGCTGATCGGTTTGCGGGAGCGGGACAGGAGCAGCCGGGGTTCGGGTTAAGCGCTGATCGGGCGGGGCGGGAGCGGGACAGGAGCAGCCGGGGTTCGGGTTAAGCGCTGATCGGGCGGGGCGGGAGCGGGGACAGGAGCAGCCGGGGTTCGGGTTAAGCGCTGATCGGGCGGGGCGGGACAGGAGCAGCCGGGGTTCGGGTTAAGCGCTGGTCGGGCGGGGCGGGAGCGGGACAGGAAGCAGCGGGTTCGGGTTAAGCGCTGGTCGGGCGGGGCGGGAGCGGGACAGGAGCAGCCGGGGTTCGGGTTAAGCGCTGGTCGGGCGGGGCGGGAGCGGGACAGGAGCAGCCGGGGTTCGGGTTAAGCGCTGGTCGGGCGGGGCGGGAGCGGGACAGGAGCAGCCGGGGTTCGGGTTGAGTGCTGGTCGGGCGGAGCGGTTCGAGGAAGCGTGACGTGTTCGATGCACGCCTCCTCCGCGGGTCTCACAGCTCGCGCCTGTGGCTCCGCCCTCGCTTTAGCACCCCCTTCGCCGGGGCGATGGGAGCATGTTGAAGGTAAAGAGAGGTTGGGGAAATACGGCCCTAAAAGTGGGCGGGGTCTTCCTGCTGCACTGCTTTCACCGGATTTTCGGGGGGGGGGGGCGCGGGGCTAAGCCTGGCTCACTGGGCTTGGGGGAGACCGGGGTGCACAGCCAATGTACAGTGGAGGGGGGGGGGGGGGTGGATTTTGGAAGCAGTAGAGAGCAGGGGGGTGGGATGTATTGAAGGGTCAGAAGAGGAGGAGGAGAGTGATTAAAATTCATCCCACGGTGTGAACAAAGGAAGAATGAAAACGAGAGAACGCGGGAGAGGAGAGTGGAGAGAGAGAGAGAGAGAGAGAGGGGAGTGGGGGAGGAGAAGTGAGAGAGAGAAGAGAGGAGAGAGAGGAGAGGAGAGAGAGAGAGAGAGAGAGAGAGAGAGAGAGAGAGAGGAGAGAGAGAGAGAGAGGAG
Organism: Anguilla japonica; assembly: GCA_025169545.1. Lineage (NCBI taxonomy): Eukaryota > Metazoa > Chordata > Actinopteri > Anguilliformes > Anguillidae > Anguilla > Anguilla japonica. The sequence continues at coordinate 3,324,067 of CM045895.1, forward strand.
AGAGAGAGAGAGAGAGAGAGAGAGAGAAAGTCTGTGCTGAAAGGATTGTAAAGCCTCTCTTGTAGCCCAGCGGATCCCTTGGTCGTTCCTTAAATCACCGCCTTTGAGTCCGAGCACAATTACCCCCCGAGACAGCACTGGATGGAGGGGGACGAGGGGGAGGTGGAGGGGGACGAGGGGGTCGGTTGAGGGTTTTGGAGCGAGAGATGGATGGATGGAGGGGGTGGAGGGGGTGGGGGGGAGAGGGGAACATTTATTATTCCGCCCGCTTTTCTTCTTTCTCCCCTGAGAAGTGAAAGAGCGAGCCGAACAGGAGGTCAACAATTGACTCAATTACAAGACAAACTAGCCGAGGGCCCTGGAGCACACTCGGGCTGGCCCCGGGCCCCGTCCCTCTCCTCTGCCTCTCCTCTGCCTCTCCTCCCCACTCACGGGTAAATGTTTGCCCCTCTTCAGCGCCCCCCCCCCCCCCCCCCCCCCCCCCCCCCCTCCCTCCCGCTTGTCTGGCTGGCTGGCTGGCTGGCTGCGGCCTTGGCGTGTAGTTTAACCTTCCTCTTTCATCACGCCGCAGCTCCTCCTCCTCCTCCTTTCTCTCTTTCTCTCTTTCGCTGGCTCGTTCCTGTCCTCGGCGAGCAGAGGGAGGTGCAGAGCGGAGGGTACTGGTCAGGCTCCCGCCTCACCCTTTCTCTGAAGTTTTGTTTTTTTTGTTTGTTTGTTTGTGTTCAACGAGGAACCGCTGAAAGTTATTGAAGTCCTAAGATTCCGGCAGGTGGGATTTCTCCTGCCTTTTGTTCTTTCAGTGCCAACTTCCTGTGCCACTTCCTGTGCCACCTGAAACACAGAGCCTGGCGTGCTGAGAGATTTAATTGTAGTTTTTTTTAAATGAATAGTTTTGCGCGTCGGAGCTGGACGGGTGCGAAGCGCGTTGGTCCCGCGTTGGAGTGGGGGCTGGAGCCCCGCCGCGTCAGGACGGGCTCGTGAGGAGGGGCGGGCCTCAGGCGGCCGGTGGCGTTCCCGTTCGTTTTTTTATTAGCGCAATACCTGCACTTCTGAGCGCGCGTAGCCATGGTCACCGCGGTACTTCGGGCTTCTCTCTTCCTGCCATCCCGGGAGGGAAGGTCTGCTCCCGCCACACGCCGCTGACCGCCTGGAAAAAGTGCTAAGGATTATGGGAAGGGACTCACCTATCCAACACCCCCACCCCCCCCCCAAGGAGAACTGGACTTTACTGAGGACAGAAAACACACTGACGACCAGTCACCAACAACCCAAACTAACCCAGCAGCATCTAGTCTCTCTCTCTCTCTCTCTCTCTCTCTCTCTCTCTCGCTGTCTCTCTGTGGAAGAGGGGGGGTCTAAATGCCACACACAGTCTCTCCTCAGCCAGCTTCTTTCCAAGATTTTTTTCCATTTCATGTTGAGCACAAAGTTTTCATTTTTTGTAGGGGGGGGGGGGGGGGTGGAGGGGCAGTAAAGTTTTCTTTCCTTCTCTTTTTCCCCCTGACCCCCAGTTCTATTACTGCAGTGTGTGTGTGTGCCTGTAAGTATGTGTGTGTGTGCATGCGTGTGTCCGTATGTGTGTGTGTGTGTGTGTGTGTGTGTCAGTATGTGTGTGTGCATGTGTGTGTCTGTATGTGTGTATCTGTGTGTGTGCATGTGTGTATCTGTATGTATGTGGGTGTGTGCATGCGTGTGTCAGTATGTGTGTGTGTGTGTGCATGTGTGTGTCAGTATGTGTGTGTGTGTATGTACATGAATGCGTGTGCATGTATGCGTGTGTCAGTGTGTGTGTGTGTGTGTGTGAGAGAGAATGAAATCATTGACTCTCATTGTAAGGTAAAAGACAACCTACAACTTCTGCAATAAACAACAGCATAATTAAAAGATTAAGGAGTGGCTGGTAATGGTGATGCTCCCAGTCATTCTGTTTGGGATGTGATCTGACCTCCCAGTCATTCTGTTTGGGATGTGATCTGTGCTCCCGGTCATTCTGTTTGGGATGTGATCTGTGCTCCCGGTCATTCTGTTTGGGATGTGATCTGTGCTCCCGGTCATTCTGTTTGAGATGTGATCTGTGCTCCCGGTCATTCTGTTTGGGATGTGATCTGTGCTCCCGGTCATTCTGTTTGGGATGTGATCTGACCTCCCAGTCATTCTGTTTGGGATGTGATCTGTGCTCCCGGTCATTCTGTTTGGGATGTGATCTGTGCTCCCGGTCATTCTGTTTGGGATGTGATCTGTGCTCCCGGTCATTCTGTTTGGGATGTGATCTGTGCTCCCAGTCATTCTGTTTGGGATGTGATCTGTGCTCCCAGTCATTCTGTTTGGGATGTGCGAGCGCAGCGCTCATCTCCAGTGTTTGTCGGAGACGGTTTGTGAAGAGCGCTTCGCTGGCCTCCTCAGTGACCCACACAAGAGGCTGGGCAAGCACTCGTGTGAAGAGCTGCGGGTTTTAGGCCATTGTGGGCCGCCATAGCCACCGTTTTACAGCGCCCCTCCCCTGCCCCCCCCCCGCCATTTGGCCCCGGCTCGCTTCACTGTGGAGAGCTGATTAGGTGATTTGTTGCCTCTCAGTTATGTAAATTCCACTTAATTACGCCTCTGTTGTGATCGTTGGACAGGAGCTGCCTGAAAGGGGGGTGGGGGGGTGGGAGGTGGGGGGCATTCCTGTGTTTAGGAGGAGGGAGAACAATGGGTTTCACACAGAGCCCCTTAGTTGAGGGGCTGGGGGTCACACTGTCCCACTCACAGGTGTCCCCAGGCAGGGAGGGGGGTTTGGGAGAGGTGGGGGGGGGGGTGATGGGGGGGGGGGGGGTGCAACCAGCGCCGGGTCAAGATGATGAGGAGGAGCTGCTAAGAGAGGACGCGCAAGCCTGCCGCTACTGGCCCGCCCAAGTGCCCATTTCCAGAATGCTGGCACGCCGACGGTGCCGCTCATTATGCTGGATACCCCACACTCTGAGAATCACAGCTTCATTATACTGGATACCACACACTCTGAGAATCACAGCTTCATTATGCTGGATACTGCCTCACACTCTGAGAATCACAGCTTCATTATACTGGATACCACACACTCTGAGAATCACAGCTTCATTATGCTGGATACTGCCTCACACTCTGAGAATCACAGCTTCATTATGCTGGATACCCCACACTCTGAGAATCACAGCTTCATTACCCTAGATACCCCACACTCTGAGGATCACAACTTCATTACCCTGGATACCCCACACTCTGAGGATCACAGCTTCATTACCCTGGATACCACACACTCTGAGAATCACAGCTTCATTATGCTGGATACTGCCTCACACTCTGAGAATCACAGCTTCATTATGCTGGATACCCCACACTCTGAGAATCACAGCTTCATTATGCTGGATACTGCCTCACACTCTGAGAATCACAGCTTCATTACGCTGGATACCACACACTCTGAGAATCACAGCTTCATTATGCTGGATACTGCCTCACACTCTGAGAGTCACAGCTTCATTACGCTGGATACCCCACACTCTATGAGAATCACAGCTTCATTATGCTGGATACTGCCTCACACTCTGAGAATCACAGCTTCATTACGCTGGATACCCCACAGTCTGAGAATCGCAGCTTCATTATGCTGGATACTGCCTCACACTCTGAGAATCACAGCTTCATTATACTGGATACCCCACACTCTGAGAATCGCAGCTTCATTATGCTGGATACTGCCTCACACTCTGAGAATCACAGCTTCATTATGCTGGATACCCCACACTCTGAGAATCGCAGCTTCATTATGCTGGATACTGCCTCACACTCTGAGAATCACAGCTTCATTATGCTGGATACTGCCTCACACTCTGAGAATCACAGCTTCATTACGCTGGATACCCCACACTCTGAGAGTCACAGCTTCATTATGCTGGATACTGCCTCACACTCTGAGAATCACAGCTTCATTACGCTGGATACCCCACACTCTGAGAATCACAGCTTCATTATGCTGGATACTGCCTCACACTCTGAGAATCACAGCTTCATTATGCTGGATACCGCCCCACATTCTGAGAATCACAGCTTCATTATGCTGGATACCGCCCCACACTCTGAGAATCACAGCTTCATTATGCTGGATACCGCCCCACACTCTGAGAATCACAGCTTCATTATGCTGGATACCCCACACTCTGAGAGTCACAGCTTCATTACGCTGGATACCCGACACTCTGAGAATCACAGCTTCATTATGCTGGATACCCCACACTCTTGAGAATCACAGCTTCATTATGCTGGATACCGCCCCACACTCTGAGAATCACAGCTTCATTATGCTGGATACCCCACACTCTGAGAATCACAGCTTCATTATGCTGGATACTGCCTCACACTCTGAGAATCACAGCTTCATTACGCTGGATACCCCACACTCTGAGAATCACAGCTTCATTATGCTGGATACTGCCTCACACTCTGAGAATCACAGCTTCATTATGCTGGATACCGCCCCACACTCTGAGAATCACAGCTTCATTATGCTGGATACCGCCCCACACTCTGAGAATCACAGCTTCATTATGCTGGATACCCCACACTCTGAGAGTCACAGCTTCATTACGCTGGATACCCCACACTCTGAGAATCACAGCTTCATTATGCTGGATACCCCACACTCTGAGAATCACAGCTTCATTATGCTGGATAGCCCACACTCTGAGAATCACAGCTTCATTATGCTGGATACTGCCCCACATTCTGAGAATCACAGCTTCATTATGCTGGATACCG
>CM045895.1:3333839-3441339 GCA_025169545.1 Anguilla japonica
CTCTCTAAGTCGCACATCGAACTGCAGTTCGGGAACTGGGCCCAACCGAAAGCCCGGCCTGCTTCGGGGAGCTCGGAGAGAGGCACGTTTTCCAGGACAGGATGGAGGGAGTGGCCGAGAAAGCGGAGGGAGGGAGGGAGGGGGGGAGGGGGGGAGGGAGGGAAGAAAGGAAAGGTGGAGGGGAATGGAAAGAAAGATGTCGTGTGAGAGAGGGAGAGAGGGAGGGAGAGAGGGAGAGAGGAAACCACAGGTATGCACCGGAGGGGAGGTTTGTGGGAGTTTGGGATAGCAGGAGAGGGTGTGCAGTGGGAGGTGGAGAGGAGAGAGAGAGAGAGAGAGAGAGAGAGAAGTGAGAGAGTGAGAGAGTGTGGGAAATATTGTTTACCTGTATTTTCATATTTTGTGCAGTGTAACAGAAAGTGCATCACTGTCTCAGTCTCTTGCAGCTCACAATGACTACACAGTCACAGTCAATCCTGCCCCCCCCCCCCCCTCCCCCCCCCCCCCCCTCTTTATCAGCTGATGTTACCCTGGGCCAGCTCAGTGATGAGCTAGCCTTGTACACAAAGTCACAAAGTAAACAAGAATTGATCTCTCTGTCAGTCGCTTCATTCAAAATGTCCACCTGGTGCTGCCCTTCCACCAAAGAAACCTGGAAAAGTAAGAGTTTCTAAGACATCTAGTTCAGAAAACCTCGAGCATTTATTCTGGCTTGAATAGGCTACATGAATAGCCTCACTTAGGCCAGTGTTTTTCAACCCCGGTCCTGGGGACCCACTGCCCTGCATGTTTTAGATGTTTCCCTGCACCAACACACCTGATTCAAATGAATGGGTCGTCATCAAGCTCTGCAGAAGCCTGATAACGACCCAATCATTTGAATCAGGTGTGTTGGAGCAGGGAGATATCTAAAACATGCAGGGCGTGGGTCCCCAGGACCCCGGGTTGAGAAACACTGACTTAGGCTACATTTAACGCTATGTCCTGAAACTGCTACTTAACGCAGTATATGCTCAGTGTCCCTGAACTGTGGCCCTTAATGTTATGCTGTAGGTTTCCATAACGACGTGTCAGCTCCCTGTCTCCCCTGCTTCTTGCTCAGTCTCCGTAAGTCACCCTGGACAACCGCGTCCGCTAAGTGTTCAAAACGTAAATATACGTTGCTGGTGTTTGGAAATCTACCTTGCGAGCACTTTTGTGTGTGATGTGCGCTCGATATATCGGACGAAACGCCTTTACTCGGGTTCAGTTTCGAATATTCTGGCAGAACATTTTTGGGGGTTTTGTGTTTGAGTTTGTTCACGCTGAACGTTTGTAGGGTGTTGAGCGACCGCGGTGCAGTCGGCTGGTGCTCAGGAGCAGGTGTAGGCGTTTGTGGAGAGCAGAACGCACCGAAGGGGCGTCGACGTGGCGCGAGGACGGAGAATTCCGCCAACCGGATCAGGCGATGAAACGCTGAGTTTCACACTTTGTCTTTTTGTACATTCGGAGTTTGGCGGGTACTCCTCAAGCACCTCTGTCCCACAGGCCGTTTGGTTGGTGACATGGACCCACAGGTGTAGGTGTGCATTCGGTATCCCACAGGCCTTGGCTGAATCACAAAAAAAACTACAAAAATACCTCCCTACAAAAGCGCCTATAAACTACACTCAAAATGGCGGACATTGCTTCTCAGGGGGCACGTGACTGGTGTTTTGCGTCCTCAGGCGAGAGGTTTGCTGTCTGTTGCTAGCGACGGTCCTGGGAGGTTTGCCTTTAAAGACACATCTGGACAGCATGCATGGGTAACAAGCACATCTGTATCGCCACAGATTCTGTAGACTCGCAAGATATGCAACTCCTGTGTTCCTTCTCTCCTCTCTGCTTCCTAAGTACAGACGGTTCTGGTTTGGTAGGACTTTGAGTTGCAGTGTCACATAACAGAATTTCCATTGACAAAATATTTACCTTGGTCACCTGATCCTACTTATCAAGGTCTTGACTGAATACCATCATTAGCTAATTAGCTGAATAAGGTGTTTTAGTGCTGGGCAGAAACTGAAACCTACTCCCACACCTTTTCGGATAGGAGCGGACACCCCTGGATTCACGGTTTTGTCTCTAAACGGTCTCACTCGCCGCTCCTCTGATCGTTCGGTCTCCGTTAGCCGAGCCGGGCGACGCGCGCGTTTCCGCGGCGTTGTCTGGTCGCGCGTAGACAGCATTCGTGCCGCACGTCTTCGTAAAACGTAGCGTTCGGGGGACTCGTGCGGCAGTTAAGCCCGGTAAATTAGTCACGTGGATGAACAGCAGAGTGGGACTTTCACCGCGTGAAAAGTCACTTAACTGGCCCTCTGGAGAAGCTCATTTATGTTTCTGAAGAGGGAAAAAAAAGGCGTTTGCTGACCGTTTTTTTAAGAAGAGGGTCGTTTTTCTGGTACCTCCAAATCACTGGAGGCCACTCTGCTGGGGTAAGACAGCAGCTGGGAGGAATTTATCTGGGGGGGGGGGGGGGTATCGGCTGGGCCGGGCTGGGGACAAGGAGGGGGTAGAGACGGCGGAGAGAGGGGGGGCTGGCAGAGGGAGCAGGAGTTTGGGGGGTTAAAAAAACAGGGAGAGAATTTAAAAACAAACTTACCGCTGAAGAAAAACACTGGGATTGGAAGGGAGAGAAGAGGGGGAGAACGAGGGAGTGAACGTGGCTGTGGTTGGCCTAGGCCTCAATCCTGGGCCCTCTCTCTCTCTCCCTCCCTCCCTCCCTCCCTCCGTATCCCCCACGGGTCCAGCCACATCAGGAACGGCTGGCTACATTACTGCCGCCATTATCGTCTCTGAATCATAACAGCTCGAGAACACCCACCTCGACTGCTCGCTGCACACGGGCGGGAGGGAGGGAGGGAGGGAGGGAGGGCGGGAGAGAGGGAGGGGTAGAGGGGGGAGAGAGAGGTCGCGGGAGCAGGAATGAGCGGAGGGAGAGGGAGAGGAAGGGGGGCAGGAGAGGGAAAAAGGGAGAGAAAAACAAAACGCTTTCAGATGAGTGTGCATAACCCTTGGCTAGTTAAGAAACTTTGCGCTTTTTTTTCTGGGCTGGTGTCGCCCGGCGAGCGCGTGCGTTCACGTGCTGATCCGTAAGCGAGCCGTTCTGCACACTGTTCTACCATGCTGCTGCTCTACCACACTGCTGATCTCCCACACTGCTGCTACTCTACCACACTGCTGCTCTCCCACGCTGCTGCTACTCTACCACACTGCTGCTGCTCTACCACGCTGCTGCTCTCCCACGCTGCTACTCTACCACACTGCTGCTCTCCCACGCTGCTGCTACTCTACCACACTGCTGCTGCTCTACCACACTGCTGCTCTCCCACGCTGCTGCTCTACCACACTGCTGCTACTCTACCACACTGCTGCTCTACCACACTGCTACTCTACCACACTGCTGCTACTCTACCACACTGCTGCTGCTCTACCACACTGCTGCTACTCTACCACACTGCTGCTCTACCACACTGCTACTCTACCACACTGCTGCTACTCTACCACACTGCTGCTGCTCTACCACACTGCTGCTACTCTACCACACTGCTGCTCTACCATGCTGCTGCTACTCTACCACACTGCTGCTACTCTACCACACTGCTGCTCTACCACACTGCTACTCTACCACACTGCTGCTACTCTACCACGCTGCTGCTGCTCTACCACGCTGCTACTCTACCACACTGCTGCTCTACCACACTGCTGCTACTCTACCACACTGCTGCTCTACCATACTGCTGCTCTACCAGACTTCTGCTCTACCACACAGCTGCTCTACCACACTGCTGCTACTCTACCACAGTGCTGCTCTACCATACTGCTGCTCTACCAGACTTCTGCTCTACCACACAGCTGCTCTACCACACTGCTGCTACTCTACCACAGTGCTGCTCTACCATACTGCTGCTCTACCAGACTTCTGCTCTACCACACAGCTTCTCTACCACACTGCTGCTCTACCACACTGCTACCATGCTGCTGCTCTGCCACACAGCTGCTCTACCATGCTTCTGCTCTACCACTCTGTTGCTCTACCACACAGCTGCGCTACCATGCTGCTGCTCTACCACACTGCAGCTCTACTGTTCTGCTGCTCTACCAAACTTCTAATCTACCACGCTGCTGCTCTACCATGCTCGCCGTGGAGGACCAGAGAAGCGGGGTTTCAGAAGGTGGACCCCCCCCCCCCCCCCCAGTTGGAGTAGGTGGGGGCTGCTCCACGTAATCAGTTAAGATAGAGTTACAGAGCTGGGGCAGGAAAATCCCAACAGCAGGCCATACGCAGGCTGGATCTTTCCAGAAGGAGGGCGGGCCTGAGAGAGAGAGGGAGGGGGAGAGAGAGAGAGAGAGAGACAAACCCTTCACAGCGTAGTTAATTTACTAGTGGACACATTGCATCAGAATGATGTAATGGGCATACGAGCTCTGTGTGTCTGCGCAGTGTGCATGCAGCGATCACTGCAGCAGTGTTGGGTACATTAGCAGCGTTAGGTATGTTAGCAGCATTGGGTACATTAGCAGCGGTGGGTATGTTAGCAGCTTTGGGTATGTTATCAGTCTTGGGTATGTTAGCAGCATTGGGTACATTACAAGTGTTGGGTACATTAGCAGCGGTGGGTATGTTAGCAGTTTTGAGTACATTAGCAGTGGTGGGTACGTTAGCAGTGTTGGGTACATTAGCAGCACTGGGTACGTTAGCAGTGTTGGTACGTTAGCTGTGGAGGGTGCGTTAGCAGCGGTGGGTATGTTAGCAGTGTTTGGTACATTAGCAGCGGTGGGTATGATAGCAGCGTTGGGTACGTTAGCAGCGTTGGGTATGTTAGAAGTGTTGGGTACATTAGCTGTGGAAGGTGCGTTAGCAGCGGTGGGTATGTTAGCAGTGTTGGGTACATTAGCAGTGGTGGGTATGTTAGCAGTGTTTGGTACATTAGCAGCGGTGGGTATGTTAGCAGTGTTGGGTACATTAGCAGTGGTGGGTATGTTAGCAGTGTTTGCTACATTAGCAGCAGTGGGTATGATAGCAGCGTTGGGTATGTTAGCAGTGTTGGGTATGTTAGCAGCATTGGGTATGTTAGAAGTGTTGGGTACATTAGCTGTGGAGGGTACGTTAGCAGCAGTGGGTATGTTAGCAGTGTTTGGTACATTAGCAGTGGTGGGTATGTTAGCAGTGTTGGGTACATTAGCAGCAGTGGGTATGATAGCAGCGTTGGGTATGTTAGCAGTGTTGGGTACATTAGCATCACTGGGTACATTAGCAGCGTTGGGTATGTTAGCAGCAGTGGGTATGATAGCAGCGTTGGGTATGTTAGCAGTGTTGGGTACATTAGCATCACTGGGTACATTAGCAGCGTTGGGTATGTTAGCAGCAGTGGGTATGTTAGCAGTGTTGGGTGCGTTAGCAGTGTTGGGTACATTAGCAGCTGTGGATATGTTAGCAGCGTTGGGTACACTAGCAGTGTTGGGTACATTAGCAGCACTGGGTACGTTAGTAGCGTTGGGTATGTTAGAAAAACTTCTTACTGTAAATCACTCTGCACTGTACTAAATACCTAACTGTAAATATCCAGTCCATTTCAATCCAGTCAGTTATGGAAATTAATTGAAAGCCTTTCATTAAATGAAAGTTAATTCATTGAAAAATCCTTCTTTTTAAAAGAATAATATAATGTAAATGCATTTTCTGAATTTACTGGATTGAAATAGAATTGAGCCCAACTCTGTGGGCTGTCTGTCACCCAGGGAGGCGGGGCTTAGAGCCAGCAGGCTACTCCTACCGAAACAGTGCCTGTGGTGGGTCTGGGCCTGCTTTCTCCCAGCTTGGTCCTCCAAGCTACGGCACAGGCCTCAAACTCCTGTCCAGCAGGGGGCGCTGTGCCTCGGCAGACATGAACTGACAGACTCTTTAACCTCCCCCCCCCGGCTCTAACAGGTGTAGCGGAATGTTTCAGTACCTCAGTGACCCCCGTGGGGGTGTTTATTAGACGGGACAGCTGGGGGGTTAGTCAGAGATCTCCATTTAGCACTTCCGCCCCCCTCGCAGGCATGCGCCTCAGTTTGGTGCAGGACAGCGGGGGCACCCGCTACGCCCGCCGTAAAAACCTTACGGGGCGGCTCTGCGCTATCTGGAGCTCTTTAACGCGCACACGCCGTTGCCGCCGGCGACGCCTCCGCAGCCGCACGCGAGCACGTGGCCCCGCCTTCAGCGATGAAGAGGAGGTCCGCTGGTGTGGTGTGTGCGTTTGAGTCCCTGTCACCTGCCCTCTGGTGCGGTGTGTGTGTGTTTGAGTCCCTGTCACCTGACCATGGTGTGGTGTGTGTGTTTGAGTCCCTGTCACCTGACCTCTGGTGTGTGTGTGTGTGCGTTTGAGTCCCTGTCACCTGACCATGGTGCGGTGTGTGCGTTTGAGTCCCTGTCACCTGACCTCTGGTGTGGTGTGTGTGCATTTGAGTCCCTGTCACCTGACCATGGTGCGGTGTGTGCGTTTGAGCCCCTGTCACCTGACCTCTGGTGCGGTGTGTGCGTTTGAGTCCCTGTCACCTGACCATGGTGCGGTGTGTGCGTTTGAGCCCCTGTCACCTGACCATGGTGCGGTGTGTGCGTTTGAGCCCCTGTCACCTGACCGCTGGTGTGGTGTGTTTGTGTGTGTTTGAGTCCCCGTCACCTGACTTTGATGGCTGTGTTTGTGTGTTTCCCCTAAGCTGTGCTGTAGAGGTAACTGTTCTCATGAACATGGAGGAGCCTCCTGATTCTCCTTGTTCTACATCCTGGGGAGAGGTAGCTGTCTGTCATGAGGAGGTGGTTTTCAGACTCCAAATTACAAACCAGCGTTCCCTCCTGCTCTCTGATTACTCTCACTCACTCTCTCACTCTCTCTCGCCGCTCTCCCCCTCTGTCTCTCTCTTTCTCTTCCCCTCTTTCTCTCACTCTCCCTCTCCTCACTCACTCACTCACTCTCTCCCCCTCTCTTTCTCTCTCAATTCAATACATATAGTAAATATTGCCAAAGCATTACATAAAAAACACACACACACAAATACAGCAATTCCAAATAGAAGGGAAAAAAGCAATAGACTCTCTCTCTCTCTATCTCTCTCTCTGGCTTTCTCTCTCTCCCTTTCACTTGTTCTCTCTCCCTCCCTCTCTCGTTTACAGTTTCTCCCTCAGTCCATGTCAGCTGGGACAAGCTAATGGAAAATAATGACAGCAGGAAGGAAAAAAGTACAGAGTCCATGTGTGGGCAGTCCTAAGATGAGCAAAACTAGAATTTTTAGATTTGAATGAGAAAATGTTATCAATTACTTTTTAATATCTGAACATAGCAGAATAAATAAAATTATGATTATTCCTTGTTTTGTCCTTACATATTCTGGGCAAGTATGTGAAGTTTGTCTTTTTATGCGAATATGAGTTTTTTTGCTTCACCGTTGCAGTAGTTAAATGGTTAATAAAGTTTCCAAATTCAGTTCTCCAGGGCGACCACAGGGCCTCGATCTCGCCCTGCTGTCTTCAGTCATCAAACAGACTCTATCCTTCCCCCCGGTTCCGTCCGTGACCACATTCTCCTCTTCCTCTTATTGTTTTATTTATTTTACGTGACTTCGTCTCCACAGGGAACCTGTGCCAAACCGCAGCCCCCCCCCCCCCCCCCCCCAACCCCCCCTTCACTCACTCCCACCTTCCGATTCCCTCCAGCTGCTACTCCATTTTGGCTCTGGTGTGTCTGAAGCAGTGTTTCACAAACTGGCTTCCTGTGTCTCACTGCTTCCTTGCGCTGGTCGTCCATTTTGGCTCTGGCGTGTCTGAAGGAGTGTTTCATAGACTGGCTCCCTGTGCCTCCCTGCTCTCTTGCTATGGTCCTCCATTTTGGCTCTGTTGTGTCTGAAGGAGTGTTTCACAATGTGCTTTGACTGGTAGTGTACCTCAGAGAAGGCTCTGAAGGAACCCAGGTGTACTAACCTGCTGTGGAGGGCCAGGGTTTACCACAGGAGCCCTGCTTGTGGCCTTCAGATGGTTCTCTGTGAGTGCCCCTTGTGTTCTTTAAGAGACTGTCCCCTGATTGGCTGTTTCCTACACCTCCAGGGCTTGAAGGTGCTATCCCAGGGTTCTGAGCGCCAATGCCAGTGGACATGCAGCCGCACCAGGGGCTGTTTCAGTATGAGCCCGCACCCAGCCACCCGTCCAGAGGGTAGGATCAGTAGGGATGCCCTCCCCTTTTCCCCATCTTTCTGTCTCTCCTTCCCTGTTTCCATCTCTCTCTTTCACTCCCTCATTCCCTTCACTCCTCTATATCTCCCTCCCTCACTTTCTTCTTCTCTGTCTCTGATCCTGTCTCTTTCCCTCCCTCTCTCTCCCTCTCTCCCCCTCTTTCTGTGGCTGACTATCTCTCTTTTCTAAGGGCTCAGTGAATCATGCTTTATTAGCATAACAGGACAAGTCAAATTTTTCAAAATCATTTTAGAGCAGGAACATGCAATATTAATCTCTCTCTATTCCCTGAGTATAAAACTATATAATTATAATTTTCAAAATAAACAAATAATAATAATAATACTTGTGTGAATTAAAAGGACAATACAACTTCACCCACTTTCCAAAATGCTTTAACAAAAACCAGGAGCAACAAAAAGTTTTGTGTAAGTTATGAGTCATATCCTGAGTTTTATGCGCTTTCTCAGTTTCTATTTTTGCATAATTTTAAAGCATCAGTTTTACATCAGTTTGTCCACGTTCTCTCTATTGGTCTGGTATATACTCACTTTCATCTTCCCCTCATCCTCAGAAACCATTTAAAAAATGACCTCTTCTTCAGTTATGCCTTAAATGCCAGTGAATTCTCTGCTGTGAAACCCTCTCTGTGAGTGAGATATGCTGGCCTGTAAGACTGTGAAACCCTCTCTGTGAGTAACACTGGCCTGTAAGACTGTGAAACCCTCTCTGTGAGTAACGCTGGCCTGTAAGACTGTGAAACTCTCTCTGTGAGTGAGATATGCTGGCCTGTAAGACTGTGAAACTCTCTCTGTGAGTGAGTAACGCTGGCCTGTAAGACTGTGAAACCCTCTCTGTGAGTGAGTAACACTGGCCTGTAAGACTGTGAAACCCTCTCTGTGAGTGAGACATGCTGGCCTGTAAGACTGTGAAAGCCTCTCTGTGAGTGAGATACGCTGGCCTGTAAGACTGTGAAACTCTCTCTGTGAGTGAGTAACACTGGCCTGTAAGACTGTGAATCCCTCTCTGTGAGTAATGCTGGCCTGTAAGACTGTGAAAGCCTCTCTGTGAGTGAGATACGCTGGCCTGTAAGACTGTGAAACTCTCTCTGTGAGTGAGTAACACTGGCCTGTAAGACTGTGAATCCCTCTCTGTGAGTGAGTAACACTGGCCTGTAAGACTGTGAATCCCTATCTGTGAGTAACGCTGGCCTGTAAGACTGTGAATCCCTCTCTGTGAGTGAGTAACGCTGGCCTGTAAGACTGTGAATCCCTCTCTGTGAGTGAGGTATGCTGGCCTGTAAGACTGTGAAACCCTCTCTGTGAGTGAGATATGGCCTGTAAGACTGTGAAACCCTCTCTGTGAGTGAGATATGCTGGCCTGTAAGACTGTGAAAACCTCTCTGTGAGTAACGCTGGCCTGTAAGACTGTGAAACCCTCTCTGTGAGTAACACTGGCCTGTAAGACTGTGAAACCCTCTCTGTGAGTGAGATACACTGGCCTGTAAGACTGTGAAACCCTCTCTGTGAGTAAACACTGGCCTGTAAGACTGTGAAACCCTCTCTGTGAGTGAGTAACACTGGCCTGTAAGACTGTGAAACCCTCTCTGTGAGTGAGATACGCTGGCCTGTAAGACTGTGAAACCCTCTCTGTGAGTAACGCTGGCCTGTAAGACTGTGAAACCCTCTCTGTGAGTAACACTGGCCTGTAAGACTGTGAAACCCTCTCTGTGAGTGAGTAACGCTGGCCTGTAAGACTGTGAAACCCTCTCTGTGAGTAACGCTGGCCTGTAAGACTGTGAAACCCTCTCTGTGAGTGAGATACGCTGGCCTGTAAGACTGTGAAACCCTCTCTGTGAGTGAGATATGCTGGCCTGTAAGACTGTGAAACCCTCTCTGTGAGTGAGATACGCTGGCCTGTAAGACTGTGAAAACCTCTCTGTGAGTAACGCTGGCCTGTAAGACTGTGAAACCCTCTCTGTGAGTGAGTAACACTGGCCTGTAAGACTGTGAAACCCTCTCTGTGAGTGAGTAACACTGGCCTGTAAGACTGTGAATCCCTCTCTGTGAGTGAGTACGCTGGCCTGTAAGACTGTGAATCCCTCTCTGTGAGTGAGTAACTGTGAAACCCTCTCTGTGAGTAATGCTGGCCTGTAAGACTGTGAAACCCTCTCTGTGAGTGAGTAACGCTGGCCTGTAAGACTGTGAATCCCTCTCTGTGAGTAATGCTGGCCTGTAAGACTGTGAAACCCTCTCTGTGAGTGAGTAACGCTGGCCTGTAAGACTGTGAATCCCTCTCTGTGAGTAACGCTGGCCTGTAAGACTGTGAAACCCTCTCTGTGAGTGAGGTATGCTGGCCTGTAAGACTGTGAAACCCTCTCTGTGAGTGAGATATGCTGGCCTGTAAGACTGTGAAACCCTCTCTGTGAGTGAGATACGCTGGCCTGTAAGACTGTGAAACCCTCTCTGTGAGTAACGCTGGCCTGTAAGACTGTGAAAACCCTCTCTGTGAGTAACGCTGGCCTGTAAGACTGTGAAACCCTCTCTGTGAGTGAGTAACGCTGGCCTGTAAGACTGTGAAACCCTCTCTGTGAGTGAGATACGCTGGCCTGTAAGACTGTGAAACCCTCTCTGTGAGTAACGCTGGCCTGTAAGACTGTGAAACCTTCTCTGTGAGTAACACTGGCCTGTAAGACTGTGAAACCCTCTCTGTGAGTGAGTAATGCTGGCCTGTAAGACTGTGAATCCCTCTCTGTGAGTAACGCTGGCCTGTAAGACTGTGAATCCCTCTCTGTGAGTAATGCTGGCCTGTAAGACTGTGAAACCCTCTCTGTGAGTAATGCTGGCCTGTAAGACTGTGAAACCCTCTCTGTGAGTGAGTAACGCTGGCCTGTAAGACTGTGAAAACCTCTCTGTGAGTAACGCTGGCCTGTAAGACTGTGAAACCCTCTCTGTGATTAACACTGGCCTGTAAGACTGTGAAACCCTCTCTGTGAATGAGATACACTGGCCTGTAAGACTGTGAAACCCTCTCTGTGAGGTACGCTGGCCTGTAAGACTGTGAAACCCTCTCTGTGAGTGAGATATGCTGGCCTGTAAGACTGTGAAACCCTTTCTGTGAGTGAGATATGCTGGCCTGTAAGACTGTGAAACCCTCTCTGTGAGTGAGATACACTGGCCTGTAAGACTGTGAATCCCTCTCTGTGAGTGAGTAACACTGGCCTGTAAGACTGTGAAACCCTCTCTGTGAGTGAGATACACTGGCCTGTAAGACTGTGAAACCCTCTCTGTGAGTGAGTAACGCTGGCCTGTAAGACTGTGAAAACCTCTCTGTGAGTGAGATACACTGGCCTGTAAGACTGTGAAACTCTCTCTGTGAGTAACGCTGGCCTGTAAGACTGTGAAACTCTCTCTGTGAGTAACGCTGGCCTGTAAGACTGTGAAACCCTCTCTGTGAGTAACACTGGCCTGTAAGACTGTGAAACCCTCTCTGTGAGTAACACTGGCCTGTAAGACTGTGAAACCCTCTCTGTGAGTGAGTAACACTGGCCTGTAAGACTGTGAATCCCTCTCTGTGAGTGAGTAACACTGGCCTGTAAGACTGTGAAACCCTCTCTGTGAGTGAGTAACACTGGCCTGTAAGACTGTGAATCCCTCTCTGTGAGTGAGTAACACTGGCCTGTAAGACTGTGAAACCCTCTCTGTGAGTGAGTAACACTGGCCTGTAAGACTGTGAAACCTCTCTGTGAGTAACGCTGGCCTGTAAGACTGTGAAACCCTCTCTGTGAGTAATGCACTGGCCTGTAAGACTGTGAATCCCTCTCTGTGAGTGAGTAACACTGGCCTGTAAGACTGTGAAACCCTCTCTGTGAGTGAGATACACTGGCCTGTAAGACTGTGAAACCCTCTCTGTGAGTGAGTAACGCTGGCCTGTAAGACTGTGAAACCCTCTCTGTGAGTAACGCTGGCCTGTAAGACTGTGAAACCCTCTCTGTGAGTAACACTGGCCTGTAAGACTGTGAAACCCTCTCTGTGAGTAACACTGGCCTGTAAGACTGTGAATCCCTCTCTGTGAGTGAGATACTGGCCTGTAAGACTGTGAAACCCTCTCTGTGAGTGAGTAACGCTGGCCTGTAAGACTGTGAAACCCTCTCTGTGAGTAATGCTGGCCTGTAAGACTGTGAAACCCTCTCTGTGAGTAACGCTGGCCTGTAAGACTGTGAATCCCTCTCTGTGAGTGAGATATTCTGGCCTGTAAGACTGTGAAACCCTCTCTGTGAGTAACGCTGGCCTGTAAGACTGTGAAACCCTCTCTGTGAGTGAGTAACGCTGGCCTGTAAGACTGTGAATCCCTCTCTGTGAGTAACGCTGGCCTGTAAGACTGTGAAACCCTCTCTGTGAGTAACGCTGGCCTGTAAGATTGTGAAGAACGCTGTGTAAGACTGTGAATCCCTCTCTGTGAGTGACGCTGGCCTGTAAGACTGTGAAACCCTCTCTGTGTGAGTAACACTGGCCTGTAAGATAACTGCAGCTCTTTGCTTTCATTCCCGTCTCTCAGCCTGGGAGTTTGCGGGAAGCGCAGTTGGATTTGGGGTGTAAAACTCTGGCGTTCCCCCCACTGCATTCCCGAAGGCCCAGTCTTGTCGCTGTAATTGTTGTGGAGATAGGAGCTGAGCCACTCCCCCTCCCTCTCCCCGCCCCCTCCCTCCCTCCCTCCCTCCCTCCCTCCATACCACCCAGGTTGAGAGCCATGTCCGTCTCTCGCTCTCTGACAGCTGCTAATTACAGCCTGGCCAGGCCCCACCGTACTGGGCCTGACTCTGCATGGCTGACTGCTCCCTGCTTGGGTTACCCTGCCAGAGAGAGAGAGGGAGGGAGGGAGGGAGGGAGGGAGAGAGAGAGAGAGAGAGAGAGAGGGAGAGAGGGAGGATAGAGGGAGGGAGGGAGGGAGGGAGAGAGGAGAGAGAGGAGAGTGAGGGAGGGAGGGGGGAGAGAGAGAGAGAGAGAGAGAGAGGGAGAGGGAGGATAGAGGGAGAGAGAGGGAGGGAGGGAGGGAGGGGGAGAGAGAGAGTGGAGAGAGGGAGGGAGGGAGAGAGGGGGAGGGGGAGAGAGAGAGGAGATGAAGATGGGGAGCTGAATAGAAAGAATGAGAAAGAGGGAAAGCAGAAGGGAGATGAAGTGAAAAAGGGAGAAAGAGAGGGAGAGAGGGATTGTAATAGGTAATGGTGAGAAGCAGGGAGAGAAGTGAGAGAAAGGGAGGATGGCAAGATTTAAATTTGAATTTGAGAGAGTGAGAGAGAGTGGGTGCAAATGTGGCAACAGGGATTGTGGATTAAGCAATAAGAGGGAAGTTGTGCATGGGGGGAAGAGATCTCTCTCTCTCTCTCCCTCTGTCTCTTTCTCTCTCCCTCTCCCTCTCCCTCTCTCTCCCTCTCTCTCACTCTCTCTCTCTCTCTCTATCTCTCTCTCTCATACTCTGGAGTCATTTGGAAAGAGTGAGAGGACAGCTGGAATTAAGGAGGAGAGGAGGAGGAGGAGAAAGGAAGGAAAGTGAAGGAGGAGGTGAGGGAGGGCTGGGGGAACGCCACCCATGCGGGCCGTCCCGGCAGGAGCTGAAGTTTTGGGAATGCGGCTCCCTTCCGCTTCATATGGAGCGCGACGGGCCCTGGCTCAGGGGAACCTTCTCCCGCAGCCGCGGAGTGGGAAAAGCCATCAGCGCCATCTGCTGGACGGCTGAACAGGTGCACGTCTCCGGTCCCGTTTACTCCGATTCTCAGTGCCCCTGTGCTCTCTCCCCCCCCCCTGTGTCTGACCCCAGCCTGACCCCTTCAGCAAGTTCGGCGTATGTTGATGCCTCTTCGCTCCGCCCCCGACCCCCAAACGGCCAATCCCCCGACGGCAGAGCCATGTACAACCCCCTGACCCCCAACATGACCCCCGGCCCCTGCATGGACCCTTACATGCGGCCCCCCCACGGTGGCCATCCCCCGCACGGCATGCTGGGACATCGGGGTCTGCCCCCGGCCGAGGGTGAGTCCCGGGACGATTGCGCTCAGGAAACACTCTCGCTGTTCATTCAGCTCTAGTGAGAAAAAAGTAAAAATTAATTGAATATGTTGATGTAATCACTTGCATTAATGATTGTGTCATGGTTCTAGGTTGCCATAGTTACCTACTGTAACACTTTAACTGTTTTGCGTTTGCACTACGCCTGTCTGGGAGCGTTATCACCCAAATGTATGTCATTGCTGCTCATGTAACTTCATCCGGTGCATTTACAGTCACTCACATTGACAGTTCATCTGGACAGGAGCACCGGAATGCAGCATGACAGTGTAAAATGACTGAATCTGAATCAGAATCATCATCTGAGTCTTAGTCTGAGTCTGAGTCTGAGTCTGAATCTGTATCTGAATCTGAGTTTGAGTTTGAATCTGTATCTGACTCTGAATTTGAATCTGTATCTGACTCTGAATTTGAATCTGAATCTGACTCTGACTCTGACTCTGAATCTGAATCTGAGTTTGAGTCTGAATCTGAATCTGAATCTGAATCTGAATCTGAGTCTGAGTCTGAATCTGAGTCTGAATCTGAATCTGAATCTGAATCTGAATCTGAGTCTGAGTCTGAGTCTGAATCTGAATCTGTGTGTGGGTGCCCAGCAGGGGGTCATGGCTCCGCCTACTGCAGCCAGAACAGCCTGATGTCATCGCAGCACTTCCCCATGGGCCCACCCAGCATGGATCACACTGCAGCAGGAGACGGTGAGAGCAGCTGCAGCCATGCGATGACATCATCAGCTGCGGAGAATTACCTCAGGGCTCTCTCTCTCTCTCTCTCTCTCTCTCTCTCTCTGCTTTACTGGCGTGACATTTAACAAACACGTAACACAGATTGCTCAGATTGCTCTATTCAGTAAAATTCAAAATGCTTTTTTTCCGGTCACATGCACGCACGCACACTGGAAAACAGTACATTTCAGCACAGTATGGGTTTTGGAGGCCAGTTGTGTTTGGCGGCTGGTGGTGACGGTGCCTCCCCCCAGGTTCGCGGTTCCCCACCCCCCGCTCCATGCTGAAGCTTGTCCCCCCCCCCCCAGGTTCGCGTTCTCCCCCCCCACTCATGCTGAAGCTTGTCCCCCCCCCCCCCCAGGTTCGCGGTTCCCCACCCCCCCCCCGCTCCATGCTGAAGCTTGTCCCCCCCCCCCCCCCCCCCCCAGCCTCCAGGTTCGCGGTTCCCCACCCCCCGCTCCATGCTGAAGCTTGTCCCCCCCCCCCCCAGGTTCGCGGTTCTCCCCCCCCCCCACTCCATCCATGCTGAAGCTTGTCCCCCCCCCCCCCCCCCCCAGGTTCGCGGTTCCCCACCCCCCGCTCCATGCTGAAGCTTGTCCCCCCCCCCCCCCCCCAGGTTCGCGGTTCTCCCCCCCACTCCATGCTGAAGCTTGTCCCCCCCCCCCAGGTTCGCGGTTCTCCACCCCCCGCTCCATGCTGAAGCTTGTCCCACCCCCCCCCCCCCCCCCCCCCCCCGCCCAGGTTCGCGGTTCTCCCCCCCCCCACTCCATGCTGAAGCTTGTCCCCCCCCCGCCCCCAGGTTCGCGGTTCTCCACCCCCCGCTCCATGCTGAAGCTGAGTAAGAAGCGGGCTCTGTCCATCTCCCCGCTCTCCGACGCCAGCGTGGACCTGCAGACAGTCATACGCACCTCGCCCAACTCCCTGGTGGCCTTCGCCAACTCCCGCTGCGGACCCAACGGCGCCGGCTCCTACGGGCACCTGTCTGTCAGCGGCATGAGGTCAGATACACACACACACACACACACACACTCACACACACATACACACAGTGTACACACACACGCACACACTGCCACTGTCTGCTACACACGCACATGCACACACACACACGCACACGCACACACAGACATGCACACACAATGCCACTGCCCGCTACGCACACACACACACACACAGGGTACAGACTCAGGGTAGCTACACAGGGTGATGGTTTAGACCAGGAGAAAAGGCTCTATGCATCTGCGTCACTGTGTTTCAATCCCCTGCCCTCTCTCTCTGTCCTGCAGCCCCTCAATGGGATACTCCAGCTACCAGTCCAGGCCCCAGGGCAACATGTACGGTGCTGGGACACCCCTGGTACACCCCCCCGGACCCTGCCAACCGCCCCGCATGCTGTCCCACAACCCCCGGCTCCACGTCCCTCCCAAACACTGCCATGTAAGACCCCCTGTGCTTCTGAGCCGAGACTGCCTGTCTCAAGGAACGGGCGGGGCGTCCGAACCACAAACTATGAGAGAGTCAACCCTGAGTTTTAGGGTTAGTTCTAATGACAGTGTGTCTGTACAGGTTTTAGGTGTAGTTTTAGAGGTAGTTGTGTTGTGAATGGGCTGTACAGGTTTTAGCTGTAGTTTTAGCTGTAGCTTTAGTGGTAGTAGTGTTGTGAGTGGGCTGTACAGGTTATAGCTGAAGTTTTAGCAGTAGTTGTGTTGTGAGTGGGCTGTACAGGTTTTAGCTGTAGTTTTAGTGGTAGTTGTATTGTGAGTGGGCTGTACAGGTTATAGCTGTAGTTTTAGCTGTAGCTTTAGTGGTGGTAGTAGTGTTGTGAATGGGCTGTATATGGGTTTTAGCTGTAGTTTTAGCTGTAGCTTTAGTGGTAGTAGTGTTGTGAGTGGGCTGTACAGGTTATAGCTGAAGTTTTAGCAGTAGTTGTGTTGTGAGTGGGCTGTACAGGTTTTAGCTGTAGTTTTAGTGGTAGTTGTATTGTGAGTGGGCTGTACAGGTTATAGCTGTAGTTTTAGCTGTAGCTTTAGTGGTAGTAGTGTTGTGAATGGGCTGTATGGGTTTTAGCTGTAGTTTTAGCTGTAGCTTTAGTGGTAGTAGTGTTGTGAGTGGGCTGTACAGGTTATAGCTGAAGTTTTAGCAGTAGTTGTGTTGTGAGTGGGCTGTACAGGTTTTAGCTGTAGTTTTAGTGGTAGTTGTATTGTGAGTGGGCTGTACAGGTTATAGCTGTAGTTTTAGCTGTAGCTTTAGTGGTAGTAGTGTTGTGAGTGGGCTGTACAGGTTATAGCTGAAGTTTTAGCAGTAGTTGTGTTGTGAGTGGGCTGTACAGGTTATAGCTGTAGTTTTAGTGGTAGTTGTATTGTGAGTGGGCTGTACAGGTTATAGCTGTAGTTTTAGCTGTAGCTTTAGTGGTAGTAGTGTTGTGAATGGGCTGTATGGGTTTTAGCTGTAGTTTTAGCTGTAGCTTTAGTGGTAGTTGTATTGTGAGTGTGCTGTACAGGTTTTAGCTGTAGTTTTTATGGTAGTTGTATTGTGAGTGGGCTGTACAGGTTTTAGCTGTAGTTTTATTGGTAGTTGTATTGTGAGTTGGCTGTACAGGTTTTAGCTGTAGGTTTAGTGGTAGTTGTGTTGTGAATGGGCTGTACGGGTTTCAGCTGTAGTTTTAGTGGTAGTTGTGTTGTGAATGGGCTGTACGGGTTTTAGCTGTAGTTTTAGCTGTAGTTGTGTTGTGAATGGGCTGTACAGGTTTTAGCTGTAGTTTTAGTAGTAGTTGTATTGTGAGTGGGCTGTAAAGCAGTGGCTGATATTGCATGTTTTTCACTCCGTTAGCAGATGAAGACAGAGCCGGTCCTGGGCAGCGTGATGGATGCTCTGGCTGTTAAGGGTTTGGAGGACAGGTCAGAGGGGGACGTGGCCAGCCCCTCCTCCACCGGGACACAGGTAACCTTGGCGGGACAGAACCGCAGGACAGGACAGCCCTCTATTCAGACAGCTGGGTTTAAAGACCCAAAAGCAGTGTGCTGAAGATACAGGGCGTGTCGTAGTTTGTATACTTCAGCATACTTGAATTATCATACTGATGTTATGTAATTTTTCTTTTGTTCAAATGGGAAGACAATACGGGTGGCAGGATTTGTGGATGCAGTACTGATAGCGGGGATATAAATATCATATGGATTGCCAAATTAACATATATATATACATATATGCATGGTGTGTGTGTGAGCGTGTGTGTATGTGCATGTGTATTTGCATGCCTGCATGTATATGAGCATGGATGTGTGTGCGTGTGTGAGTGAGTCTGTTCTTAAGTGCGCTGTTGCAGTACAGACTGTTCCTACGTGTGCTGTGCTGTTGCATGTGCTGTTGCAGGACAGCCTGTTCATACGTGTGCTGTGCTGTTGCATGTGCTGCTGCAGGAGAGCCTGTTCATACGTGTGCTGTGCTGTTGCATGTGCTGCTGCAGGAGAGCCTGTTCATACGTGTGCTGTGCTGTTGCATGTGCTGCTGCAGGACAGCCTGTTCATACGTGTGCTGTGCTGTTGCATGTGCTGCTGCAGGAGAGCCTGTTCATACGTGTGCTGTACTGTTGCATGTGCTGTTGCAGGACAGCCTGTTCATACGTGTGCTGTACTGTTGCATGTGCTGTTGCAGGACAGCCTGTTCATACGTGTGCTGTGCTGTTGCATGTGCTGTGCAGGAGAGCCTGTTCATGTGCTGTGCTGTTGCATGTGCTGCAGGAGAGCCTGTTCATACGTGCTGTGCTGCTGTTGCGTGTGCTGCTGCAGGAGAGCCTGTGTTGCTGCTGCAGGAGGAGAGCTGTTCATACGTGTGCTGTGCTGTTGCATGTGCTGCTGCAGGAGAGCCTGTTCATACGTGTGCTGTGCTGTTGCGTGTGCTGTTGCGTGTGCTGCAGGATCCTCTCATGGGGCTGCTGGAGGGGAGAGAGGACCTGGACAAAGAGGACGGGAAACCGGAGCCGGAGGCCATCTACGAGACCAACTGCCACTGGGAGAACTGCAGCAAGGAGTTCGACACACAGGAACACCTCGTGCATGTGAGAGAGAGAGAGAGGGAGAAAGGGAGGGAGAGAGAGGGGGGGGGAGAGGAGGGGAGAGAGGGAGGGAGGGAGGGAGGAGAGAGGGAGAGAGAGGGAGAGAGAGGAGGGAGGGAGAGAGAGAGGGGGGGGGGAGGGAGGGGGAGTGGGGAGAGGGAGGGAGGAGGGGGTGAGGGAGGGATGTAGAGAGGGGAAGGGAGAGAGGGAGGGGGAGAGGGAGGGGGGAGGGAGGGAGAGAGGGATGGAGGGGAGAGGGGGGGAGGGGAGAGGGACAGGGAGGGAGGGAGGGAAAGGGAGGGAGAGAGAGGGGGAGGGAAGGGAGGGGGAGGGAGGTAGTGAGAGAGAGGGAGGGGGAGAGAGGGATAGACAGCAAGAGGGAGGAAGGGAGGGAGGGGCGAGGAAGGAGGAAGAGAGGGAGGGAGAAAGAACAGAAAGGGAAGAAGGGAGAGTGTGAGAGAGGGAGAGAGGGAGTGAGGAAGAGTGGAAGAGACAGAGAGAGTATCGGACCTGGCTCGAATGCAAATATGCCGTTTTTGTACGCCTATTGACCCCTCAGGACTTTCAGTAACACGATCACGCGCCAAAAACGTGCCAAAATTCAGAAAGTTCTGAATAGCGGGGTTCTTATCTGCCATTTTTCTGAAGTCATTTTATGGCAGTCCAAAGGGTTCAAATATTTGACCCGGGTCAGCTGCAGATCGCGGTACATTTCCACAACCGCTTTAATATCCCATATATGGGCTCTCATTGGCCAGATTACAGAAGATGGACAGAGTGTTCTGCCATCTCAAATAAAAGCGCAGATTCTTTATATTCACCAGATATTCAGCTCCTGTCCTCAATCCTCTCTGCTTCTGTGGCTGTATCATTGCGCAGTGCATCTATTGCAGAGATCTGTGATGAGGTCTCAGATCTGTCTAATTGGGGTCAGGTTCAAGGGGAGGGAGACAGAACTGACCCTGTTAATTATACACAGCTGAGTACAGTTGAGGCCAAAAGTTTACATACACCTGGGCTAGAGACATTCAAACTCAATTTTTCACAACTCCACACATTTCATTTTACCATACATTTCCTATGTTAAATCAATTAGGGTATCTACTTTATTTCCATGAGAGGTCATTTCAAAATAATAGCTAAGAGACAGATTTATTTCAGTTTTTATGTACTATATCAGATTTTCAGTGGGTCAAAAGTTTACAAACGCTTTGTTAGTCTTTGGTGGCATTACCTTTTAATTGCTTAACCTTGAATCAAACGCTTGGGGTAGCCTTCCACAAGCTTCTCACAATACTTTGCTTGAATTTTTGCCCAATCCTCCTGACAGAACTGGTGTAACTCAGTCAGGTTTGTCAGCCTCCTTGCTCGAACACGCCTTTTCAGTTCAGTCCACAAATTTTCTATGGGATTCATTCACTTTGTTGACCATTTTGTTACAACTTTGGAGGTATGCTTAGGATCATTGTCCTGCTGGAAGACGCAGTTGCGACCAAGTCTTAACTTTCTAGCTGATGCCTTGAGGTGTTGCATGAGTATTTCTAGATAATCCTCCTTCCTCATGATGCCGTCTATTTTCTGAAGTGCACCAGTCCCTTTTCCAGCAAAACACCCCTTGTACTTGTAAAGGACAGTAAGAGAAAGCGTTGAGGTAGAAAGTGGGGGAAATGCGACAGTAAGAGGGCGGTAGAAAGAGAGGAGAGTGTTACAGGGTGGGGAGGGGACAGCTTTCCGTGAGTCTCCATGTTGGCCCGAGACGTGGGGTCTCCTCAGACAGACGCGCGGAGGGTGATAACGCCCGCCTCTCTCCCGCAGCACATCAACAACGAGCACATCCACGGGGAGAAGAAGGAGTTTGTGTGCCACTGGCAGGACTGCTCGCGGGAGCAGCGCCCGTTCAAGGCGCAGTACATGCTGGTGGTGCACATGCGCCGGCACACCGGCGAGAAGCCGCACAAGTGCACTGTGAGTCCCCGCCCCCGACCCTGACCCGCCCCTGAGCCTGACCCCGCCCCCAACCCCGCCCCCGCGCCTGACCTCGCCCCCTGCCCTGACCCCGCCCCTGCTCCTGACCCTGCCCTGCCCCCGCGCCTGACCCCGCCCCTGCCCCGCCCTCGCAACTGACCCCGCCCCCCGCCCTGCCCCCTGCCCAGTTCCTGTCCCCGCCCACTTCTGTCCCCGCCCCCGCTTCTGACCCCGCCCCCTGCCCCGCCCCTGTTCCTGTCCCGCCCACTTCTGTCCCCGCTCCCTGCCCCGCCCCAGCACCTGACCCTGCCCCCTGCGCCGACCCCGCTCTGTCCCCGCCCACTTCTGTCCCCGCCCCGCTCCTGTCCCTGTCCCCGCCCCCCCCTTCTGTCCCCGCCCTCACTCCTGTCTCTGCCCCCCCCCCCCTTCTGTCCCCGCCCTTGCTCCTGTCCCTGTCCCCGCCCCCCCCCGCCCCCCCTTCTGTGCCCGCCCTCGCTCCTGTCCCTGTCCCCGCCACTGCTTCTGTCTCCACCCCCTTCTGTCCCTACCCCCTGCTCCTGCCCCTGCCCTGCCCCCGTATCTCTTCCCACCCCTGTCCCCCCCCCCCCCCCTGGCCTGCCTCCACTTCTGTCTCTGCCCTCGCTTCTGTTTCATCCCACTGCCCCGCTTCTGTCACTGTCCCCACCCCCTTCTGACCCCGCCCCCTCCCTCGCCCCCGCTCTTGTCCCCGACCCCACTTCTGTCTCTGCCCCTGCTTCTGTTTCATCCCACTGCCCCAGCGCTCCCCATGACTCTCTCTTTTATCCCTCAGTCTCCTATTTCTGTCACTCTCACTCCCTCCATCAGCTCCATTGGTTCTGTCTCTCCATCTCTTCTCTGTTCTCCCTCTTTCTCTCACTTTGTCTGAGCACATTGGGCCTTCGCTGTGGGTTGGGTGGTGGTGAGTCTCATGGCTGGGCTTTCTCTAACCCTGAGCACATTGGGCCGTGGCTGTGGGTTGGGTGGTCTGACCACAGTGCCACTGAACCAGTAACCTAAAGTACACAACGGCGATACCCGCTGACTCTGTCATTTCACAACTGCATCCAGACGCGCTTCTGTCCCTGTTCAAGGCTGGGGGCCCTTTATGTGTGTCTGAGCACGTATGCACCTCGGTCTGAGGACCTTATCTGTTTGTGTGGGTCCCTGTGTGAGAGCTGCATTAATCCTGTGTGTGTGTGTGTGGGGGGGGGAGTGTGTGTCTGAGTGTGTGAGTGTGAGTGTGAGTGGGTGTCCCTGGGAGTGTGTGTGTGTGTATGTGTGTGTGTGCGTGATTGTGAGTGTGTGTGTGTGTGTGTGTGTGTGTGTGTGTGGGTGTGTCTGACTGATTGTGTATATGTGTGTGTGAGTGTGTGTGTGTGGGAGTGTGTGTATGTGTGTGTGAGTGTGAGTGTGAGTGGGTGTCCCTGGGAGTGTGTGTGTGTGTGTATGTGTGTGTGTGCGTGATTGTGAGTGTGTGTGTGTGTGTGTGTGCGTGATTGTGAGTGTGTGTGAGTGTGTGTGTGCATGAGTGGGAGTGTGTGTGTGTGTGTGTGTGTGTGTGTGTGTGTGTGTGTGTGTGTGTGAGTGTGTATCAGACCTGGGTCAAATACGTATTTGTTTTGGATTCAAATACTTTCCTGGCCTTTACTGATCTTGTCTGTTGTATTGGAACCAGTCAAATACTCTCAAAAAGTGCAAACCCCGCCTTCTGGTCATATTGGCAGGCTCAATTACAACAGGAAAGGTCAATAGAGCACAGAAAAGAATTTGAATCCAAAACAAATACGTATTTGTCCCAAATGAGTGTGAGTGTGAATACCTTATTAATGCCAGTGGTGTGTGTGTGTGTGTGTGTGAGAGTGTGAGTGTGAGTACCTCATTAATGCCAGTGGTGTGTGTGTGTGTGTGTGTGAGAGTGTGAGTGTGAGTACCTCATTAATGCCAGTGGTGTGTGTGTGTGTGTGTGTGAGAGAGAGTGTGAGTGTGAGTACCTCATTAATGCCAGTGGTGTGTGTGCTGTAGTTTGAAGGCTGTAACAAGGCGTACTCTCGGCTGGAGAACCTGAAGACGCACCTGCGCTCCCACACCGGGGAGAAGCCCTACGTCTGCGAGCACGAGGGCTGCAACAAGGCCTTCTCCAACGCCTCCGACCGCGCCAAGCACCAGAACCGCACACACTCCAACGAGGTACTGACACAGCGACCGCACCAGAACCGCACACACTCCAACGAGGTACTGACACAGCGACCGCACCAGAACCACACACACTCCAACGAGGTACTGACACAGCGACTGCACCAGAACCGCACACACTCTAATGAGGTACTGACACAGCGACCGCACCAGAACCGCACACACTCTAATGAGGTACTGACACAGCGACCGCACCAGAACCGCACACACTCTAATGAGGTACTGACACAACGACCGCACCAGAACCGCACACACTCTAATGAGGTACTGATACAGTGACCGCACCAGAACCACACACACTCCAACAAGGTACTGACACAGCGACCGCACACACTCCAACGAGGTACTGACACAGCGACCGCATGCACTCCAACGAGGTACTGACACCAGAACCGCACACACTCCAACGAGGTACTGACACCAGAACCGCACGCACTCCAACAAGGTACTGACACCAGAACTGCACGCACTCCAACGAGTTACTGACACAGTGACCGCACGCACTCCAACAAGGTACTGACACAGCGACCGCACGCACTCCAACGAGGTACTGACACCAGCACCACACAAACTCCAACGAGGTACTGACACCAGAACCGCACACACTCCAACGAGGTACTGACACACCAGAACCACACACACTTCAGCGAGGTACTGACACACCAGAACCACACCAGAACCGCACGCACTCCAACGAGGTACTGACACACCAGAACCACACACACTTCAGCGAGGTACTGACACACCAGAACCACACCAGAACCGCACGCACTCCAACGAGGTACTGACACACCAGAACCACACACGCTTCAGCGAGGTACTGACACACCAGAACCACACCAGAACCGCACACACTCTAAAGAGGTACTGACACACCAGAACCATACACATTCTAACGAGGTACTGACACACCAGAACCATACACACACTTCAGCGAGGTACTGACACCGCAGCTGCACTTTAAACTAGGATTGATCTGTGCTCATTGTACTCACCCCTCCCTGCTTTGTGCGCCCCCCCCCCCCCCCCCCCCCCCCCCCCGCAGAAACCCTACGTGTGTAAGATCCCGGGCTGCACCAAGCGCTACACGGACCCCAGCTCCCTGCGCAAGCACGTGAAAACCGTGCACGGGCCCGAGGCACACATCACCAAGAAGCACCGCGGCGACGCCGGGCCCCGCCCCCCCGGCTCACTGCTGCCCCCGCCAGGGCAGGGCCTGGAACTGCTCCCGGAGAAGGAGGAGAGCCGCCGAGAGGACTGCAAACTGCTGGCGCCAGAGAGCAGCCTGGTGAGTCCGCCAACACAGCACCAACACAGCCCCAACACAGCGCTAACACAGCACCAACACAGCCCCAACACAGCGCTAACACAGCACCAACACAGCCCCAACACAGCGCTAACACAGCACCAACACAGCACTAACACAGCCCCAACACAGCGCCAACACAGCCCCAACACAGCACTAACACAGCGCTAACACAGCACCAACACAGCCCCAACACAGCGCTAACACAGCGCCAACACAGCACCAACACAGCCCCAACACAGCGCTAACACAGCGCCAACACAGCCCCAACATAGCGCTAACGCAGCACCAAAACAGCGCTAACACAGTGCCAACACAGCCCCAACACAGCCCCAACACAGCACTAACACAGCACCAACACAGCCCCAACACAGCCTCAACACAGCCCCAACACAGCACTAACACAGCACCAACACAGCCCCAACACAGCACCAACACAGCGCCAACACAGCCCCAACACAGCGCTAACACAGCCTCAACACAGCACCAACACAGCCCCAACACAGCCTCAACACAGCCCCAACACAGAGCTAACACAGCACCAACACAGCGCCAACACAGCGCTAACACAGCCCCAGCACAGCACCAACACAGCCCCAACACAGCGCTAACACAGCCCCAACACAGCACCAACACAGCCCCAACACAGCACCAACACAGCGCTAACACAGCCCCAACACAGCGCCAACACAGTTCGTCCAGTGCCAGGAATGTCAGGGTCAGGGGGGTCAATTCCTTTTCAGTGGAGTTGGTTCTGGAAATTGAAACAAACAAGTTGGAACAAATAGCGAAACCCTCATAGAGCGTCATGGGATTTTTTACATTTTAATATCTATTTTCAGTTAATTTCCTGAACTGGCTGAATTAGGGTGGAATTGACCCCAACTCTGGGGAGAATGAGTCACTGGTGGGGTGATGGGTGGGCAGGGTGGTCCACGTGGGTGGCTCCCCCATTTAACTTGGCTGAACCGTCACGCCCACTGTTAATGCTCACCTGTGTAGTTCTGACCCACCTAGCAGGACCTACTATATGAATATTTGCTGCTACACAGCTGGTGTGAATGAGTCTGGTATTGGACTGATGTGGCTATTTGCAGGTGGGTTGTATGCAGGTATAGTACTGTATATGTGAGAGGCTCGATTTTTCCCCCCACAGAAATCCCAGCCCAGCCCTGGTGGCCAGTCTTCCTGCAGTAGCGAACGCTCGCCACTGGGGAGCGCTAACAACAACGACAGTGGGGTGGAGATGAACGCCAATGCGGCGGGCAGCCTGGAGGATCTGACGGCGCTGGAGGACGGGGGTGGGGCGGGAGGGGGCGAGGGCGGGGCTCTGGCGTTGGGTGTGTCTGCTCAGGCCCTGAAGAGGCTGGAGAACCTCAAGATCGACAAGCTGAAGCAGGTCCGCCGGCCCACGCCGCCCCGTCGCCCCGTCGCCATGGGCAACAGCAAACTGCCAGCGCTAACAGGTACCCCGCTCCTTTAACCCAGCAGGGGGGGACAGAGGGGATCGGGTTCGAAACAGAGATAGGACAGTCCCAACGTCACCTTATTTGTAAAGAACTTTGAGGAGTTCCACCATCCATGGAGTACAATGCTACCAACCAGTAGTATGACACCACAGGTGATTGGTGGATACTTCTTGGCTACTTCTTAGGCTAATACCCACAGGGAACCAATCACCATTGGTGTTGTTCCATTGGCTGTTATTCTGACCAATATAATTTCACATACAGAAAAGAAAAAGTTTGTGTCCCTTTGGAATTACCTGGATTTCTGCATTAAATTAGGTCTGATCATCGAAGTCACATTAATAGACAAACACATTCTGCTTAAACTGATAACACACAATCAATTGCACTTTTCATTCTTTATTGAAGACTTTGTGTAAACATTCACAGTCCAGGCTGGAAAAACCCTTGTATCTAGTAACTGGTAGGACCTCTTTAGCAGCAATAACCTCCAACAAATGTTTCCGATAGCTACCAATGATTCGACTTGCACAATGTTTAGGGGGAATTTTAGATCCTTCGTCCTTACCAATCTGCTTCAGGTCCTAGATATTTCATTACATTTACATTACATTTATTCGGCAGATTCTTTTATCCAAAGTGAGGTACAATAAGTCCAAACCAAAGGTCATTGGAACAACTACAAACACAGGTCCGATAAGGTACAATACTCATTACGTAACAGTTGTTCATAGCTATGAACACGTTAAGTCCAGTTCACACAGTAAGCATAGGCTAGGACAGAGAGTAATGTTAAGTCAATCTAGGAGGCATGACAACAAGCTATAACATCAAGATAACGATACAAGTGAAATATTAGCGCTGGATGGAGGTACATGTGTAACATGAAAGTGCTACAGGAACAAAGTGGAAGGATATAAGTTAGAAGAGTGATCCTTGTTGGGGAGTGCCCCGCAGAGTGGTGATAGTTAGTCTAGATATCGTCTGCAGAGATGCATCTTCAGACCACGGCGGAAGTTGGGCAATGACCGAGTGGTTTGTAGAGGAACAGGGAGTTCGTTCCACCACTGGGGAGCTAGGGTGGAGAAGCTCCATGGTTGGGACGAGCGACAACCATTCACCGGATGGGAGGGAGTGCAAGTCACCCTGGTGCTGCAAGTGGAGTGGTTGAGCTGGCGTGTAGGGTTGAATCATGTCCTGTAAGTAGGCAGGGGCTGCACTGTTAGCTGCAAGGGCCAGGACTTTGAACCTGATCCTGGCAGTGACTGGTAGCCAGTGGAGTAACCTCAGCAGAGGAGTGAATTTAGGAAGGTTGAAGACAAGTCAAACTGCAGCATTCTGAATTATTTGTAATGACTGTATGGCACAAGCTGGCAGGCTTGCAAGGAGGGAGTTGGAGTAATCAAGACAAACAAGTAGCTGGGTGGAGTATGTGGTCAGGTATGGTCAAATCCTCCTGATGTTGTACAGGAGAAATCTGCAGGGCCATGATGTTGCCTTGATGTGCTTCTTGAGTTCCAGCCAGTCATCCAGGACCACACCAGGCTCTTTGCAGAGTGAGAGTCAGTCACTTTGGTGCCATCAACTGTGATTGAGAGCTCATGGGGGAAGAAGAACAGCAGCTCAGTTTTGTTGAGGTTGAGCTTCAGGTGGTGGCTGCCCATCCAGGTTGAGATGTCAGCCAGGCAGGAAGATATTTTATCATTAACCTGTAAGGCAGAGGGGGGGAAGAGAAGAAGAGTTGTGTATCATTTGCATAACAGTGATAGGAGAAGCTATGTGAATTAATGACTGTACCAATAGATTTAGTGTATATAGAGAACAGCAGAGACCCCAGTACAGATCCTTGC
The DNA here is from genome assembly GCA_025169545.1 of Anguilla japonica. Classification (NCBI taxonomy): domain Eukaryota; kingdom Metazoa; phylum Chordata; class Actinopteri; order Anguilliformes; family Anguillidae; genus Anguilla; species Anguilla japonica. The sequence goes on from CM045895.1 coordinate 3,361,712, forward strand.
AGATAGGTCCTACCAGGTCATCTGGATGGGGTATGTCGCTGCACCTTACGCCTGTAACAAGGGGGTGAGGTGCAGAGACTGACCCCATCCAGATGACCTGGTATGACCTATCTGCAAGGATCTTTGTTCCCTCAATGATTGCAAGCTGTTCAGGCCCTGAGGCAGCAAAGCAGCCCCAAATCACGATGCTCCCTCCACTATGCTTCACAGTTGGGATAGTGTTGTGCATTTTTGCCAAAAAAGTAAAACTTTTGTCTTGTCTGTCCATAGAGCATTGTCCCAGAAGAGTTATGGAACAAAGTTGAGACGTGCAGCAATGATTTTTGGAGAGTACTGGTTTTCTCCGCAATGTCCTCCCATGAATACCATTCTTGTTGAGTCTTTGTCTTACGGTGGACACATGAAAAGAGACTTTAGCAAGTTCAGGAGATTTCCACAGGTCCTTTACGGTTACCCTAGGGTTCTTTTTGACCTCCTTCAGCATTGCACTGTTTACTCTGGCCATGATCTTTCAGGATGCCTACTTTTAGGGAGAGTAGCAACAGTACAGAACTTCTTTTTTTTGCCTTTTCCAGCTTTATGCACCTCTACAATTATTCTTCTTAGGTCCTCAAAAAATTGTTTTGATCAGTGCATGATTCACATGAATAGATGTTCCTTGAGAAGAGTAGACTCTGTCAGGAACCAAACTTTGTATGCCTTTTTATAGGGCAAGGCACCTCCAACCCATACCTCCAATCACATCTGATTGATTTGAACTCCAGTTAGCTTTTGGAGAACTCATTAGCCTAGAGGTTCACATGGTTATTCCAACCTAGAATGTTAATGTTTAAATGATGCATTCAGTATTGATGAGAATAAATATAATTATTTGTTTGTTATTAGTTTAAGCAGAGTGTGTTAGTCTATTATTGTGACTAAGATGAAGACCAGACCACATTTAAGAGGCAATTAATGTCGAAAATCCAGGTAATTCCAAAGGGTTCCAAAGGGTATTGGTGGTATTTAGCAAAGATGTAGATCGCATTTAATTTTTGAACGGGACAGCAAACAGGAATTTTTCTGTAGGTTTTTTTTTTGTGTGTGGGGTGACACTAATAGTACCACACAATACAACATGATAGAACTGGGGGTGACCATTTTATGGTCCCAAAGTTGGGGGCACCTATCCCTCCGATCCCCGGGGATATACGTCCATAGTGCAGAATTTAGATGTTGTATTTAGGTCCCTGTGTTAGTTTTATGGGGAGCTGCCTCTGAGGGTGGTTCTGCCTCTCACTCTCTCTGTCTCTCTGTGTCTGCAGCTCCAGGAGATGTACTGGGCATGTGCGCGCCCTCCCCTGTGCTGTCCAACCGCCGTGTGCTGGAGCTGTCCAACCTGGAGCTGGGGGGCAGCTCGGGGGGCGTGGCCTGCTCCGGCCCCAACGACCGGCGGGGCAGCAGCACCAGCAGCCTTAGCTCCGCCTACACGGTGAGCCGGCGGTCCTCCATGGTCTCCTCCTACCTGTCCAGCCGCCGTTCCAGTGAAGTGTCCCAGGTCGGAGGAGTGGGGGGCCACCCCCAGAACATTCCAGGCCAGGACCCCGCGGGACACCCCCTCTCCCCAGAGAGCGGCCGCCTGCCGGGCCTCCCCAGCCTGACACCGGCCCAACAGTACAGCCTGAAGCCAAATACGCGGCTGCCACCGGGGGGCCCCCTCCCACACCCCTGCCCAACATGGAGTCCCAGGGGACTCCCCGGCGGATGGGAGGGGGGTTCCCCAGCGAGTACCAGCCACTGCCCCCCCCGTTCCAGCTCCAGAGTGGCTCAGCCCGCCGTCACAGTGCCAACACCGAGTACGGGACAGGGGTCCTGTACCCCCACCAGGCGCCTGGGAACGGAGTCCGGCGGGCCAGCGACCCCACGGCGCGCTCAGGGGCGGAGCCTCAGCCGCTTCCCAGGGTGCAGCGCTTCGGGAGCCTGGGGAACGTGGCGCTGCAGGCGGGGGGCGGGCGGCGGAACGCGCTGGCGCACTGCGGTTCTGACTCCGTCCTGGCCGCGGGTCGCCACGCCTACCCGCCACGCCCGCCCAGCATCACCGAGAACGTGGCGATGGAGGCCGCTGGGGCGGAGCCTGGTGGGGGGGACAGCCTCATGATGGCGCCACCCGGCGGTCACAGGGGGTACGGCAGGTTCCAGAATCAACAGACCCACCCTGCCCACCACCAGGGGGCGCCCTCCCAGCTCTCCCCGGCCCACGACCGGCTGGGCTACCCCGAGCAGGCCTACTTCGGCGGGGACATAGGGGCGGAAGAGGGCATGTCATCGGGCACCAGCCTGCTCCAGCAGGCCGAATACGGCATGAGTGCCTGTCAGCTCAGCCCCTCCGGCCCCCAGTACCCCTCTACCCTCGGGCAAGTGGCCGGGGAGGCCGGGGTGGGGCCGGGGCCCTGGGGAGGACACGTCCAGATGCAGCCCATGGCCACGGGGCCACAGGACGGGGTGCATTACCCGAGCCAGCAGGGCCTGTTCCCAGGGAACCCCCAGAAGCTGGTCATAAAGCCAGAGCAGCAGTACCACCCAGCCCTGGGGGCTCCCAACCAGTGCCAGAACATGAAGCACACCTGACTCTGCCTGGATACGGCCAGCAGCCCATGCCCCGCCCCGCCAACTCCAGCTGTGACTTCCAGGGCCAGGGTCGGATGGAGGCCCAGCAGCAGAGCTTGTTCCAGGGCCAGGGCCGGATGGAGACCCAGCAGCAGAGCTCGTTCCAGGGCCAGGGCCAGGGCAGGATGGAGACCCAGCAGCAGAGCTCCTTCCAGGGCCAGGGCCAGGGCAGGATGGAGGCCCAGCAGCAGAGCTCCTTCCAGGGCCAGGGTCAGATGGAGCCCCAGCAGCACAGCTTGTTCCAGGGCCAGGGCCAGGGTCGGATGGAGCCCCAGCAACAGAGCTCGTTCCAGGGCTGCGATGGGCGCAGGTCCCACACACCCATGATGCAGGTGAAGGAGATGATGGTGCGCAACTACGTGCAGTCCCAGCAGGCCCTCCTGTGGGAGCAGCAGCAGAGGGGACCGCTCGACGGGGGCATGGGCGGGAAGGTGGGTGGGGCTCAGGGCCAGGAGATGAGCAGGCAGGGTTCCGCCATGCAGCAACAGCAAGAGGACAGCCCCCATCACCACCAGCACCACCAGCAGCATCACCACCAGCACCACCCATCCCAGAATCTCTACAGCGGGGGGAATGGCTACCAGGGCTACCCCGCCCAAAACCTCATGAGCCCGCCTGCGGGGCAGCCCAAAGACCAGCTCATGGGCCTGCCAGGGTCCTGCTACGACCTGGACGTGGTGGTCCCCAGACCCCCGCAGGGCCGAAAGCCCCCAAGCCGCCAGAACAGCCTGTCCCAGCAGCAGGGCGGGGGGTACCTGTCCAGCCCCCCTCACGTCAGCCCGAGCCACTCCTCCACCAGCCCCCGCAGAGGCGTGCGCCTGCCCCCCGTCCCACAGCAGCCGCTGCAGCCACACCCGGACGCCATGCCGGACCCAAATACCGCCATGTTCTACTCAGGCCAGATCCACATGCACCCGGACCTGGACAAGCAGCTCCACCACCAGGGGACCGGTCCCTGCCTCAACCACATGGGGGCGCTGGAGGGCAAGTCGGCCTCGCTGGCCTACCCACCTGACCCCACCCCCATTGCCAATGCTCTGGACAACCTGGACCTGGACAGCGCTCAGATCGACTTTGCGGCCATCGTGGACGACCCCGAGGACTCCTCCCCCTTTGGGCCCCTGCAGGGGGGCCCACAGCACCCCCTCCCTCCCAGACCTCCTCCCGCCTCACCACACCCCAGACCTCCCTCTCCCTCCCCCCGGGGGGTCTCTCCAACATGGCCGTCGGAGATATGACCTCCATGCTCACTTCCCTGGCAGGAGAAAACAAGTATCTCAACACGCTGTCCTAGAAGAGGACCGTCTATTAGCAGAGGGACAGATGGGTTTTTTTATGAAGCCAGATATGGACGGAGTTCCATATGCTATCACCCGTCATTGTGTTTCTGTCATGGAGAAGACAAGCTTTTGATTGGTTCACCCTCGTGATTGACTGGTCATTGTGGCTCCATTCATTATTGTATGAATGAATCCTCACTCTCCCATCACGAGTGACACCAGCAACCCCCGCCCCCTTCTGTCTCATCCAATCAGGACAGACAGACAGACAGACAGACAGACAGGAGTTTAAAAAACCTGCTGCCTTCTTAGCCAAACCAAAGGGTGCCTCTGGAATATTTTCTTACACTGGGGGGGGGGGTCAGACAGTGTTTGTCAGTAGCATTCCCCCAACAGAACAGTTTTCCCTGCTTGGATTTCTGGGATACACCTGTTACCTGCAGAACGAACGCACCATGGCAACAGTGGTACTGAAAGTTTACATTAGATGTAAATAAGGCCAAGGCTTATATATGCTGTGTATATGGTGATACTGACTGAGAAGAGAGTAGCTGCTTGGTGAGGTACATGTACTGTGTGTCTGAAGGGCTACTGGACTTTCAAACGGCTCACAGCCTAACAAAAGAACCACAAAGGACTTGGTGAGGAGCGGGCTGTGAGCCCAAAAGCTGCAGGACCAGAACCAGAACTCTTACATAACCCAGGGGCGTAATCCTGACGGAAACATACTGAGCAGCACAGTGTTTTTATTTTAGATAGAGCTGCGCGGGTCTTTGAATGTTTGAAATCCCGAGCTATGAGCAAAAGGGTACGTTCTACAGCCAAGGAAGGGGTTCCTCGTTCCCTGTTCCCCGTTCCCCATAAAGTGCCTTTCCCTGGTGGGGGTGCCGTTTGTGTCCCCCGTCCTGAACGGCCACAGACGCTGCAGGTAGGGGGTGGGGCCAAAGGACCCGAGGGAGTTTGATGGACAGCGGTACAGAACCAGGCCCGTTTCCCACTCTCATTAAAGACGGCAGTATTTTCCTGATCTTGATCGACTTTGTCCTCAACAAAAACATGCAGCCTACAGCGCAAAGGACAGTTTGTACTAAACATTGCAGTAGTATTAAGACTCTTCAGTCATTCAGAAGGTATAAAATCTCCTGGTGTGGAGGTGCTGTCTGTTTGGTACCAGGGCAGGGCTGCACAAAGAGGGCCTGTTTGTGGTTCCCTGGCTGTTTCGGCTCTTTATTGTTTTGTTAGCCCAATTGTTCATTGGATCATACATTTCCTTTGAAGCCCTGAGCGCCAGAATTCATACGTGTCCGATGTAGGACCAATCTGAACGCCGCTTCAAAAATTAAACCAAATGTTTTTGGTTGGAAGAAAATCCGTGACCAGGGCTACTGTGCCCTGCTGGAATGACTCGAGGAAGCTGGTGACCTGAAGGTCCCGCTCTGCTCCAGGGGGCCCACTGAAGGTTCTGCTCTGCTCCAGGGTCTCTGGGGCCGGTGGCCTGAAGGTCCTGCTCCAGGGTCTCTGGGGCCGGTGGCCTGAAGGTCCACTCTGCTCCAGGGTCTCTGGGGCCGTTGGACTGAAGGTCCCGCTCCGCTCCAGCGGTCCTGGGGCCAGTCCTGGAGAGTCAGGTCTCCACTCGCCAGCAGAGGCAGAGTGCATTGTGGGCCTGTGGAGCGCAGCAGCAGCGGGCTGTGACGGGTGGCCCCGCAGGGGGGGACTCAGGCGTCGCTCCAGGAGGGGAGTGTTTCGGCTGGCTGGGACGGCAGGGCCTCAGCGCTCACTGGTGACCCTGCTGGTCGACCGGGCGCCTGCCTGTTCAGCTGCACACACAGTGCCTTCTCCTGTCTTTGTGAGCCTGACTGCAGCAGGATAGAAGAAGAGGCCGATAGAGCGCGCTTCGTCTGCACGATAAGCGCCGGTCGCGGCTCGCAGCACTGATGAATATGATCAGGCATTACAAATCGAGAGAGGAGGGGGGAAATGCGTGAAAAAAAGAAATGTGCGGGAAACTGATGGAAAGTTGGGCCGCAGCCGGGCAGCTCACCCCTTCAATTTTTTTTACTGTCTTCAATTAGTTCAAAACCCACCGTAAACAGAATGCAGCCCCTACCATTAACTCTTTGAAGAGTTAGCATTTTGGAATGTCTTTCCAACATTCTAAGTCAGTGTTCTAGAACTCTGTTGCATTCAGTTGCCAGTAGCGATTGTTACACCAGCATTAGAATGTTCCGCTCAGAACATTCTTATCGCATATTTGTGATGTCACACCTTAAAGGGCTGAAGACAATGCCTCCAGACCCTCTCTGACAATAACAGCCTGTATCTCCGGCTGTTGCTCATATGTTTGTTTTTTATGTGAATTGGGTAGGAGCTCATCTGATTCCCCTCAGTCTCCTAAGCTTGGCCAACCAAAGATTATTTGAATTGACAATAAAACATAAGACAAAACGATGCACATAAAATATAAATTTACAAAAAAAAAAAAGAGAAAACAAAAGCTGATTACGGTCACGATGAGGCGCAAAAGGTTGACGGTATTGTTGCAGAGAACGTGATGCATTTTATATATTGGGGTCACTTTTCTTTTGTTATACAACTATAACCTTTGTGGATTTTGTATTTGTGTGTTTTGATATCTTTCACAGTTCAATCAAAGTTTTTGCTGGCAAAAGAATGGTAAATATAGCAACAAAAGCAATAACAGTAGCGTTTACTACATCTATATAAGGAAGCCAAGTGATATATTTTTGTGTACTGTTTTCTATGTTTTTTATATAAATGTATTATATTTTACCAGTTTATAAATAAACATGTTCAGACTGCTATGGACACAAGCCATGTGTGAAAGTATTTTCTTTATTTAAAGGAATCAAAGGTTTATAATGGCAATGTATTGACAATTTAGCAACACTGGCTTTCCCTTTGTGTGTGAGTGTCTGTGTGTGTGTATGTGTGTGTCTATTTGTGTGTGTGTGTGAGCGTGCATGTGCGTGTGTGTGTATGTGTGTGTGCATGTGTGTGTGAGTGTGTGTGTCTACGTGTGTGTGTGTGTGTGTGTGTGTGTGTGAGTGTGTGTGTGTGCACATTTATACATTTGCATGCTAGGCACATACCCCCTGCTAATCTGCATGCTTTTGATGGTAAAATAAAAAAATAAGTTATGTGAAACATGCCAGATTATTGCCTGTGGGGTGTTTCTTCATCAGTTTGTAAGGCCTGTGGCATTTCCACCCTAATAGGACTCTGTGGAGGGGTGGCGTGGTTAGGGCTCCATCTGCAGGCGGAGAGGAAGCAGTTTTGCTGGCGCTGCAACCCAGGCGAGGGTGGTTATTTGTAATCACCCTCACCTGGGTTGCAGCGCCAGCAAAACCGCTCCCTCTCTGCCTGCAGATGGCGCCCTAACCACACCACCCCTCCACAGATTCCCTCTCATCTATAGCATCCACTGCGACCCCCAGAGACTAGCATTAGACTAGCATTAGTCTCCAGCCCTCCTCTGATGCTAGCAAAGACAGTCGCCTCTTTTGTCCTCTGGTCAGCTGTGACCGTAACCAGGCGCTGTAACTGGCTCGGAGAGAGAGCTATTTCACCACTTTGCCAGTAGAGGTCACTAGAGAGCAATGAGAGGGAGAGAACACCGGCCGACTAGCCCTGCAGGGGGAAGGAGGCTAATTATGTCTCTGGGGCACCCTGTCACTCGATCCGCTGTGTTATTTCTGTCTGCGCGTACAGACCACCATCTTCTATTCAAATCATACCTTTCTGTCCAGGTTCAAGTCTGACTGAGACTGAGTTCCCCATGTATGTTCAGCCTAACAGTTATCTTATTATATTTATACATTTAATTGGGAAAAAATGCTAACCTTTAATAAGGCAATCCAAAACAAATTTAAAAATTCAAAAGTGGGAAAGATCTCAGATGTGCTTACACTCCTTCAAAATTTTTAATTTCCCCATTTAACGTGTTTTTGAGTTCATTGAGTGAAACCGGTTTATCTGGTTTGAGTGTGGCATTTCTGATTTTTACAGAACGCGATTACATGCTTTGGATCGGGTTGGTCACATCTAGACGTAAACTGCCTTAGTCCGGACTGTGCGCATTGCCAAAAAACTATTCTGGTTTTAGTCGCCTTGACAGCGAGATGTGTTTAATGATGAGAATAACAGGGACGTGTTCAGGCGTTGCTGAGCACGCTCTCCAAGCATGTCCCCCGTCTTGATGAACCTCTGCAGATTTCAGTGCCTTCTGAATGGCAGTATTTGGGCTTTCCTGCGCAGGAATGGCCAGTGTTTTGGGAGCGAAGGCTCCGTGCTTTGAACTTCGGCTGCCCTGAACCACAAGCGCACAAGGATTTAAACTGAAACCATAACTGCATATTAATCAGCCACTTTGTGTAAACTCTGGATTTGCCTCTATGCTGGAGCAGATCTTCCCTCAGTTTTGTGTGTTCAGAACGTGTAAAATTTGATGTGCTTTTTATCTTTTGGATGCTTTCACCCCCCCCCCCCCCCCCCAACTTTTTTTTTTGGGAACGCCTTTGAAGGCTCACACTGCAACACTCAACACAACCACCGTGCCGACACACACACTTTTTTGTGTTCTGAAGGCTTGAAGCAGTTGGAGCTTTCATCCCAGTGCAGACACTGTGCAGATCTTTCCTAATTTATTCCTAATTTTCCATTACGCAGCTGGACACGCACAGGATCTCTGACGGGACACCCCCTTCACCCCCTCAAGCTAGGCAGGTCCAGCACACTCTGCTGGGACAAACACGGAGATTAAAATGAGTCTGAAAATATTTATAATATTGGGGCCTGCTGTGTGCTCCTGTTCCAGATACGTCAGTTTTTAGATTCTGAAATGGGATTTCAGAGAAATACTTTGGTTGCCATGACACTGTAAAAATAGGGAATAATTGAATAGCAATAAAATACAGAGCGGTGGGGCTAAAGGTTCCAGATAGTTTAAAATTTATATAAATATATTTTTAAAAGTATTTTAAAAGAATGGTCATGTCACTCATCTTTTTAAAAATACTGTTCCAGAAGAAATGAACCATAATTAAAAATGAACACCTATTTTATGTAAGAATTTCTTCATTCATTGATGTGACTGGTGGGAAAATGGCTCCACTTGTGTTGAATTCACACGCGATACTTTCTGGACCACTAGAGGGAGCCGCTGACTCACTCCGGTCAGAGCACGATGAGGATTCATCAATCAATATGTCCTTCCCTTTCTTCTGCAGCCAGAATGCCATTTGCTCTGATTGGAGTGCTCACTTGTTCTTGTTGAGTCAACACATGTGTTCTGATATGACCTAACCTAGGGGGGACAAAGAAACCAACCAGGACTATTCCCTCATTTTCTCTGTCTCCCACTCTCTCCCCCTCTCTCTCTCCTGCTCTCTCCCCCCTCTTTTTCTCTCTCTCTCTCACTCTCTCCCACTCTCCCCCCTCTCTCTCTCCTGCTCTCTCCCCCCCTTTCTCTCGCTCTCTCACTCTCTCTCTCCTCTCCCGCTCTCTTGCTCTCTCCCTCCCTCTCTCTATCTCTCTCCCGTTCTTTCTCTCTTTCTCATTCTGTCTCTCCACAGCTCTATGCAAACAATGAAAGAGGCCAGACTGATTTATTGACAGCAGGTCAGGCAGCCCCCTCCCGACCCCTCCAACCCCCCACCCCGCCTTGCCCCGCCCCCTGCTCCCTGCCCCGCCCCCTTGCTCTTCTGGTCCCACTGGCCGTTCCCCTCTGAGACGACCCCCCCAGCAGCCAGATCACTCCCCCTGTACAGGGATGAACACATCGCTACGGGCGACTGGCATACTCCTGGCTGAACGGGCCTACCCTGTGTAACAGGCAGCTGCTCTTCACCCCATTACCGCTGAACACTCAGTGCAGGGAAGCGAGAGTCATTGTGTGATGTTTAGCCTTCTCAACTGTGGCAGTGGGTGGTGTTGCATGAGAGCAGTTTGGTGGGGTTGTGTGAGAGTGGGTGGGTGGTGTTGCGTGAGAGCAGTTTGGTGGGGTTGTGTGAGAGTGGGTGGGTGGTGTTGCGTGAGAGCAGTTGGGTGGGGTGGGTGTGTTGTGAGAGGGGTGGGGTTGGTGTGGGGGTGGGTTGTGTTTGGTGGGGTTGCAGTCGGGTGGGGTTGTGTGAGAGTGGGTGGGTTGGTGTGGTGCGTGGGGTTGTGTGTGAGCAGTTGGGTGGGGTTGTGTGAGAGTGGGTGGGGTTGTGTGTGAGTGGTTGGGTGGGGTTGTGTGAGAGCTGGTGGGTGGGGTTGTGTGAGCGCAAGCGTGTGGTGTTGTGTATGAGCAGTTGGGTGGGGTTGTGTGAGAGTGGGTGGGTGGTGTTGCGTGAGAGCAGTTGGGTGGGGTTGTGTGAGAGCTGATGGGTGGGGTTGTGTGAGAGCAGTCAGGTGGGGTTGTGTGTGAGGGCGGTTGGGTGGGGTTGTGTGAGAGTGGGTGGGTGGTGTTGTGTATGAGCAGTTGGGTGGGGTTGTGTGAGAGTGGGTGGGTGGGGTTGTGTGAGAGTGGGTGGGTGGGGTTGTGTGGGAGTAGTTGGGTGGGGTTGTGTGGGAGTGGTTGGGTGGGGTTGTGTGTGAGTGGTTGGGTGGGGTTGTGTGAGAGTGGGTGGGTGGGGTTGTGTGAGAGCAGTCAGGTGGGGTTGTGTGAGAGCGGTTGGGTGGGGTTGTGTGAGAGCTGATGGTTGGTGTTGCGTGAGAGCAGTTGGGTGGGGTTGTGTGAGAGCTGATGGGTGGGGTTGTGTGAGAGCTGGTGGGTGGGGTTGTGTGAGAGCAGTCAGGTGGGGTTGTGTGTGAGGGCGGTTGGGTGGGGTTGTGTGAGAGTGGGTGGGTGGTGTTGTGTATGAGCAGTTGGGTGGGGTTGTGTGAGAGTGGGTGGGTGGGGTTGTGTGAGAGCAGTCAGGTGGGGTTGTGTGAGAGTGGGTGGGTGGGGTTGTGTGTGAGAGTGGGTGGGTGGGGTTGTGTGAGAGTGGGTGGGTGGGGTTGTGTGGGAGTGGTTGGGTGGGGTTGTGTGAGGAGTGGTGGGTGGGGTTGTGTGAGAGCAGTCAGGTGGGGTTGTGTGAGAGCGGTTGGGTGGGGTTGTGTGAGAGCTGATGGGTGGGGTTGTGTGAGAGCTGGTGGGTGGGGTTGTGTGAGAGCAGTCAGGTGGGGTTGTGTGTGAGAGCGAGCAGGTGGGGTTGTGTATATGAGCAGTTGGGTGGGGTTGTGTGTGAGAGCGAGCAGGTGGGGTTGTGTGTATGAGCAGTTGGGTGGGGTTGTGTGTGAGCAGTCAGGTGGGGTTGTGTGTGAGAGCGAGCAGGTGGGGTTGTGTGTATGAGCAGTTGGGTGGGGTTGTGGTGATCGTCGTGGCCTGGGGTGTTGGTCCAGGGATCTTAAATTGGTACAGTCAGTATCAGCACAGAGAGATTCTGCATACAACCAGATGCAACAGTGAGCACAACTGTATCCAATCAGGACCAGCACTGAGAGTAATCACATCCAATCCGGATTAATTCTAAGCACAATCACATGCAATCCAATTCATTCTGATCATAATAATAACCAATCAGGACCAGCACTGAGAGTAACCAAATCCAATCCAGATTAATTCTGAGCATAATCACATACAATCCAGATCAGCACTGAGCATAATCACATGCAATCAGGATCAGTTCCGAGCATAATCATATCAAATCAGGATCAGTTCCGAGCAAAATCATATCCAATTTGGATCAGTGATGAGTGTAATCACATCCAATCAGGATCAGTTCCGAGTGTAATCACATCCAATCAGGATCAGTTCCGAGTGTAATCACATCCAATCAGGATCAGCTCTGAGCAGGACTACATCCGAACGGAAGCAGTCATTGAAAAATGTTCATTTTTAAGTTTTATTTTTACTTTTTTCTGGGGCCAGCAGTAACAATGAACTATAAACTATGAACTACGATCCTCAACCAGCCAAACAGTTCAGTAGCTTTCCAGCAGTCTGCAAATAAAAATAAAAATAAAAATAAAATGTGTTACACTGCACACACTGTCAACTATATCTTAAAAAGATAATGTAGCTGAAGAGACTGAAGCCAGCACAATCCAATTACCATCACTATATTATTATTATTATTATTGTTATTGTTATTGTTATTGCTATTATTATTCTTATTGTTATTATCATATTATTATTATTATGACGCTTATTATTATTATTATTATTATTATTATTATTATTATTATTATGAACATCATCAACATTATTATTATTGTATGCTCTGACAGGACAGCCATGCGAAGGCCAGAAGAGCATGAGAGAGACGATGTGTTTTCTGAGGCAGGACGGGAGTGAATAAGCCTGTCTCACAATGACAGAAATCACAATAACCATTCTAAAGCCCGGTGCTAATGATGGGCCGTAAGACAGCGATCTCAGGGGAGCACGGGGTGAGCTAGCCTCTCCGTGCATTTCAATGCAAATGGAAATGCCCACATAAGAACGGAGCTTTTTTCAAATGCAAAAACCAAGGGAGCATAATGACTTTTCCTTTTTCTATTCTGCCCATTCAAGTGAAAGCTCCTCTGGCCCATTGTCATAAAGGTTGGCATATAATTAACTCTCCCTTAATATGCTATTAAAGGGGTCCCCCTCCCCAGGGTGCTGCTTTGAACCCCCATCCTCTCTCTGGGACAAAACCCCAGCAGGACAGCGCCCCAAAATCGCCCCCTGATGAGCTGCGTGTGTGTGTGTGTGTGTGTGCGTGTGTGCTTGTGTGCGTGCGTGCGGGTGTGTGTGTGTGTGTGTGTGTGTGTGTGAATGTGTGTGTGTATTGATATGTCACTTGTAAGAGAGGGATATACACAAAATCACAAACATGTGCACACACAAGCGCGCGCGCACATGCACACACACACACACACAGATTTAAGACGCCTCTGGTAATGTTTGGAAAGTGTTCGAAAACCAGCACAGAAATGGAGAAAGCGAGAACACCATTGTTCTTACAATTGATTTAAAAAGATGACCAGCATGCCACCCAAGCATGAAATGAAATTATAACAAATAATTCAACACATATAACCCCAAACACACACACACACTCTCTCACACACACACAAACACATGTGCACACGCACACACACACACACTTGCTCTATCACACACACACAAACACTCACACACACACAAAAACACATGCACACACACACACACACCTCTCTCTCACACACACAAACACATGTGCACACGCACACACACACACTCTTTCTCACACGCACAAATACATGCACACACACGCACACACTTTCTCTCACTCACACACACACAAACACTCACACACACACAAAAACACATGCACACACACACACACTCCTCTCTCTCACACACACACAAACACATGTGCACACACACACACACACACTCTTTCTCACACGCACAAATACATGCACACACACGCACACACTTTCTCTCACCCACACACACACAAACACTCTCACACACACACACAAACACATGCACGCACACACACACACTCTCTCTCTCACGCACACAAACACATGTGCACACGCACACACACACACACACACTCTCTCTCTCACACACACACACACTCCTGAGGATATCATGGTGAATTCTGTGCACCAACCCACCCCCTCCCTCCAAACATATACATGCATACACACATGCACACACAGACACACACACAAAGACGTGTACACACACACACACACAAACAAACAAACTCTCTCTCTCTCACTCACACACACACACACACACACACACCACTGACCCACAGCTGGACTCCGGTTTATTGCACCATCCTCACCCTTCCGCACAAAGAGCCTGTGACCCTTCTGTCCCTCTGTTGCCTACCCATGAGCACCTGGGCTCGCCTCTTTCAAAGAATATATTTTAGCACATCATATGAGACTGCTGATGAGCCTTTCACTGTTATTAGTGCCATCAGCCTCTCTATTAGGGCTATTTTATTAGCTGGAGCAGCAGAAACAGTGCTGCTGTTTAAGTAGCAGTGGTGGTGTTCGAAGTGGCATTGCTACACAGTAAAATATGCAGCAAGTCCAAGACATTTCAAATGTACTCAGTCAGGGCAAAATTCAGAGTTTATTTAATACTGTATGTGTGCTGTGTATAAGCAGAATTATTTACAGTACCAGTAAAGTAATGGTGGCATTACGCATTTTTAAATGAAATCGAATAGGGTGTGAGATGTGCAGACAATCTCTACTACTGAGCAGTTTAGATGACATGAGCGAGATCAGCGAAGCGTTAAAAGAATAACGGATGCCGGTGAATAAGATCAATGAAGGAAATTCCTCTGAGGAAAAGCAAAACAGAACAACAACGACCATCAAGTTTTTTTTCCCGAATGGGATGCTTCTCCCCTCTGTGTCTTAGTAGATTTCCTGAAGAGATGCCGCAGAAAAATACCACATGCGAATGAGTCACAAAATAATCTATCTAGGTTGGAATGCAATACAAATGAATGAGAACCACAAATTTAATTGCAATTACACTCGAATTGCGCTCACCTTTCTTAACATTTATACAAGTCGGCTTGTTTGTTAACTTTTCGCAAAATAAACAAAAAAGTTATGATTGCAAATTGCTAACGATAGCCCCCACGCCACTCACCCCCTCCTTACAGCCTTTCTTCAAATCAAAGTCAGAGTTTATGGTGCCAATTAACGCCGTACTGGATATCCACACAGCGCGTCATTACGCAATTTTTCCTAAAACAATGAGTAACCGTACCCACAGAAGAGATGGGCGAATGCATGCCTCAAACTCGTTTGATTTCACTAACAGTGAACATGGTTTGGGATGATGCGTAATCCACTAATTGAAGTCGAACTGAACTGGCAGCCAAATATATATATATATATATATTTAAAAACACAATCCGAAATGATTTAGAGTGATTTAATATTTACTTTAGGATGCACATAATTTATTACTCTAAATAAAAAACTTGCGATTTCTTATAACTTCATATTTGTCCCCTAGCTGTCGCTACGATTATTATTATTATTATTATTATTATTATTATTATTATTATTATTATTATTATTATTATTGTTGTTGTTGTTGTTGTTGTTGTTGTTGTTGTTGTTGTTCTTGTTCTTGTTCTTGTTCTTGTTGCTGCTGCTGTTTTATAATTAGATCGCCATTGCTACAACTTATAATCTTAACGAAAATCCTGATAAACGGACAAATGCGTTTAAGGGCGCATTTCAAACTATCAAAATATCCGATTCTGCTTCTTAACATTGTCCTGCTAACGAAGGATAGGTTGAAGAGGTGGTGGGATTCCATGCGTTAGAATGTCGTGGTAGGGGTTCCGTAATGGTGTGTTAGTGTTTTTGCGGATGTTTTTTGTTGAGTTGCAAAACAGATTAGAACTCAGTCACTCGCACAAAAGACGGGACAATTCAGCACTTCCTACTGCGATCGAGGAGAGAATGGGTCGCGGGGCGGGGGGCTCCACCACGGAGCTTTCTAACACAGGTGCGATGCGTATCCAACAAGTCCTCAAGTTCCAAGCGTCTCCCTTGTGCTCTCAAATACTTGCCCATACATCTACGTCTTTATTTAGTGAAGTTTGAATATGCATGATTACGTCCTATATTGTAATTATGTTCGCTGTTGTGATTCCTGAAATGGGGAGCGATGTAAAACAGTTGTGAAATCTGAAATCTTTAAATGCAGAAATTTAAATAGAAACAACGAATCAGAATTAAATCCATCAATAATAAAGTAAAATAGTAGTAAAGTAGTAAAAAAATAAAATAAAATAAAAAAGCTGATTTGTGGCCATTAGACTTTTGAAAACCTCTTACAAATACAGCATTACAAACTGTAAAAGTATGACAGTATCTACAATGAACTACAGCAAAGATGCAGAAATCGATCCAAATAAATTTGAGTAAATAATAGCATTACATTTCTGTGCAGATTGATATACTAGTACAAAATACAAGACCAGTTTACACAACAACAAATTAGCCTTTAACCCAAGTTAAATCATTTGTTCCCACTCCCAGCTACATATACACCTTCCCTTGGGATAAAGAGGGATTTAAAACTAATCTAAAAATAAGTAGAACGCGTCTTTTTTTCATACGGGACCCATATTCAATGGGAATATCAACATCGTAGTTAAAACGTCAGAAGTTATAACGATTTAACCGATTTCGCCAAAACTCACGAAAGCAAACAGTTCACGCGCTGACTGGAGTCAGTGGTCCAGGTCTCGCCCTCGGACGGCCTGGTGTAACGGACAGGACCTGCCTCTGATGACATCACATCTCCACCCGCGCGGCGACGCGGGGTTTCGGCAGGACGCTCCCAGACACCCGCTGCGGGCAACGGCGATGTGGAGCACCTTCACAGCATCTCCTCTTACCCAAGCAGCCGAGACGAGCACCTTTATTCACGGACAAATACCACCGTCGGCGGGATGGCCGAGGAGAGCCGCGGAAAGAGACGGAAACAGGCGAACCCGAGGAGGAACCAAGGTAAGCGACTGCGCGGCTTCTCTCTCCGTTATGAAAGTAATAAAGGAACCGTAGAAAGTAATTTAATGATCCGACGAGATTGCTCTCTGTTTCTAAGCCAAGTTGTTTTTCAAAGGCATGTTTAGCACAAACTGTTTTGACGTTTTCTCATCAGCACGTGCCCTGTGCACTTTAAGTCTCGTTACTTCAGTGTTGTACGAGGAGCGATTCTGAATTTTACGAAGTTGTGCCCATGTGCGGGTGTTTGTTTGCAGAAGTAGCATAATTGTTGCTGCTCGTGAAAAGCTTCTGTGAAAATAATTATTTTAAAAAATTGATCAGAACACCAACGTTTATAAATAACGGTTCAATACGTAGCTTAGTTTACCGGAACCTTAGATTGGCTGATGTACATGAACACGAAAGTGGTTTGAAGATTGCAGTTTTGCTGTTATGAAAGATGGACTTTGTGATAATGTGTGGCGTTTCCACGCACCGTGAGCAACTTTCCACATGCTCACAATTTAAATACTTTATAGTGAGTAGGCTGCGTGTCTTTATTAAAGGCCACGCAAAGACAGAAGAACGCGTGGGAAATTCATTGGTTTGTCGTCTTATCGGAACTGAAAATGGCGATAGATTTCTTATCACCGCATTAGCAGACGAGGGGAAATGCAAAATGACTACATTTCAAGTTTATTAATAATATTGACGTTATTATTCTGTGTAACAGAAGGGTGTCTGTCTTGAAAAGGATACGGCCGCTCACCTCACACAGTCAGCACAACTTTATTATTTTTTTATTAAAACCTGTAATAAAACTTATGTTTTCCATAACATCTTAAACGATGGGGAGTGCTATTCCTCTTAATCCGTCTCCAGATTTAAATAATTCTAAGTAATTATCATTCGTACTAAGACTTTTAAAAACACCAGTTGCGACCAAAACACACACACACACACACACACACACACACACAAAAAATGTCTGCTTTGGAGAATTGGCCGACCGTGCATTTGTTTGTATTCGTGTTAGAGAATATTACTTTGTGTAATATAGATTAGAATGAGACGGTGCCAAACTCAAGCATTATGGGCTACCCTCAGAAAGTGTTAGGGGAAACTAATTACCAATAATCCACTCATAAATAATACATTGAGCGTCAGGACTACAGTTACGGCCTCGTTACATTTTGCAAGGAAAACTTAGAACAGTGCTGCCAAATTAGCAGAGATAAAGAGATAATTATTTGTGAACTGCACCATTCGCCATTATTGACATTGGCTGTGAAATTAACTTCTAGATGTAAAAACATTGAGGGGACACTATTTTTATAGCTTAACCGAGAAGTAGTTTCAAGAAATGAGCGCGAGCCTGCACACTCCAGGCGCCTTAGAAATGTGTGAAATGCGAATTTCACACAGTTGCCAATATCGAGGACACTCCTGGTTTAGCATACAGCCTGCACTTCTAAAACGTTTCTACTGCTACAGTGTGAAACTTGACCATGTTAGTTTGAGGACCACTTTGAGTCAATACCTCGCCACCTGTAAAGAAAAAGGCCTAGGCCTACGATCTGCGCGTTCTGTGATCACAGATTCATGACGGACAGGTTTGATGCCGCAAAGGACGCATTTACTTCCCCGAAACGTTTTCAGTACAACGGTTCGTCTGCAGCCGAGCTTACGATTCCAGCACGGGCAGAATAACAGGGAGCCTCACCAGAACACACTGAACACTGTAGTGTAAACGCATCCATTCTATTATTTCTGCTGGCGTGAAAAACAAAACAACTAGGTTTTTTGTTTCTTTTAGTGTTATTTTATTTCATTTTCTAATATTTTATTTCCTTATTTATTTTTTCAACTGAACCTGTTGCTTATTACCACAGTGGTGTCTGGGATGCTATGATAATGTGACGCTTCAGGGATGAACATCCAGAACACTTGTTTTTTCTGTTACCAAACACTTGGACAACCAATAGCAAGTGCTTAAGTACTCTCAGTTTGGATATCACTGTCAGTGTTAATAAACTCTGGCGGGGAACATACGGCTGTGAAGCTCAAGGGTTATGAGGGCAGCCAACACATGCACTAACACACACACACACACACACACACAGATGCATACACAACAAGCATGCTTACACACACACATATGCATGCTCAATACAACAAAAACTTAACTGTAAAAACTGTTCAGCACCTTGGTCCATTCTCGCCTGGAGTGAAAAAGAATTAAAGGTGATTGAAACGGGACTTAAAAGTCAGAATACGTTTTTTTAAAGTAATGAGCAATGCAGATCTTTTACCCCGAGTCTTAAAATCGTGCAAACTTTAGCTTCACGTCATAAGGAGATGCATGCATAGCAGTGACCTCAGGGCTAAAAGCACTTCCTCATTTCAGTGTCCTCGGTGTGGGGTCCTGACTGCATTAGACCCGAGAACTCTTCACACCCTGCGATCTCCACCCTGACACATAGCCCCATGCCCCTGCGATCTCCACCCTGACACATAGCCCCATGCCCCTGACCCCCAGCGATCTCCACCCTGCCACATAGCCCCATGCCCCCTGCGATCTCCACCCTGACACATAGCCCCATGCCCCCTGCGATCTCCACCCTGACACATAGCCCCATGCCCCTGACCCCCAGCGATCTCCACCCTGCCCCATAGCCCCATGCCCCTGACCCTCAGCGATCTCCACCCTGACACATAGCCCCATGCCCCTGACCCCCAGCGATCTCCACCCTGACACATAGCCCCATGCCCCCCAGCGATCTCCACCCTGACACATAGCCCCATGCCCCTGACCCTCAGCGATCCCCACCCTGACACATAGCCCCATGCCCCTGACCCCCAGCGATCTCCACCCTGACACATAGCCCCATGCCCCTGACCCCCAGCGATCTCCACCCTGACACATAGCCCCATGCCCCTGACCCCCAGCGATCTCCACCCTGACACATAGCCCCATGCCCCTGACCCTCAGCGATCCCACCCTGACACATAGCCCCATGCCCCTGACCCTCAGCGATCTCCACCCTGACACATAGCCCCATGCCCCTGACCCCCACCGATCTCCACCCTGACACATAGCCCCATGCCCCTGACCCCCAGCGATCTCCACCCTGACACATAGCCCCATGCCCCTGACCCCCAGCGATCTCCACCCTGCCACATAGCCCCATGCCCCTGACCCCCAGCGATCTCCACCCTGACACATAGCCCCATGCCCCTGACCCCCAGCGATCTCCACCCTGACACATAGCCCCATGCCCCTGACCCCCAGCGATCTCCACCCTGACACATAGCCCCCCCTGCCCCCAGCGATCTCCACCCTGACACATAGCCCCATGCCCCTGACCCCCAGCGATCTCCACCCTGACACATAGCCCCATGCCCCCAGCGATCTCCACCCTGACACATAGCCCCATGCCCCTGACCCCCAGCGATCTCCACCCTGACACATAGCCCCATGCCCCTGACCCCCAGCGATCTCCACCCTGACACATAGCCCCATGCCCCTGACCCCCAGCGATCTCCACCCTGACACATAGCCCCATGCCCCTGACCCCCAGCGATCTCCACCCTGCCACATAGCCCCATGCCCCCAGCGATCTCCACCCTGCCACATAGCCCCATGCCCCTGACCCCCAGCGATCTCCACCCTGACACATAGCCCCATGCCCCTGACCCCCAGCGATCTCCACCCTGACACATAGCCCCATGCCCCTGACCCCCAGCGATCTCCACCCTGACACATAGCCCCATGCCCCTGACCCCCAGCGATCTCCACCCTGACACATAGCCTCATGCCCCTGACCCCCAGCGATCTCCACCCTGCCACATAGCCCCATGCCCCTGACCCTCAGCGATCTCCACCCTGACACATAGCCCCTGACCCCCAGCGATCTCCACCCTGACACATAGCCCCATGCCCCTGACCCCCAGCAATCTCCACCCTGACACATAGCCCCATGCCCCCAGCGATCTCCACCCTGACACATAGCCCCATGCCCCTGACCCTCAGCGATCTCCACCCTGACACATAGCCCCATGCCCCCAGCGATCTCCACCCTGCCACATAGCCCCATGCCCCTGACCCCCAGCGATCTCCACCCTGCCACATAGCCCCATGCCCCTGACCCCCAGCGATCTCCACCCTGCCACATAGCCCCATGCCCCTGACCCCCAGCGATCTCCACCCTGCCACATAGCCCCATGCCCCTGACCCCCAGCGATCTCCACCCTGACACATAGCCCCATGCCCCATGCCCCCAGCGATCTCCATCCTGCCACATAGCCCCATGCCCCTGACCCCCAGCGATTTCCACCCTGACACATAGCCCCATGCCCCTGACCCCCAGCGATCTCCACCCTGACACATAGCCCCATGCCCCTGACCCCCAGCGATCTCCACCCTGACACATAGCCCCATGCCCCCAGCGATCTCCACCCTGACACATAGCCCCATGCCCCTGACCCCCAGCGATCTCCACCCTGCCCCATAGCCCCATGCCCCTGACCCCCAGTGATCTCCACCCTGCCACAAAGCCCCATGCCCCCAGCGATCTCCACCCTGCCCTATAGCCCCATGCCCGCAGCGATCTCCACCCTGCCCCATAGCCCCATGCCCCCAGCGATCTCCACCCTGCCACATAGCCCCATGCCCGCAGCGATCTCCACCCTGCCCCATAGCCTCATGCCCGCAGCGATCTCCACCCTGCCACATAGCCCCATGCCCCCAGCGATCTCCACCCTGCCCCATAGCCCCATGCCCCCAGCGATCTCCACCCTGCCACATAGCCCCATGCCCCCAGCGATCTCCACCCTGCCTCATGCCCCCAGCGATCTCCACCCTGCCCCATAGCCCCATGCCCTCAGCGATCTCCACCCTGCCACCCAGCCCCCCCCCCCCCCTCCTTAATCTGAAGAAAGTCTACACATTTAAGGGGCAGGAGCAAACTATGAACTTCCTCTGTGAACCGGAAGCCTATTCAGGAGTGCGGTGTGTCGGCGTCTGCATGACTGTGACAGAAGACAGGGCGCGCCCTCCAAATCTGTGAAGCGGGCTTTCTTTTTTTAAAAATGAGCATGTTTTTGTTCAACCCGATATTCGGCATATTTATTTCTCGGCTGAGCAGAGCTCAGAGATGAGCGTGCGTCCCAATCGTTCCCGCGTTCCTCGAGGGGCCGTGCGGTTGGCACAGGAGGGCAGCAGTCTGGGGGTGTCCTATTGAGATTAGCTCAATGGGGGGCAGCCCCCAGCCCCAAACAACACTTTGGCCTGGCATGACTGGAATTCAGCACCACACCACAGACCCCATCCCCCCAGACTCTGTCCCCCCAGACCATGTCCCCACAAACCCTGTCCCCCCAGACCCTGTCCCCACAAACCCCATCCCCCCAGACCCTGTCCCCCCTGACCCTGTCCCCACAAACCCCATCCCCCCAGACCCTGTCCCCCCTGACCATGTCCCCCCAGACCCTGTCCCCCCTGACCATGTCCCCCCAGACCCTGACAAACCTGCCCCCCCTGACCCTGTCCCCCCAGACCCTGTCCCCACAAACCCCCCTGACCATGTCCCCCACAAACCCCCCCCCTGACCCTGTCCCCACAAACCCTGTCCCCCTGACCCTGTCCCCCCTGACCCTGTCCCCACAAACCCTGTCCCCCCAGATCCTGTCCCCACAAACCCTGTCCCCACAGTGAAACCCATTGCTTTATTATGACATGCAACTCAACACCTGTGCTTTCACGACCAGCGACCACACTCACATTAAAAGCATCAGCACTGGAGCAGCAAAATGTCCAGTGTAGAAACAACTCAAAATACGTACTGTCAGGGTGCATAAAGTCCAGCAGAGTACATTTGGTCCGTATCTTCTGAATATAAATTCTGATCGAGTTGATTTAACAATGGAAATCAAATGAATGCATCAAGTGCATGTAAATTTACTGGGCCCATAGAGCGAAATGTCAATGTGAAATTAACACACATTTTAACTGTACGGAGTACATGTGGTCTTGACTGGACTCAGTTGAAACTGTTGAAATTTATTTAACACTGAGAATTTTTGTGTTTGAGGATTATGACTTTTTTATATAACAAATTATGAAGGGATTGGCTATAACTCGGAAATATGAACAGTTAAATAACACCAAGTGCATTAATTGAATATTAAACCAAATTCCATAACATCTAAAATTCTGTAAATGTAACCCAAAACAAACAAACAGACCTGAGACAAATAATAACTTTAAATACTTTTTTATATGTATTTAATTTTATTTAAATACAATAAAGTTCCTGCAGGTTACTGACAACTTTAAAAGGAACATCTATTTTTCACCAAATGCTCTGAACAAAAATTCAGTGTTTTTTCATATGATTGTGTGTTTGTTGAAGGAGCTCAGGGAACTGCGGGAGTGCTTTCAGATTTAACCGAATATTTAAAGTTGTGTTTCAGATATACGTAGCTAATTGTTCAGTGTCTCGCCACCCCCGATAGATTGGCATTTTTACTGTGACAGACCGCGTTTAAGTCCCTGTTGTTTGAGCTGAATCGTTCTTATCGAGTGCCTCTGATCCAGATCCGCGTTCAGCGCTGACTGTGGGTGAAACTGTGCACACAGGCTGAACCACGGTGAAAGGCCAGGCGCTCTGCTAATGCTAACCCGTCCCTGCGCTGTGTGTTTTCCCCCTGATGTGCGTACACATATGCGGTACAGATGGAACCGACGGAGAGCACGGCCATCAAAGTGCCAAACAGTTCTTGGCAGCGCGCGCGTTCCACCGGGTGTGTTTCTCTAATAGGTGCGCGCGGCGTATTTTCGAGAGGACCGGGTCCCGGATGAAACGGGGAGAGGTGCAGTGATCCGGAAGCGTATCTGAGAGCGGGCTTGGAAGAGCGACCCGTCACGCAGCGACGCGGGTCTTTCCCCCCCCCCCCCCCGCTGTTTTCACGCGTTCCTCTCCGCCCTCCCCCCCCCCCCCCCCCCCCCCCCCCCCCCCCCCGCTGGATTCCGTGCGTCGCGCGCGCGTTGGCGGGGGCGAACACGCCGGCGCGCTGGACGGAGGACGCGGCCGCGTCCGCCCGCGGGCCCAGATGAAACGAGCGAACTTGGCGCGCGCGGGGGAGACACGAAAGGGATGAGATTGGAACTCCCGTCCCAACAGAAAAAGTGGACCGTCTTTCATTTTTCTCCAAAAACGCAGTGTTGATTAATAGCGAGTCTGTCCCTCGAATAAAAAGCTCCATGTTCGCAGATCTTTAGAGAAGCGGAGGAATTATTGCTTTTCGTTGCTGGCAGATCACAGGCAGCAAGTCGATTTGTGACACACGAGGACATGGACGGGATACGTCTTCAGGGGAACAAAGGGAATTAGGAAGGCTGCACAGATTCATCTGAAAAATTGTCCATTACTGTAACTTGAGAGAAGTCTGCCATCTGACCTTTGGAAGGCCACTGTCTTTAAATATAATCAATCTGCGTTATCTTTCCCAAACTAAATTCATGCACCCAGATACACACCTACACACACACACGCATGCACACACACGCACACACACGCAGCAGTAGCAGCAGGAATGTGTAACATACATGTAACACGCGTGAGAATGCGATTCCAGGACACATGGTGACACAGTGTTACTGGCTCTTGGAGTCCCGAAAAAGTATGAACAGGAAGTGGTGAGCTACGAGCAAAAGTTATAAGAGTAAAAAACAAGCTGGTTAAGGTCAGTTTTCAACCATAAAAATGACAAACACTTGCAAACTGCGATTAGTTTTTTGCTCCAACATGAAACGGATTTGCGTAAATTTACTGAACTAAGTGAAAATCTGTTGTTCTTTCTTCCCATCTCTGTTTTATCTCTCCTGCTTTCTCTGTCCCTGTCTCTCTCTTTATTTTTCTCTCCCTTGTTCTTTCTCAATCTTTTTCTCTCTGTCACTCTCTCTCTCTCTGTCTCTCTCCCTCTTTTTTCTCTTTCTCTCACTCTCTCTAGTTCTCATTTTCCTGCCTCTTTTCAAGTGCCAATTTATTGAAACTTGTTTCCCCTTTTCTTCTTTCTCCTTCATTGATTTCCAAACCCCAGCCTTTGTGTGCAGCTGGGGACCAGCTGTGAGCCTGGCTGTGTGTCCTGCTTTGGCACAGTGCTGTCACAGTGGGCAGGGGGAGCGGGGGGGAGAGATAGAGTGAGAGGGAGAGAAGGAGAGAGGGAAGAGAGAGAGAGTCAGAGGGAGAGAGAGGGGGGATGGAGAGAGAGAGAGAGAGAGGGGGGGGAGATGGGATCACTGTTACAGTGTGCATAGAGAGGATCAGCGTTAAAGTGTTACAGAGAGGGGATCAGTGTTATAGTGTTACAGAGAGGGGATCAGTGTTACAGTGTTACAGAGAGGGGATCAGTGTTCTAGTGTGCAGAGAGGGGATCAGTGTTACAGTGTTACAGAGAGGGGATCAGTGTTATAGTGTGTAGAGAGGGGATCAGCGTTACAGTGTTACAGTGTTATAGTGTTTACAGAGAGGGGATCAGTGTTACAGTGTGCAGTCAGTGTTACAGACAGAGGGGCATCAGTGTTATAGTGTTACAGTGTGCAGAGAGGGGATGTTATAGTGTGCAGTGTTACAGTGTTACAGAGAGGGGATCAGTGTTATAGTGTTACAGAGAGGGGATCAGTGTTACAGTGTTACAGAGAGGGGAGGGGATCAGTGTTATAGTGTGCAGAGAGGGGATCAGTGTTAAGTGTTACAGAGAGAGGGGATCAGTGTTATAGTGTTACAGAGAGGGGATCAGTGTTACAGTGTTACAGAGAGGGGATCAGTGGGTGCATCAGTGTTAAGTGTTACAGAGAGGGGATCAGTGTTATAGTGTTACAGAGAGGGGATCAGTGTTACAGTGTTACAGAGAGGGGATCAGTGTTACAGTGTTACAGAGAGGGGGGATCACAGACGAGGGGGGATCAGTGTTATAGTGTGCAGAGAGGGGATCAGTGTTACAGTGTTACAGAGAGGGGATCAGTGTTATAGTGTGCAGAGAGGGGATCAGCGTTACAGTGTTTACAGAGAGGGGATCAGTGTTACAGTGTTACAGAGAGGGGATCAGTGTTACAGTGTGCAGAGAGGGGATCAGTGTTACAGTGTTACAGAGAGAGCATCAGTGTTATAGTGTTACAGAGAGGGGATCAGTGTTACAGTGTGCAGAGAGGGGATCAGTGTTACAGTATTACAGAGAGTGGATCAGTGTTATAGTGTGCAGAGAGGGGATCAGTGTTACAGAGAGGGGGTCAGTGTTATAGTGTGCAGAGAGAGGATCAGTGTTACAGTGTTACAGAGAGGGGATCAGTGTTACAGTTTTACAGAGAGGGGATCAGTGTTACAGTGTTACAGAGAAGGGATCAGTGTTATAGTGTGCAGAGAGAGGATCAGTGTTACAGTGTTACAGAGAGGGGATCAGTGTTACAGTGTGCGGAGAGGGGATCAGTGTTACAGTGTTACAGAGAGGGGATCAGTGTTATAGTGTGCAGAGAGGGGATCAGTGTTACAGAGAGGGGATCAGTGTTACAGTGTTACAGAGAGGGGATCAGTGTTATAGTGTGCAGAGAGGGGATCAGTGTTAAAGTGTTACAGAGAGGGGATCAGTGTTATAGTGTTACAGAGAGGGGATCAGTGTTACAGTGTTACAGAGAGGGGATCAGTGTTACAGTGTTACAGAGAGGGGATCAGTGTTACAGTGTTACGGAGAGGGGATCAGTGTTATAGTGTGCAGAGAGGGGATCAGTGTTACAGTGTTACGGAGAGGGGATCAGTGTTATAGTGTGCAGAGAGGGGATCAGCGTTACAGTGTTACAGAGAGGGGATCAGTGTTACAGTGTTACAGAGAGGGGATCAGTGTTACAGTGTGCAGAGAGGGGATCAGTGTTACAGTGTTACAGAGAGAGCATCAGTGTTATAGTGTTACAGAGAGGGGATCAGTGTTACAGTGTGCAGAGAGGGGATCAGTGTTACAGTATTATAGAGAGTGGATCAGTGTTATAGTGTGCAGAGAGGGGATCAGTATTACAGAGAGGGGGTCAGTGTTATAGTGTGCAGAGAGAGGATCAGTGTTACAGTGTTACAGAGAGGGGATCAGTGTTACAGTTTTACAGAGAGGGGATCAGTGTTACAGTGTTACAGAGAAGGGATCAGTGTTATAGTGTGCAGAGAGAGGATCAGTGTTACAGTGTTACAGAGAGGGGATCAGTTACAGTGTGCAGAGAGGTATCAGTGTTACAGTGTTACAGAGAGGGGATCAGTGTTACAGTGTGCGGAGGGGACAGAGAGAGGGGATCAGTGTTACAGTGTTACAGAGAGGGGATCAGTTATAGTGTGCACAGTGTTACAGAGAGGGGATCAGTGTTATAGTGTACAGCAGAGAGAGGGGGATCAGTGTTATAGTGTGCACAGAGAGGGGATCAGTGTTACAGTGTTACAGTGTTATAGTGTGCAGAGAGGGGATCAGTGTTACAGTGTTACAGGAGTGGTCAGTGTGTTACAGTGTTTACAGAGAGGGGATCAGTGTTACAGTGTTACAGAGAGGGGATCAGTGTTACAGTGTGCAGAGAGGGATCAGTGTTACAGTGTTAGAGGGGATCAGTGTTACAGTGTTACAGAGAGGGGATCAGTGTTACAGTGTTACAGAGAGGGGATCAGTGTTACAGTGTGCAGAGAGGGGATCAGTGTTACAGTGTTACAGAGAGGGGATCAGTGTTATAGTGTGCAGAGAGGGGATCAGCGGTTGTTACAGAGAGGGGATCAGTGTTACAGTGTTACAGAGAGGGGATCAGTGTTACAGTGTGCAGTCAGTGTTACAGAGAGCATCAGTGTTATAGTGTTACAGAGAGGGATCAGTGTTACAGTGTGCAGAGAGGGGATCAGTGTTACAGAGAGAGGGATCAGTGTTACAGTGTTACAGAGAGGGGATCAGTGTTACAGTGTGCGGAGAGGGGATCAGTGTTACAGTGTTACAGTGTTACAGAGAGGGGATCAGTGTTATAGTGTGCAGAGAGGGGATCAGTGTTACAGTGTTACAGAGAGGGGATCAGTGTTACAGAGAGGGGGAATCAGTGTTACAGTTGTGTAGGTGCAGAGGGGGGGAGGGGGTGTTACAGTGTTACGGAGGGGGGGGGGGTGCTTTGGGTGAAGGCAGTGAGTCAGAGGCAGAGGCTCCAGAGTTTATTAACAGCTCTGACCGCACAACACAACACAGACGCCACACTGAGTGGAACGGGGGAGGGAGGGAGGGATAGAGAGGGTGGTGACAGGATTGGTGACAGTAAAAGATTTTAACAAGAGAGAGAAAGAGAGATGGGAGGAGGAGAAAGAGATTTTAACGAGAGAGAGAAATAGAGATGGGAGGAGGAGAAAGAGAAGAAACGGAGGGTTTGGAGCCGTGGTGAAAGAGCAGGAGGCAGGCCAGGTCCAGCATCTGAGCCTGTGCAGGACAGACAAGAACGGTTAAACTTCCCGGAAGTGTTCTTGACACGCCCATTTTACCGAGGATGCGTCGGTTGGTAACTTGTATGAACTTGATGACACAAATATCCCAGCATTCATTGCACGATGGCAGACGAGACCACTGAACTATGGACGAGACGGGCCAATTTCACAATTATTTTTTTGTTTTCTCATCTCACTAATAAATACTACAAAAATCTTTCTAAGAATGATAATGATGCGAGAAATATGTTATAATAGCTGTATTTCAGCTCATTTTAACCATACAACATATAACTAAAAACATTTAATTTGTCTGTAATTCAGAGTTTAATCTGTTATCTTAGAGACCAACTCATAGCCAGAGGACAGTATTACGTGTTAGCTGACCCGAATGAAACTTTTTTAGTTTTCATTTCACTAATAAATGTGACTAAAATCTTCCAAGAACAAAAATTAGGCGAAAAATAGGTGTTAAAATAGCTGCATTTTAACTCATTTAAATACAGCTTCTGTGAAGAAGTATCAGCTCGTAGAAAGTACTAGCCTCTGTTGTAACGAGGGGTGCATCAACAGAGGCAAGCGGAGTTGTGTGTTGTAGCAAACGCTGACTTGAAGTTGTTATATACAGAGAGCAATTTTAAATGATTAGAATGGCTTGGCTAACTTGTTGATGCTTGGTTGGCTGCATCAAGTTATCCAAGCCTGCCCTTGTTGCTGAAAGTGCTAGGTAGATTTTTGTTGGTATAGAAAGCAATTGTGAATTAAGCAACCGACATGTATTAACTAGCTAGAGAAGAGGATAAAAGAGACGTTTTGTTCACTTTCATATTTTAAGTAGCCTACAATTAACGCCAGTTTACAATTTAAATAAAACTATACCCCCAAACCAATGTAAAGCAGCCTTTGTGAAAGAAACTAGAATACACCGAGGACGGTGACTGTCAGGTAGCGTAACCACACGTCACAAGCCACGCATGGTATTCAAATACATATAACAGCCTTCTCTCTGTCCTTGTGAGCTTACAAGTGTTCAGTCTTCGGTCTTCCACAAGAACGGACTTTACAAGATCTCAAGTCCGGAGTTTGCGTTCTTGGTATTGAGAAACACCCCAGGTGTGTGGCCACACTAAATCTCACAGACACCTGACACACCAGGTGTGTGTCCACACTAAATCTCACAGACACCTGACACACCAGGTGTGTGTCCACACTAAATCTCACAGATGGAAGCGAGATTGGGAGATTAGGCTCTGTTTGAGGTCCTCGAGTTTCCCGTGGTTTTGCAAAAGGAATCCTCCTCATTTAAAAAAACAGTTTTCCTTAATTGTCAGTAATTATCAAATTGAAATCTAAGTGACATGTGGTGAGCTATCTTCTAATTATCCAAAGAAAATGGCCCAAACACACATATATATATACATCTATAAAACATACACTAGCACACACACACGCGTGCAAACACTCACTCACACAAATACACACTCATACATCTACAAAACACATGCACACACACACGCACACACATATAGACACACACACACACAAATACACACTCATACATCTACAAAACACATGCACGCACACACACACACACACACACACACACGCATGCATGCATGCATGCACACACATACACAAATACACACTCATACATCTACAAAACACATGCACACACAAACACACACATACACACACGCATGCATGCACACACATACACAAATACACACTCGTACATCTACAAAACACATGCACACACACACACACAGACAAACACACACAGGCACACACACACAGACAGACACACACACACACACACACACATATGCACACACGCATAGACACAAACACACACTCACACACACACACACACACACACATACACACATAGACACACATACACACACACACACACATACACAGATATGCACACACACATAGACACACACACACAGGCACGCACACACACAGATACACGCACGCACGCCCAACATTGAAACGACTGGTTGCCAGTCCCAGATGGTGACCGCAAACTTCACCTCCGTGCTCTATTTGCTGAGCTTGTGCCAGTGTTTGCTGGAGAGGGCTCCCTCGTTTGAGGCTGAACTACAGGAGGAGCTAGCTGACTTTTCTGCTGTCAAAAGTGCTGTTTCGTTTGCCCCAGTTCCTCCGTGTATCGGTGTCAACGGCACATGTGACCTCAAGTAATCGAGCTCCGCTGTGTCTCGCAACTGCCTGACTGCAGAAGCTGTTTAGTCGCGTGACGCTACGGCTAGCCGGCTCTCAGCGTAGCTAGCATAGCGTCCCCCTGAACCACGGAAATCACCAGGCCTGCTCTGCGAATGTGTTTGATCGTTCTTTTTGCTCAGAAACTCACGAGTATCCATATGCTGCTCTATTTACTGTTTCCATAGTCATTATTACTATTAGAATTATAGGTTTTTTTGTTTTTGTTTTGTTTAGTTCCGAAATGAATCCATTAAAGTTTATAAAATCGGTAGAGGCGTATAATTGTTGATGAATATTTCATTGGAGCGAGTGCTCTGGCAGTGCCTCGTCTGTGTGGAAGAAAGGTCATGTGTGGGTTTGAGGCAGATAAGAAGGTGAGCCTCTCCTCTTTTACTCAGTCTGTACCTGAGATCAGTGGTACCACCTGGAGCCATCCTGTCCACCCCTCCTCCAACCCCCCCCCCCCCCCCCACCCCCCCCCCCCGCCACCCCCCCTCAGAACATTCCAGAAGCAGGACGCGTGCGCTCTAGGTCACCTCGAGCTCACAGGCCTCTGATCACGAGGGAGGACGAGGAAGCCTTTCGGAGTGCAATCTCTCCGGGTCCGTGTCCAATCGCGATTAGAGCGGCCCGTCTCTGGCAGCCGCTGCCCCGGCCGCAGCGTGTAACGCATGGGCTGGAGAGTATGACCCAGTCCCTGGGCATCTGGCAGCCTGCACTACCCTGTATATATATATATATATATATGTGTGTGTTTCAGTATTTCCTTTGAAGTGTGATTACCTTTTGCCACACTGTAAACGGTGTGATAAGCGTGGTGAGTTAAATCGGTCTGGTTTATTTTGCTTGAGCGCAGCTTCCTATGCGAAGGTGGCAAACAGGATCCTTGAGGTCAGTTCGTTTTGTGTGTATCAGACAGGAAGTGACGGGGGGATCTAATCCGAGGCAGGAAGT
Source organism: Anguilla japonica (assembly GCA_025169545.1). Lineage (NCBI taxonomy): Eukaryota > Metazoa > Chordata > Actinopteri > Anguilliformes > Anguillidae > Anguilla > Anguilla japonica. Next base: position 3,392,799 of record CM045895.1, read on the forward strand.
GACGGGGCGGGGGGGGGGGGGGGGGGGTGTCTAATCGCGACATTGGCCCGTTCAGACACTTCCCCAGCCGGCGCTATCACGCGTTAGCGTCCACTCAGCGCAGATAATCGCCTCTTTCGGGGAGCTGTGCATTGTAACTCTGTGCATCGTTTTTAATCGTGCCGTATTAAATATACCGCCCTGTCAGCAAGCTGCTCGTTATCTTCAGGGTTCAGGTGCATGTTCTATTTTTTTTTAAATCTGATGCCGTCACCTTGCCCACTCTCTTCGTGCCTGTCGGGGGTTGGTCTGAGTCATGGTCTGTTTGGGGAATCCCATCTCTCCCACCACCACGCAGGCCCTTTAATCTTTGTGCTGATCTCTGTAACCTGCAGATCTGGGCCGAAGAACAATGATTTTCATTACTCAAATATAAAATATTGCAAAATACTTGCAGATTGCTCACAGATTTGAAAAATCAGTGTATCCCAACAGTCAGAAAATAAGTCTTCTGTGACTCCTATGATAGTATTTGTATTGTTGAGAATTCTATTCTAAGACATACAGTGCAGACCATAAGTATTTGGACGGTGACACAATTGTTGTTGTGTTGGTTCTGCACTCCAGCACATTGGATTTGAAATTAAACGGCATGAGCTTAAAATGCTAATTGGCGGCTTTGATTTGTGGGTACTCACGTCCATACTGGGTGATCAGTGTTTGGATTACAGCCCTCTCCATACATAGCCTCTTCATTTTCGGGGGTAGAAAGAAATGTGGCTGCTCTTAGCAGTGTCTTAGCCAGCTGTGTGTCTTTGCACCATTAGTTCATGCATAAGAACGCTACAAAAGGCCTAGAGTTGGTTCTAGGTGTTGCATTTGCATTCAGAGTCTGTTGCTGTTGCCTTTTAACATGAGGACCAAAGAAGTGTCACTGGCAGTGAAGCAGGCCATCATGAGGCTGACAAATCTGACTAAGTCAATCAGCCAAAACTCTGGGTGCATCATCAATCAACTGTTTGGTACATCTTAAGAAGCAAGAATGTTTTGGTTAGCTCAGCTATAGCAAACGTCCCGGTAGACCACATAAGACCACCGCAGTGGATGACCAAGCAATACTTTCAATTGCGAAGAAAAACCCCCTTTCAACTGTCGAACAGATCGAGAACACTCTTCAGGATGTGGACGTAGATGTGTCAAAGACGACCTTAAAGAGAAGACTACCCCAGTGTAATGCCAAATATAGGATTCACCACAAGATGGAAACCGCGGGGAGACCTCAAGAACAGAATGGCCAGAGTACTTAGAGTTTGCTAAAAAGTACATTTGAATAACTGTAGAGCTCCAGAACAAAGTCTGTCTTATGGACAGATGAGATGAGTATTAACCTGTACCAAACTTGTGAAACAGGGGGGAGATAATGTTATGGTTTGGGCATATATGGCTGCCACTGGAACTGGCTCACTTGTCTTTATTGGTGATGTGACTGCTGACAGCAGCAGCAGGATGAATCTGCCGAGATCCAGTCACATGCCTCAAACCCCGCTGAACAGCGTTTCACCATGACGCAGCACAGTGACCCAGAATGCATTGCTACAGAAACCAAGGGGTTTTTCGGAGTCAGAAAGCGACTGCAGCGGGATGACATCGTACGATGGCGGGTGACATCACACGATTCCCACGCTTCTCTGTGCTCTCAGGACTGGCGGCGGCGGCCTCAGTGATTAGCGCTGTGCACTGCGCATGGAAAGCGCTCGGCGAGTAAAGCTCTTGCACGTCTGAGCTGGGGACAGTTCATGGCTGCAGCTCACGCCGTGACTCCTCCCCTCCAGTTGGTGTTGACCGCGGTGTGTGTGCTGGTCCGCGCGGGTTTCCTTTCGGTCGGCAACAATTTAGGCCTCGGAAATGAGGTGTGTGTAAAACCCGGAGTGCCCTATGACCCTCCAGGACTGGGGTCTGACACCCCTCACTTAACTGTATTGCCACTCACTAACTGCTTACAGTCTGCAGTCCTCTAGTCTAATACTTCTCAAATTATGTCCTGGGGTACCCCTGTGTGTGCCGGTTTTTGGTCCTGGGGGACCCCTGTGTATGCTGGTTTTCATTCCTGGGATACCCCTGTGTGTGCCGGTTTTGGTCCTGGGGGACTCCTGTGTATGCTGGTTTTCATTCCTGGGGTATCCCTGTGTATGCTGGTTTTCGTTCTTGGGGTATCCCTGTGTATGCCAGTTTCGGTCCTGGGGGACCCCTGTGTCAGTGCTTCTGTCCTTGAGGGCCAGGTTTGAGTATCCCTGCTCTAGATTCGGGACCACAGTGTGCACATCTTTCTACTATTAATGTTCAGGCGAAACCAGAAACTGGCCACATTGTGGGGACTCCAGGCTCACGTAAACACACTTGTGCTTGGAGAGGCCCAGGTGGCGCGCTCCCCATGAGGACAGGGGGGCTAGACCGGCCCAGTGTGCGGGTTTGGAGCACCCAAGAGCCGGAGCTCAGGAGCGGGCGCCGAAAAGGGGGAAGCGCTGGCAGCCGCCAGCTCTCCCGTCATTGGCTCAGCCGTGGAAGTCCTGCCAGTGGGCGGGGCCTGCGGAAAGACGCCGAGTTAATCTCCCCGGGGAAGATGGAAGCGGAAGCGTTTCTCCTGAGCCCGGGCCAGACGGCAGTATCCCAGCGGCACAGCCTGCGGTCCCGGGCCCGCTCGCGAATGTTTAGCTCGGTCACGCTCCGGGTCGTTCTCCGTACACAGCGCTGCGTCCGCGTACACAAACGGGACGGCGTCTCCGTCTCCGGCCCCGCCCCGAGGGTGCGGCTTCGCGCTCGGGGCCCAGCAGTTCAGAGCCGCACGCCGTGGCTGTGACTCAGTCCGCGGCGACGCCGCCGTCCCCGGGTTTGATTTTTCCGGTTTTGTCCGGGGAGGCCGCACGGAGCCGGGGGAGGACCTCGGCCTCGCACGCCCCTCCCGCCGTGCGCCTCTCTCTCTCCCTCGGGCAGGGAGTGAACGCGCCCTGCAGCGCGGCAAACCTCTGCCGTGAAAAATGTCTACTGGCCAATCACATCAGCTCTGCGCACCTCTGTCAGAGGTGAAGGTAGCCTTTCGAACATGAACTCTGCACACTGTATAGGCTCCCGAATAACGTGAAGTCGCTAACAGCATGAAAGTAATGTTTCGAGCCTGTTGGGTTTTCGTCAGTCTGATTGAGACGGCACTTCCTGGTGTTAATAAATTCACATTGTTCAGGAGCGTATACAGTGTGTGGACTCTGGAATGGGGGCAGGGCCTGTGGGATGGGGAGACGGCACTTCCTGGTGTTAATAAATTCACATTGTTCAGGAGCGTATACAGTGTGTGGACTCTGTGGAATGGGGGCAGGGCCTGTGGGATGGGGAGACGGCACTTCCTGGTGTTAATAAATTCACATTGTTCAGGAGCGTATACAGTGTGTGGACTCTGTGGAATGGGGGCAGGGCCTGTGGGATGGGGAGACGGCACTTCCTGGTGTTAATAAATTCACATTGTTCAGGAGCGTATACAGTGTGTGGACTCTGTGGAATGGGGGCAGGGCCTGTGGGATGGGGAGACGGCACTTCCTGGTGTTAATAAATTCACATTGTTCAGGAGCGTATACAGTGTGTGGACTCTGTGGAATGGGGGCAGGGCCTGTGGAATGGGGGCAGGGCCTGTGGTATGGGGGGTGGGGCCTGTGGAACAAGGCCAGAGCCTGTGGAACACGGGTGGGCCCTGTGGAATGGGGGCGGGGCCTGTTTAATGGGGGCGGGGCCTGTGAAACGTGGGCGTGGCCTGTGGGGTGTGGGCGGGGTTTGTGGAACGTGGGCGTGGCCTGTGGGGTGTGGGCGGGGTCTGTGGAACGTGGTGGCATAAGGTCGTTTCCCACGCTGCCGGTCTCGCGCCCTTTGGCGGAGAAAGAGCAGAGTCATGTTCCAGGCGTCTCACAGACAGCCGGGGGAACCGCAGGTCGAGTGCAGGAAGTTAATTACGTTAATCACGAGTAATAACTGAACTGCGGTCGAAGATGCAGTCTCTCCGCCGTTCAAGCGCTGATTGGCTAGTAGGTGTGAGAACGCGCGGAGCTCGGTCTGACTGGCAGGTCCCTCATCCCTGGGTACGAGCGGTGGGGGAGTAAGGGGGGGGAGGGGGGCGGTCCTCCACCCCCAGCCTGTGCTGTCACCACCCTTCCACTCCCCCCCCCCCCCCCCAAGTGCCTTAGTTCCACTGACGCCACACACTTCTTCCAGTCCCGCACGCCCCCCCCCCCTCCCCCCCCAAAACCACTTCAAACAGGCCTATCAAAGACTCGTGGCCAACGTACCTTCTGCTTCAACTTACTGCTGTTCTGATCCTGCTCACACGGCCAGTTTTCCTCTTGTGATATACATCAAAAGGCCCTCTTAAATTCAACTTTGCTTTTTATAAACCCTCCTCTTTTCTCGTTGGGTTTATGTTTTATTCTCGTACTGTTTAGTTCCCTGTTTCTGCAGAGAGGATGTTGGTCCAGTGGCACACACACACTCACACACACGCGCACACACTTACACACACAATGGCACACATGCACACACACACACACACACTTACACAGACAACGGCACACATGCCCACACACACACATACTTGCACAGACCGTGCGACTGTTCGACTGGGTACATCCCGTGGGGGTGGGGGGGGGGGGTGGTTTTTAAAACATTCAAAGGAATGCGTTAAATTGTTTCTTTAATCGTTTCACATTGTAAATCTGTTGTTTTTTGCTGTGAGTTCTTTTGCCATTCACTCACACAACCATAGAGAGAGAAGGAAGTGGCTTACTGCTCATCCTGTACTTTCTCAGCAGAAAATCAAGTCTGCTACATTTCTATACTCTAGAGGTACCTGCAGTTATTAGTCCATGGTCATGTTCAGCTGAATGAGTTTATAAGAAGGCACTGGCAGAGGTGCGTTCAAGTTCAGCGAACAGAGGTGAACGTTCGTGGCGAACATGTTTTCTTTGAACAGTTAAATTTGAGTTACGAACGTTCCAAATTGTTTGCATTAAACATAAACAGACATGGCGACGAGAGCGTTTGTACTCACAGCCACTTCTGTGATCATCGATGATAAAAAAATAAACAGTAGTTAGCTAGCGAACAATAATAACATTGGCTAGCGTTAGCAATAACATTATTGAAAAAACTGATCACACTTAACGGCATCTTCACTTGAAATACCCATCTGGGAACATTTCCCTCAGTCCAGCATCCATTTTTGTTCGCCGCAAACTACCTTTTCAGACCGTTCGCTTATGTTTGCAAACGTTCACGGCGAACACAAAGCTAACGGAAAAAAAGTTTGAAATAGTTTGCAAACGTTTGCAAACGTTCGCCTTGTTGGCTGAACTTGAACGCACCTCTGTTTGCGTTCTGTCAAGGGCTAATACACGTCCAAGTCAATCAGAGAATTCCAGTTTGCGCCTAACTGGTAGCGATGCTAAGCATTCACTGTCTGTCTGAGCGATGCTGCACGTTCTGAAACAAGTGAGACTGACACAGTTTGTTGTTTTTACATATAAAATACCAAAGTATATACTTCAGTGCAGCTTTCCTAAAGCATGTTTGCCAGTTCGCTGACCATAATAGTGCTTTTACAATTTGGGGACCCCTAACACAGGCTGCAGTTTGGGGCCCTAATTAGAGCACAGAACAGAGCTGCAGTTAGGGGCCCCTAATTAGGGCAGGGAGCAGGGCTGCAGTTAGGGGCCCTAATTAGAGCAGGGAGCAGGGCTGCAGTTAGGGGCCCCTAATTAGAGCAGGGAGCAGGGCTGCAGTTAGGGGCCCCTAATTAGAGCAGGGAGCAGGCTGCAGTTAGGGGCCCCTAATTAGAGCACGGAACAGAGCTGCAGTTAGGGGCCCCTAATTAGACCAGGGAGCAGGGCTGCAGTTAGGGGCCCTAATTAGAGCAGGGAGCAGGGCTGCAGTTAGGGGCCCCTAATTAGGGCAGGGAGCAGGGCTGCAGTTAGGGGCCCTAATTAGAGCACGGAACAGAGCTGCAGTTAGGGGCCCCTAATTAGACCAGGGAGCAGGGCTGCAGTTAAGGGCCCTAATTAGAGCAGGGAGCAGGGCTGCAGTAAGGGGCCCTAATTAGAGCAGGGAGCAGGGCTGCAGTTAGGGGCCCCTAATTAGGGCAGGGAGCAGGGCTGCAGTTAGGGGCCCTAATTAGGGCAGGGAGCAGGGCTGCAGTTAGGGGCCCTAATTAGGGCAGGGAGCAGGGCTGCAGTTAGGGGCCCCTAATTAGAGCAGGGAGCAGGGCTGCAGTTAGGGGCCCTAATTAGGGCAGGGAGCAGGGCTGCAGTTAGGGGCCCTAATTAGAGCAGGGAGCAGGGCTGCAGTTAGGGGCCCTAATTAGGGCAGGGAGCAGGGCTGCAGTTAGGGGCCCTAATTAGGGCAGGGAGCAGGGCTGCAGTTAGGGGCCCTAATTAGAGCAGGGAGCAGGGCTGCAGTTAGGGGCCCCTAATTAGAGCAGGGAGCAGGGCTGCAGTTAGGGGCCCCTAATTAGGGCACGGAACAGAGCTGCAGTTAGGGGCCCCTAATTAGAGCAGGGAGCAGGGCTGCAGTTAGGGGCCCTAATTAGAGCAGGGAGCAGGGCTGCAGTTAGGGGCCCCTAATTAGAGCAGGGAGCAGGGCTGCAGTTAGGGGCCCTAATTAGGGCAGGGAGCAGGGCTGCAGTTAGGGGCCCTAATTAGAGCAGGGAGCAGGGCTGCAGTTAGGGGCCCTAATTAGGGCAGGGAGCAGGGCTGCAGTTAGGGGCCCTAATTAGAGCAGGGAGCAGGGCTGCAGTTAGGGGCCCTAATTAGAGCAGGGAGCAGGCTGCTCAGACCTTACCTTGGGTCGCTGGATTCTTCTACTTTTTTATTGAGAGTTAAAGGGACTGAACCTGAACATTCAGAGCCTTAATGGCCCCCAGTGCATGGTCAGCTCTCCGCTTACTAAGCCTGATTAATCAGTTATGCGGTTATGGTCCAAAAAGCAAAAACATGGCTGGTACTGCAGGTCCCCAACCCTGCTGCATGAAACGGCAGATCTGCCGGGTTCAGATCTGGGTGCAATGCAATAAGAATCCAGGAGGTGGCGCCTAGTCTGTTTGCAACAGGAGTGGGTGCACGCAGAAACGGCAGGATTCATGAGTTAGAGCACAACGTGGCCTGCGCATGGCCACTGAAAATAGATCAGCCAATCAGAGGGGAAGTGAGAGGGGGTCAAAGGATTACTCTGTAACTAAAGAGGCCACACCAGAGTCTGATTTTCAGCTACAGTATCCAGGAAGAGTAACTACAGGCGACTGATTTTAGTGGCAATACCCACTGGTAGCAATACTCCACTGGTAACAGAGGGCTGCCCAACCCTGTTCCTGGAGGTCTACCGTCCTGTAGGTTTACACTCCAACCCTAACAAAGCACACACCTCATCCAACAGCTAGAGATCTGATTGAGCTGAAAATTAGTAGAGTCACATGTGCCAAATTGGATTTGCATGAAAACCTACAGGACGGTATATCTCCAGGAACTGGGTGCAGTCCTGCTGTAACCTAATATTAAAGGCCCTTGATTACATAGATGCCTCGTTCCAAAGCCCAGTCGAATTCTTGTGGCACACACAGTGAGGGACTGAAGGAGATGTGCCGCTAACTAAATAACTTTTAAAAATGTTTTTTATGTTGTAGAAAGTTGTGTTCTAATTTTGTAGGGTCACACAACGTTACATATTGTTATTTATACTACATTATACATTAATAAGAAACCCCGTTTTCCTATGTTAAAAATGGAAGTGCTATCTGAAACTATTTACAAATGAAGCTGGAAAGTTGTGGTTTGTTTAAAAAACAAAAAGTTTCTACAGTGTTATGAGCTGCCCCCAACCAAATCACAACATTACACAAATTTACTGAAAACTTTTTTTTTTTTTAATTAAAAAGTTGCAAGAAGTTCCATAGACCTGAGCAATTTGTTTGTGTTTTGCATGACAATAATAATAATAATAATAATAATAATAATAATAATATGTTTATTAACCAAAACAATAATGATATTATTATGAATATTATTATCATTGTTGTTATTATTATTATTATTATTATTATTATTATTATTATTATTATATAATAATAATAATAATAATAATAATAATAATAATAATAATAATAATAATAATAATAATGATAATAATAATAGGCCACTACAGGTCTCAGAAAGCAGAGGTCGCGCGCAGGAGCCGTTAGGTCACATGCGCATAGGATGCGCAAAACGGGCGAAGTGTCGGTAGGCCGTCGGACCGGAGGAAGGGAGGATCTCTGCTGCTTATTTTGGGGGAAGTACCCGCACGAACGCCCGCCCTGGATGACTCACATACGCATCCCAGCTGTCCCTACACCCCCCCCCCCCCCCCCCCCCCCCCCCCCCCCCCCCCCCCACCACCCCCTGCAGTGCCGGGAAGGCCCCTGTTTACCAGGTACACATTTACATGCACACACACACACCGTCAGCTTACAGTAAGTGCAGAGCGCGAGCGCAGCATCCAGCAACTTACTGTCAGACTGACTGAGCGAAGAAGCGTTGTGACGGTGCTCTTTTTTTTACAAAGCCTGGTCACCAGCGCACGGATTCTTCAGCCCAGCGTGGAGTAAACGGGGGTAAAATGTGTTGACTGTACTTCCTCTGAAAGTATCTTTCCTCGTAACACCAAATGGGGAATTCAAGGCGAAAACTGTCCCTTTCGCGTGTGTAATGACTAGCCTTTTTCACTCAGTGGAGGTTCTTCTTCAGCCATACACCTCTGTTTTTTCCTGTGTTATCACAAAAAGTTCATTTATACGGAAGAGTTTTTTTAAAGACAGAATTAGCTTATTGTTGAAGGCTCCTGGCATATTTGTAATGGCATAAAACAAATGTATCAAAGCACAACCTAAAAGTCGCAAACCGAGAATAATGAACACGGGGTTCTCTTTAAAAAGCAGTTGGCTGAAATAGATCTGCTATTTAGCGATTCCTATTAAAACTTCAAAACTTTTTTGTGTTCCATGAAATTGTTTTAATATTCAAGAGCCGTCATTGTGTGGTTTGAGCACATGCACAACATAAAGACCCACATCAGAGAACTCGAAGACGCAGAAACATTTTCATGTGACAAAAAAAGAAATGAAAAAAACGAATTTTGAGGGAAACTGCACGGGGGTATTTATAGAGCGGTGTGGGAGAACGTGAACTGACACGACGTTAGTGAACTCGAGCTTAGGTTTTTTTATTCACAGCGCAGTGCCTGCGTGGGTCCCTCCCTACCAGCTGTAGCATTCCAGGCCGGCCCGAATCCAGGGGTACAGGATAACGCACCGTTTTCAGATCCTACGAACTAAACTATCCCATCTGCTGGCGGATATGAATTTCGTCTTTTGCCGCCTGTAAACATTTAAGAATAGATAAATCCCGTCCTGTATTCGTAGCATAAATAACACAAGAGGTATAGTATGTTTCTGTTGTCTGAGGTGACAGAAGCTTTAAAATAGTACCGTGACCTGAGCGAGACTTGCGTCTGGGTGCGCGGACCGGCGGCGGTAACCCCTTTATTTAAGAACAATGCAGAAAACACGGCAGTGCCTATTATAACGGGGTGGTAAAGATAGTAGTTCCGCGTAGCAGCGTTTGAGGTTTCCATGCCCTTTTAATTTAACTGCTGAGCGTGCAGCAAACTGAAAATGACTTGTGGAGATTTCAATCAAAATTCGGGGAACTCTACCTCGCCTTACCTGACAAGGCCTCTTCCCTTTCACCACCTCAACCCCTGTCTGCTATAGGTCACTAAGGAGGAGCCTATTCTTAAATTAAACCTTTCATTTAACTGTTCAGTTGTTGGAGGTCTTTTAAAGAGCAGCTGCTTATTGCACCCATGAAAATGTTGTTTTACTGCTAGCAGAGTTTGTGTGAGTCATCAAATATACTGTCAGAGTAAAATTTGTTAGCATTCACGCAATGGCATATCATTTTTTTTGTGTGCATATGATATTTGAGTATACACTAACAGAATTCAGTTCTTATGAAATAATGATAATTGGCAGGTTTAAATGTATTTTTTAGTTAAAGATAAATTGACTGTTTACCTGAAAATATGCACAATGACCACTGTAATCCCTTTATCAGAAAAAAAATGGTTGCACATAGCTAGTGCAGGAAATCATGTCCTGAAACAGCTAATTCTAATTTATTCATTTATTTTCAAAAAATGTAGGAATTAAAAAATTCAGAACCTTCAAAAAAATTCAAATCATCACCAAATTTTAGAACTGTGAAATCGAATCGTCGTAAATGGACTGAATTTATACAGTGCTTTTATCCAAAGCGCTTTACATCGCATTCACCAGAGCAATTAGGGGTTAGGTGCCTTGCTCATCGACACTTCGACATGCCCAGGGTGGGGGATCGAACTGGCAACTCTCCGACTGCCAGACAAGCGCTCTTACCTCCTGAGCTATGTTGCCCCATCATCAAATTTCAGAACTGAAAATCAAATAATAAAATTTAAGAACTTATTATTAAAAACTTCAGTATACCATGACACAGGAAACCAGCCCATGCCTGTGGCTATATAGTCATAATTCTTAACATAAAAAAACATTCACCTTTGTAACCATCGGAGAGGAGGTGCAAACAGAAAAGGTCAGAGAGAAGATGTTGGAATTAAGGCTGTAGCAGCAAAAACAACGTGCACACACACACACACACACACACACACACACACACTGTTCATACACACACAGACACACCCATACACACACACACACACACACAAGGGGGTGAACACACACACACACTGTTCACACACACACACAGACACAGACACACACACACACACTGGCATAAGAAACGAGTGAAATGGCAGCATGTCACCCAAGCAGGGGACAGGGAGAAAGGGAGAGTAATCAGTTCTGCTCTTAATTGTTCAGCTTGATGGCTGATCCTTCCCTTCAGCAGCTCAGGGTGGAGGGATCAGGAGCAGCGTGATGCTGATCCTTCCATTCAGCAGCTCAGAGTGGAGGGATCAGGAGCAGCGTGATGGCTGATCTTTCCATTCAGCAGCTCAGAGTGGAGGGATCAGGAGCAGCGTGATGGCTGATCTTTCCATTCAGCAGCTCAGAGTGGAGGGATCAGGAGCAGCGTGATGCTGATCCTTCCATTCAGCAGCTCAGAGTGGAGGGATCGGGAGCAGTGTGATGGCTGATCCTTCCATTCAGCAGCTCAGAGTGGAGGGATCAGGAGCAGCGTGATGGCTGGTTCTTCCCTTCAGCAGCTCAGGGTGGAGGGATCGGGAGCAGCGGGGTGCTGATCCTTCCATTCAGCAGCTCAGGGTGGAGGGATCAGGAGAAGCGTGATGCTGATCCTTCCATTCAGCAGCTCAGAGTGGAGGGATCAGGAGCAGCGTGATGCTGATCCTTCCATTCAGCAGCTCAGAGTGGAGGGATCGGGAGCAGTGTGATGGCTGATCCTTCCATTCAGCAGCTCAGAGTGGAGGGATCAGGAGCAGCGTGATGGCTGGTTCTTCCCTTCAGCAGCTCAGGGTGGAGGGATCGGGAGCAGCGGGGTGCTGATCCTTCCATTCAGCAGCTCAGGGTGGAGGGATCAGGAGAAGCGTGATGCTGATCCTTCCATTCAGCAGCTCAGAGTGGAGGGATCGGGAGCAGCGGGGTGCCAGCACTGTGTCCTGACATGACACTCGAAAATTAGACAAACAAAACCGGAGTCTCTTAAATGCATGACCACTCAAACGTTTGCTTGCTTGCGTGCAAAATGAATCATTACTACATTTTGTTCTTGATATTGGTCCCTCTGTCTTTGTCTCTCTGGCCTTGTTTTCATGTTTCATCGCTGTTTCCTCACTGAGAGCAGAAATGGCTCAAAGACTTGCGATCTGAGCTGTGCTGCACTCTCCTGCGCTGGCCTCGCTGTGCGTGACACCAAGCGCAGCGTTTCCCTTCAGTAATGAGTCTTTCTACACAGAAAAGAGAGTTTGAGAGCCTACACACAAGTTCCACACTGCGCTGCAGAAAACGCCAGCGGTAGCCGAAGCCGTGAGAAAACCCACGGGGCACACAGGAGGCAGAGATCTCATGGGGCACCCACACGCTCACGGGCACCGACACTTTCCCACAAGAAACCGTCCAAGGATTTCCGCACTCTTGTTGATTTTAGTTTGCTTGAGCGCGGACGTCAGACCACGACGGCTTTGTACTTTTCTTTTCTTCAACATTTCCAGACAGGGACACGTATCTGTTTGCTGAGACAAACTGTAAAAAAAAAAAGTGTTTTAGCAGCGTGGAGGCCTGTAGATGCATGGATGCAGGCTGTTACCATGGTGATGTACAGACATCTCTCTCTGTGGATGCAGGCTGTTACCAAGGGTGATGTACAGACATCTCTCTCTGTGGATGCAGGCTGTTACCAGGGTGATGTACAGACATCTCTCTGTGGATGCAGGCTGTTACCGGGGCGATGTACAAACATCTCTCTGTGGATGCAGGCTGTTACCGGGGCGATGTACAGACATCTTTCTGTGGATGCAGGCTGTTACCGGGGTGATGTACAGACATCTTTCTGTGGATGCAGGCTGTTACTGGGGTGGTGTAGAGATATCTCTGTCTGTGGATGCAGGCTGTTACCGGGGCATCTGTGCATTTATGCTGCATTACTGGTTGCTGGAGTGTGTTTAGGGAATCCCCCCCAAACACACTCCTATATGCTCTGTCATTCTAATATCTGTAGGCGTAGCTGAGGCATGTTCAGCCAGGCACACACATGCACACACACTCGCACACACACACACATGCACGCATCCAAACACACACGCACACACTTACACGAAACACACACACACACACACACGGACGGACGCACACTGACACACATGCACACGCATGCACACTCACACAAACACACACATTCATGCAAGTGTTCGCTCACAGGCACACACATACATGTACATACTGACTCACACAAATGCGCACACTCATATGCGCACATTCAAACACACGTAAGCAGCGACCCAGTGACACATATACGCACACAAACACGCTGAGGTGTGTGACCATGCCACGCTGTATTGGCAAAGTTTCATTCCATTTTCCCGGAAAGTACCTGTAATATAATCAATGTCTGGTCAATATAAAAATGACATAATGTGTCCTTTCGTGCCTGTGAGCTCATGGCATATTCTTTTCTCTCTCTCGTTTTTGCTACTGCGTGACTGAGGTTATCGCGCTGAATGGAAACTTGTGTGCAAAATGAAAGGACCTGAGTGAACATGAAACTAGCGCAATATGTAGATTTTAATTTTCTGAAAAAAAAAAGCACATAGTGGCAGGTGAAGCATTCTGTGTTGCCGCTGGACTCCATCGTTCACTCGTCATGCTGGCTAGTTTTCAGGATCAGTTTGTTTGAAGCCCGTCGAGTTGAAGCCCCGCATGTGAGCGTGTGCTCGTCAAATGAAACCCAGTGAAACATTTGCCTTTCATGTCAGTTCCTGCTGGGGTTCCTGGTGCTAATTCCACCCTAGCGCTTCAATGTCTGCCAAAACCTGTCGTCTCTGGGGCACTCGAAAAGGCGCAGAACTGACTGTTTTCTGAGGAAATTTTTGCAGTTTTCCTGATTATTCAAGACAGTGATTCTCATTAATTCCATTTTGGCTTCTAAGATCCCTTCCCTTTTTTCCTGGCTTTCTCTTCCAATAGTAACACGAGCTTGAGTGTTTTGGGGTAATGTGGCATTTGTCTTCTAACAGCGACACGACTCATGTGAAAAAAAACAGTATACTAAGCATACTAGATATAGACTTTGATTGTACTTCAATTATTCTAAAGTGTAAAATAGTACACTTCAGTATTCTGAAGTTTAAAATAGTACACTTTAGTATTCTGAAGTTTAAAATAGTACACTTCAGTATTCTGAAGTGTAAAATAGTACACTTCAGTATTTTGAAGTGTAAAATAGTACACTTTAGTATTCTGAAGTGTAAAATAGTACTCTTCAGTATTCTGAAGTATAAAATAGTACACTTCAGTATTCCAAAGTGTAAAAAAATGATAATTCAGTATTCTGAAGTGTAAAATAGTACACTTCAGTATTCTGAAGTGTAAAATAGTACACTTCAGTATTCTGAAGTGTAAAATAGGACAATTCAGTATTCTGAAGTGTAAAATAGTACACTTCAGTATTCTGAAGTTTAAAATAGTACACTTCAGTATTCTGAAGTATAAAATAGTACTCTTCAGTATTCTGAAGTGTAAACTAGCACACTTCAGTATTCTTAAGTATAAAATAGTACACTTCAGTATTCTGAAGTGTAAAATAGTACTCTTCAGTATTCTGAAGTATAAAATAGTACACTTCAGTATTCTGAAGTATGAAATAGTACACTTCGGTATTCTGAAGTATAAAATAGTACAATTCAGTATTCTGAAGTATAAAATAGTACACTTCAGGTATGCTTTAGCATGCTGTTCTCTCGCGTGGTGGGGGGGGGGTTTAGAGCATGGCTATGTGTTCTGGCATCACAGAACTCTATGGGTGGGGTGAAAAGTGAGAAAAGGACGAGTCACTCATTCGTGAGCCTCTTCCTCATCCTCCTCTTCCTCCTGACTCAGGCCAGGGGGGTTTCCTGGGCCAGTGTCCTTTGCTGGCTGCGCTGTAGCGGGGACGGGGGAGGGGGGGCGGTGTTTGAGGGCAGGGCCCAGGGCCTGTGAGTATTATCGAGTGGGAGGTGCTTGGCTTAGATGTGGTGCCTTCAACTCATTGCCAGAATGTCAAATAGCGGCTTCAAATAATTCCACTTGTGCTTTCATGTTTTCTGCGGCTATCTGATTCCTTAAAACATTTTTTTTTTTTTTACGAAACTGTTCCTACTGAACGCCGGGCCACGGCAGACCGGCGGGGTGCGAGTCGACCTCTTTCTTTGAGAAACCAAGCGAGGTAATGACCAAAGATATTTCCTGCTGCTTCTCTTCTTCGTGTGTTTCTAGAGACCTTGCTGGAGCTGTCGCGAAGATGGCAGTAGCCATCAGCAAATGTCATCAGTCTGCATTCTTTAAAAAAATAAGTTAATGAAATATATATTTGTGCCATGATTGTGTTATTATTGACCCTGCTACCAAATAAGATTCATTTATTATCAAATTAACGCAGAACATTCAGTTTGGCTTTCAGAGTGTATATATTTAGTAATTAGGACTGTTATACAAAATTCATCTTGCTGTATCATTCTTGGTTTACTGAAATAAACATATTAAAATAATAAAATACAATGCTGCTGCTTCAAAGTTCTGTTCAGGATCAGTTATGATAAACATATTTGCTATGACATTTCATATGGGACATTTAGTCTCTACAATATGAAATGTTATGTTAAAAATAAGCATGGGTATATGTGTTTGGAACTATTTAAAAAGTAGGGAATTCTTCTGTAATGACATAACACAAACATTTTTATGTTCTTGTATACATCAGTGCCTAACACAGCTACACATAATTGTTGCATGTTGAAAGTTGAAGTAGCGTCATTGGAGCTATTCTGGTGAAAATGCAACATAGGCGGGATTGTTGTTTCCTCCAGTCTGAGCGCAGATGAGAACTCAAGTGTCGCATTACATGCCAGAGGCAAAGCTATTGACATTTTTATTTCTTTTTTTTTTTTTTTTTTTTTTTTTGGGGGGGGGGTGGTATCTTCATTATGACTAATTATGACTAATCCAGGAAGGTATACGTCTGAATGTTACTTTTACCACCCATCCCACAGAACATCAAACTTCTGCCCCAAAAAAACAACAGTGCACCTCTTTAGGCCTTGCTTCAGAGGTTAAAAAACAACAGCGCATGTATTTAGGCCTAGCTTCAGGGTTAAAAAACAACAGCGCATGTATTTAGGCCTAGCTTCAGGGGTTAAAAAACAACAGCGCATGTATTTAGGCCTAGCTTCAGAGGTTAAAAAACAACAGCGCACGTCTTCTTTAGGCCTAGCTTCAGGGGTTAAAAAACAACAGCGCATGTATTTAGGCCTAGCTTCAAAGGTTGGCTAACATTCACCCTTTGTGGGGATCTGCAAAAATGATTCGTAATGTGGATTTTTTCTTCAGTGCAGAAACGCTTTCATTAATTTCCAATAACCATTGAACTTTCCGAACTGTGTATATGGTGAAAGGAAGTGTGAGTCAAAATGGAGGCTTTTCTTTGTAAGTACGATGGTCTTTTACAGTCAGGCCCTTAACAGTGCGGATGCATGCCGAGGTGCTGAGAGGCGTTCCGTGGCGATCCCCGTCCGTGGCGATCCCCGGTCTGTGTTGGGTCCGTTTACGGTCCGTGTTGGGTCCGTGTGCGGTCAGTGTTGGGTCCGTGTTGGGTCCATGTGCGGTCCGTGTTGGGTCCATGTTGGGTCCATGTTGGGTCCGTGTTGGGTTCGTTTACGGTCCGTGTTTGGTCCGTGTTGGGTCCGTATACGGTCCGTGTGCGGTCCGTGTTGGGTCCGTGTTGGGTCCGTTTACGGTCCGTGTTGGGTCCATTTACGGTCCGTGTTGGGTCCGTGTTGGGTCCGTGTTGGGTCCATGTGCGGTCCGTGTTGGGTCCATGTTTGGTCCGTGTTGGGTCCGTGTGCGGTCCGTGTTGGGTCCGTGTTAGTTGCTCCTGTTCTGTGTGCGGTTCCCGCCCCGCTGCTCTGCAGGGCCGCCCGGCTGCGTTCGCCGTGCGCTCATCTCTCTCTGCCACGCGCGTTTCTCCGGGCATCACCGGCACTCTCAGCCGCGGCGTTGGAACGTGTTCTCACGCAGATTCTCGGTGGCCGGTCTCTGGAGACCACAGCAGCGTGATGCCAGCTGACAGAAAATGTGCCATTTTCAGAGCGCTATGGGTTTTCTAGAATACACATGCTTGACTGTTACACCTTAGTGTCTCACCAATATCACATGTCTGTGTTACACGCTGTCTCCCTCTAGCACTTTTGATGCTTTTGTGATTGACTGTAGTTTAGGAGAGTTGTGACAGACAGATTTATTGATATATTTGCAGTGAATAGGATGAAAGGATGAATTGGAAATATTCTGGCATTTTTGCCATGACTTACAAGGGATTTGTAAAATAGGGGGGAAAAATCTGTTCTGGTATGGGTCCAGAAAATTTTCCTTGCAATGAATGTACATTGATTGAATTGACAAAAAAGATTTAAGACAAATTTTCAAATAGCAATTTTACATGTGCCAAGTATGGCTTGGTAAAATCAAAGTACGGAAATGCTGTTTTATCTTAATGTGGCATATTCTTTAGCTACAGTGGTAAGGATCTTAGGCTATTGTCGACGTTTCGTTTTAACTGTCAAATTAACTGACTTGTGAGCATCACAAGTATAACTTTTTAAAGATTTTAAACAGCTTGTCTCGCAGTTACAACATCCTGCCCAGCTCAGGAAAGTACAAACCCTTCTGCGTGTAACGTTGACGTGCCCAAAGCTTGTTGGCACTACGTCTGCTCCAGAGTGCAGTGGAACTGCCATTTCACTGGGGACTGCGCTTCTGCAGCATATAGAATTTAAATATGAATCTGGCCGGTTAGATTCCGCACCTCAAACTGGTCAGGGTCCCACCCCGATAGCCTGCGCTTTGGGCGAACGCAGCACTCAGCAGCACCCGCGCTTTAGGGTTCCAAAACGATGTCCCGAGTCTCGCGTACCGTATGCGAGTCTGCCTACGAAAGTGCTGACTCAGTACGGTTCAGTGCGGAGACAAATTTGTGGTCAGGTACAGTCTCCAAAAGAAACGAGTTTGAGGTTTTTGGAGTCCGTGGCAAGGATTCTCTGACAAGGACTCATCATTGGTCTGCATTGTGCTCGCGAAATGAAAAACTATTCGTTTACTGTCGTATCTTTTAATAGTGACTCAGAGAAGTGGTTCTGTGCATAGTCAAGCCTACTCCAACACTGAAGGGCCTGTCGAACTTAACAAATGTGATCTCATTGAGACAGTCGCACCAATCGGACCGGTTCTGCTAAACACTGCCCGTGGTTCTCAGTTCAACCGTATCAGCTGTCCTTAGTGCAGTAGGTCAAGGGTCAAACTCGGTCCTGGGCCCCCCTGTGTATGCGAACATAATTAAACTTAATATAATTTAACATAGTTAAAATTCATAATCAAATTTTTATTTTATTTTATTACATACTTTTCACGTTTAGAGGGATTATTTACCCTCTTAAGCCACATTATGTCAGAAATAGCCATGAATATTATAAAGAATAAAATTCCCATATTTTTATTGTGCTTATTGTGTGGCAAACAATTACATAAAAAGAGGTTCAAATTAAAGACGAAAGGGTGAATCAATAGGCTTCTTAGTGGTGAAAGTGTGGACACATGGCAACTAACCATCTGGAAGATAATGGAGAATTCAAAGACAAAGCAAATGGTATTGAATCAAACCTGGATTGTGTTAATAAGTTTAAGGGAAACATGATAAAAGAAATTAAACATGCGTTCAACAACCTAATTAGGAGCCTATTAGTTTACCTCTTGTCTTTCATTTGATCAAAACAAGTTGCCTCTTTTTATGTCATTGTTTGCAATGTAGCACAATGTAGGACAATAGCAACATGGGAATTTTATACTTCATGGCATGCATAGCTCTTTCAGACATAATTTAAGAGGGTAAATAATCCCTCTGAACACGAAAAGCACCCAATTAGGAAAAATTAGCAGCTTTTTAAAATTATGGGATTGTGATTGTGTTTGGAATGAAAACCGGGATGCACAGGAGGTCCCAGGACGGAGTTTGGGATCCGCTGCTGTGGGCTACTCTGGACGTCCCGCAGCCGGTCGCCCGTACGAGCAGAGAGGCGTTTCCCCGTTTGAATTAAAGTCAAAAGTTGCAGCTTCACACATTAGTACGCTTCCTGTAAGCATCTTCTTTTCAAACGAGAACGGGACTACAACAGATTAAAATTAGCATTCTAAAATGAGCGTGTCCATATATCTACTGTCGCCTTCCTCTTTGCGATAGAGAGCAGCAACGTCAACACTAATCAGCTAATTAAAGCTGGGATATTTGTGGGAATTTCTGGAATATCAAGGTAAATGTAACACTAAAAGAAAGCATGTACATTCCCCCCCCCCAAAAAAAAATAAGACTCAAGAGTGTGGTGAAAGGGGCTTGTTTCTGGACTTTGTCGCGCTTGGGCATGACACTGGGATGTCTGCCCCCGTGCAGCCAGTAGACGCCGCAGCTTCAGTTCCGAACAGGCCCCTTTCCTGTCTCTTTGATTGCTGTCTTTGATGAGTCATTCTGTTCGAAAACTCACGGTGCCCAAAGCAAAAAAAAAAAAAAAAATTCAATACCGCCGCACCGAACGTAAACACCGCAAACGCCGTTGCCGTGGTTGGTGAAGGAGCCCTGTGGGCGCGCGGCCTTTAACATCAGCGCGGAGAGAGAGCGGGGTCGACGCTCCCGGGAGCTCGGCCGCGCCGGCCTCCCGTCCGGCGGCGTCTCCGGGCCGCCAGAAAACCTCCCGCTCGGCCTCCCGCGCCGCTCGCAGATTTATTGGGACCCGCTCGAACGCGAAAGGGCCAGGAATGCGGTCGGGGTCCAAGTGAATAAGTGCGCGCGGCGGATAATGAAACCCGGCCCTGCGCGAGGCGGCCCTAACGGGAGAGCGCGCAGCACCGCGGCGTCGCTCGCCGTCTTGAAAGGGAAAATTAGACCCAATTTGCCGGTAATTTGGACCAGACCCGGCCTGCGCGGATTAGCCTTAGCTTCACACAGATGGAGGGCTCCGCAGGTCTGATAGTCAACAAAGCAGCTGAAGTATCCCTCGTGTACTCGCCAGTTTGAACGTTCAGGGCTTCTCCTGGTGATGTTTCGTATGCCTAACAGACACGAGCGCGACAGTCAGCTTTGTTTTGTTTTTTACGCTAATTTATGACAGGGGTTCTGAACACTTAATGAAGCTGTGACCCAGCTTCACGAAGTTAGGAGCCTAACGTGTGTAAGTACGAGATTCAGATGATTTTAACATGTGTCACTACAGCTGTATGAGTGTTAAGCGTAGCTGCTCATGTACCTAGCACAGTGTGCTCAGTCTGACTGAGCGCGGACGTCTCTGGAGACTAAAGAGCCTCCAGGCAGTCGTGTTTCTCGCACATCCCCTCCGTCTGTGAACTGCGGCGCTAGGCTACCTGAGCCTCAGGTCTGCTTCTGGTCCGACGCATGTTCACTCTCACTCGCACCCCCTCCCTGGGAGATGCAGTGTCAGCCCCGAGGTGTCGAGCTGCACACTTCTGCAGTCATCCTGCGCCGGCGCCACCAGCGGCGGTGCACAGTCATAAGTAAAAGGTCAGGCCGTTGGATGGTTGTATGAGCGCGCTGGTGTGTGTGTGTGTGTGTGTGTGTTTTTTTTTTTTTTTCTTGTTTCTTCAGGCGAAAGAACAACAAACACAGGGCCCTGTGGGTGTTTGACTCATTTTTGAAAATGGCAGGAGGTCCATGGCGGGGGGGGGGGGGGGGTTATTGCTCTTCGCTTGTGTTGTCTTCGTCATCACACCTCCGACACGCTCGCAGGTTATTGTTTGTTTCCATCCTCAGACAGGAGCCACAAAGAGTTAAAGTGAAACTGGCGTGAGTTGTGCTGCACTTTTTAACTGCTATAAATGCAAACCCCCGTCTTCCTTCCTCATTCCGAGACCAAATCCTTAATTATGCAATAAAATGATTCATCAAATTTACATGGAGGGACGAGGTGTAAGACGAGAGAACACGTTATGGACGTAGCCGAAGACATTTCTAACAGGTATTTGGCAAAACATTTCAGTTATCAAGATAAACAGATAAACAGATGCTAAAAACTCAATGTGGCAAAGCAGTACTATTTTAAATTTATTGGAGAGTGCGTAGCATTTTTTTTTTTTTTTTTTGTAAATTCACATTTTGTGTTCATATGTGTTTGTAAATTCTGCAGAAATGTTTCGATTATTCGTATGGATACACTATTTGGAACAATAAGCTGTTATCAAACAAAGAAATATAGTCCTGTACATGGATTCTATCTGTGGGAAAATTATTGTGATCATAAATACAGATTTATGGTATTCACAGAAAGCATCTTGCAAAAGTATTTTACAAGACGTTGTCTGAGGAATATTTGTGGGTTTTGGTGTATATTTTTCAGTATTCATACTGCCAATATGCACGGCTGAAATATGACTAATTTACTGATTATGTTTGTCAGCCGTTACTGCAGTCACTAATAAGAGTGACCCAACGTGACTAAAAAGATAATATTCAGTTTGATTTTCAATTTGAAAGTTTTGACATTTCTGAATATAATATTAGATTAAACCATGTTTAATGTGCTTTCATCTACCATATATATATATATATATATATATATATATATATATGTAAATGTGGGGTACTCAAAATGTTTTCCAGATTATATATATATATATATATATATATATATATATATATATATATATATATATATATATATATATATATATATATATACACACATTTATATATATATATATATATATATATATATATATATATATATATCTGGAAAAATTTTGAGTACCCCACATTTTTTTGAAGAAGAATTGGGGTTAATCCACCAAATGTTGTTTGTTGAACCCTTCCTAGGCAGGGACGTTATTTTTATTATTTATTTATGGGTATAAACATTTTCTAGTCTACATTATTCAGTGAATGACAACACTGTATTTTTCCTATTTTGACTAGTTGTCATTTTCTGCAAATAACTGTTCGGAATGACAGTATTTTTGTTTGAAATGAAAATCAAATGTGGTCAATAGTTCATAAAAGAATATAAAAAGATAGATTTTACTCACACACATATCCATAAACTGTGAAACTGAAAACTTCATGTGGTCTCTTAATTTTTTACAGAGCTGTATACATGCATACACACACACGCACACACACACACACACGTACGAACAAACACACACACATACACACACGCACACACACATACACACACACACACACACACGTATGCACAAACACACACACACATACACACACACACACACACACGCACACACACACACACACACGTACGCACAAACACACACACATACACACATGCATCCACCAGGATTCATAATCATATAATTGATGCATGCTTTAAAAAAGAACATATTTTAAACATTTGGAGTCTGCTGATCATTTTTTCCACCAAGTAAAAGGAATGATTACATTAAATACGACAAAGCTAAATCTGCAATAAATTTACAAGGGATACTTTACAAAGACAATAGATTAAATCACTTGGAAATATTGCAAATGGACTGTCCCACATTCTAAATTGAGCATGTTGCTGAATTTATAACACATACTGCATAAGTTAAGTCTATTTAAGCCTTCCAAAAATGTGTTAAACAATAATAGGACCATTTGGTGCCCATATCTGTGTGGTGATGGTTTTCTCCAGCGATGAAAGATTATTAAATAATGAAAACCTACATAAGCATGAGTACTCTGACTGATTGTTTCAATATTTTTGAATATTCATCAAATATTTTTGAATAGCTGGGAAATGCAGAACATTATTACTTCTGTGAATGCAAAATGTGCCATTATTATTATGACGATTGTGAGGATGATCCTTAGACATTATTATTTTGAAGACATATTGCTATCATATTTTATTTTAAAAGTATGTATTTATTTTATATTTAAAATATAAGTATTTTTAAAATATTTTTTTCACAATTTGGTTTTCTCTCAAAAAATACTTAATGTTTAATGCATAAATATGAAACACTTAAAAGTGATAAATGTATGGAAGAACAGAGTGGAAGAGTGGAGTGAAGGGGTGGAGTGTAATGGAGGACTGGAGGGATGGAGTGGAGTGGAGGAATGAAACAGAGGAGTGGAGGAATGTAATGGAGGAGTAGAATGGATGAATGTAATGGAGGAGTGGAGGCATGTAACAGAGGAGTGGAGTGGATGAATGTAATGGAGGAGTGGAGTTGTGCAGAAACGGAGGAGTGGAATGCAGGAATGTGACGGAGGAGTGGAGTGGTTGTTTCTGGTTCCATGCGTGTGGTAATGGTTGTCGTGTGCTGCGTTGCCGTGGGCGAGTGTGGGTTGCCCCCGGCAGCGCACCGGGAGACGCAGCGAGACTGCTGCAGCCCCGAAGCCTCGGTCGCTAGCTCCTCCCCCCGAACCCTTCGCCACATCGCCGCGGTAACGGGCGCTGAGTGGTCGTTTTCAGAAAGGTGTAGTGCAGACGCTCTCACTGCATTATTACTGAGGCTCTGGGGGGGGGGGGGGGGGGGGACATGACCCCTGGTGCAGAGCGGGGGCCTGGGGCCCTGGTGCAGACCGTGGGCCTGGGGCCCTGGTGCAGAGTGGGGCCCTGGTGCAGAGCGGGGGCCTGGGGGCCTGGTGCAGAGTGGGGCCCTGGTGCAGAGCGGGGGCCTGGGGCCCTGGTGCAGAGCAGGGGCCTGGTGCAGAGCGGGGGCCTGGGGGCCCTGGTGCAGAGCGGGGGCCCTGGGCAGAGCGGGGGCCCTGGTGCAGAGTGGGGGCCTGGTGCAGAGTGGGGGCCCTGGTGCAGAGCGGGGGCCTGGGGCCCTGGTGCAGAGCGGGGGCCTGGGGGCCCTGGCGCGGAGCGGGGGCCTGGGGCCCTGGTGCAGAGCGGGGGCCTGGTGCAGAGCGGGGGCCTGGGGCCCTGGCAGAGCGGGGGCCTGGTGCAGAGTGGGGCCCCCTGGTGCAGAGTGGGGCCCTGGTGCAGAGTGGGGGCCTGGTGCAGAGCAGGGGCCTGGTGCAGAGCAGGGCCCTGGTGCAGAGCAGGGGGGCCTGGTGCAGAGCAGGGCCCTGGTGCAGAGCGGGGCCTGGTGCAGAGCAGGGGCCTGGGGCCCTGGTGCAGAGCGGGGGCCTGGTGCAGAGTGGGGCCCTGGTGCAGAGTGGGGGCCTGGGGCCCTGGTGCAGAGCAGGGGCCTGGTGCAGAGCGGGGGCCTGGGGGCCTGGTGCAGAGTGGGGCCCTGGTGCAGAGCGGGGGCCCTGGTGCAGAGCGGGGGCCTGGTGCAGAGTGGGGGCCTGGTGCAGAGCAGGGGCCTGGTGCAGAGCAGGGGCCTGGGGCCCTGGTGCAGAGCGGGGGCCTGGTGCAGAGTGGGGCCCTGGTGCAGAGCGGGGGCCTGGGGCCCTGGTGCAGAGCAGGGGCCTGGTGCAGAGCGGGGGCCTGGGGCCCTGGTGCAGAGCGGGGGCCTGGTGCAGAGTGGGGCCCCTGGTGCAGAGTGGGGCCCTGGTGCAGAGTGGGGGCCTGGTGCAGAGCAGGGGCCTGGTGCAGAGCAGGGCCCTGGTGCAGAGCAGGGGCCTGGTGCAGAGCAGGGCCCTGGTGCAGAGCAGGGGCCTGGTGCAGAGCAGGGGCCTGGGGCCCTGGTGCAGAGCGGGGGCCTGGTGCAGAGTGGGGCCCTGGTGCAGAGCGGGGGCCTGGGGCCCTGGTGCAGAGCAGGGCCCTGGTGCAGAGCTGGGGCCTGGGGCCCTGGTGCAGAGCGGGGGCCTGGGGCCCTGGTGCAGAGCAGGGCCCTGGTGCAGAGTGGGGCCCTGGTGCAGAGCAGGGGCCCTGGTGCAGAGTGGGGCCTGGTGCAGAGCAGGGGCCTGGGGCCCTGGTGCAGAGCGGGGGCCTGGTGCAGAGTGGGGCCCTGGTGCAGAGCGGGGGCCTGGGGCCCTGGTGCAGAGCAGGGGCCTGGTGCAGAGCGGGGCCCTGGTGCAGAGCGGTGGCCCTGGTGCAGAGCAGGGGCCTGGGGCCCTGGTGCAGACCAGGGGCCCTGGTGGAGACCGGGGCCCTGGTGCAGAGCAGGGGCCCTGGTGCAGAGCGGGGCCCTGGTGCAGAGCGGGGGCCTGGGGGCCTGGCGCAGAGCAGGGCCCTGGTGCAGAGCAGGGCCCTGGTGCAGAGTGGGGCCCTGGTGCAGAGCGGGGCCCTGGTGCAGAGCGGGGGCCCTGGTGCAGAGCGGGGGCCTGGGGGCCTGGCGCAGAGCAGGGCCCTGGTGCAGAGCAGGGGCCCTGGTGCAGAGCGGGGGCCTGGGGGCCTGGCGCAGAGCAGGGCCCTGGTGCAGAGCGGGGGCCCTGGTGCAGAGCAGGGGCCTGGTGCAGAGTGAGGGCCTGGTGCAGAGTGGGGCCCTGGTGCAGAGCGGGGGCCCTGGTGCAGAGCGGGGGCCTGGTGCAGAGCGGGGGCCTGGGGCCCTGGTGCAGAGCAGGGGCCTGGGGCCCTGGTGCAGAGTGGGGGCCCTGGTGCAGAGCGGGGGCCTGGTGCAGAGCAGGGGCCCTGGTGCAGAGCGGGGCCCTGGTGCAGAGCAGGGGCCTGGGGCCCTGGTGCAGAGTGAGGGCCTGGGGCCCTGATGCAGAGCAGGGGCCCTGGTGCAGAGCGGGGGCCTGGGGGCCTGGCGCAGAGCAGGGCCCTGGTGCAGAGCAGGGGCCTGGTGCAGAGTGAGGGCCTGGTGCAGAGTGGGGCCCTGGTGCAGAGCGGGGGCCTGGTGCAGAGTGAGGGCCTGGGGCCCTGGTGCAGAGTGGGGGCCCTGGTGCAGAGCGGGGGCCTGGTGCAGAGCAGGGGCCCTGGTGCAGAGTGGGGCCCTGGTGCAGAGCGGGGCCCTGGTGCAGAGTGGGGCCCTGGTGCAGAGCAGGGGCCTGGGGCCCTGGTGCAGAGTGGGGGCCCTGGTGCAGAGCGGGGGCCTGGGGCCCTGGTGCAGAGCAGGGCCCTGGTGCAGAGCTGGGGCCTGGTGCAGAGCGGGGCCCTGGTGCAGAGCGGGGGCCTGGTGCAGAGCAGGGCCCTGGTGCAGAGCGGGGGCCTGGGGCCCTGATGCAGAGCAGGGGCCCTGGTGCAGAGCGGGGGCCTGGGGGCCGGGGGCTGCAGATTCAGAATGAAACTAGCTCGGTCGAAGGCGCCCTCGCCTCGCCTCGGCGTGGAGTTAGTCAGCTGGGTCTCTCCCGTTCCCACGCGGAGGCCCCCGACAGCGCAGACAGCTGTGCCGAGACTCCGCTTGCTCACCGTTCTGCTGTCTGTGCTCTTTTTCCCACGTAGGTACTGAACCGCACCGCGCCGTTCTCAAAAGCCAGCGGAACAGCGCAGGTGTCTGTTCCAGTACGGGCTTGGTTCGGTACCCGGGTGGAAAAGCCGTATCACCGCATTCAAAGACCCCCGAAATCTGGAGCTCCACGTGTCCGCCTGGGCTCCGGCAAATATTTATGTCTCTTGCTTTTAAAAAGAAATATAAGACGGGGCCAAGTTGTTCTGAATGTCCTTGATTTGAAGGGGCATGGTAATCCTAAGCAGGAATGAAAAAAATGAATTTATTTTCCCTCTGCTATTTTCCTGAAATTTAGGTTTGACTGAATATGTAGAGATTGAATCAAAGCTATATCTAAAGCACATGGTCTCCATAGAGACAGCACTGCGCACGGCTGCTACTCCACATCACCGCAGTGACATTTCCAATTTTTAAAAATCTCTGCCTTTTATTTATTTCTGCGTTTAAGGGATATTTCCCCTTTGAAAGCGCTTTAGAGCAAAATATAAACTGTCACTTTTGACAGTATTGCCAACATTTTCCCTTTGAAATGAATCATATCATATAAAATTTTGTTAGCAAACACAAACAAATCTGCTGCGAATCAAAAGCTACTATTATATTGTTTGAGAAATATAATAACTCCGCAACTCCCAATTTTAGTTTCAGATCACTACTCTGTATGAAAATATTGAGTCATTTAAATGACATATTTGGGCAAAGCAATCATTTCAGGGTGTAGAGAAAAAGTATTTGCCAATTAAATGTCCTTGTCCTGTCAAATATCTATAGTATATGCAGTACATATTTGTAGCTTATATATGTGTGTGTACATATGCTTTTACAGTACAGTACATCATGGCCCAAAGTGGGGAAACGGTGTCTAAGTCTGAGAACAGAGTTGCAATAGTTTGCATCGCTACTCTGACTGTAAATTACACAGTTCTCGGAAGGTCTTCGATAGCTCATTCTGTCTGACGAAGGTCCTATGAAAGCTGCAGCCAGCTGTTTGAGCTCGCTATCCGAGCCTTTCCTCCCACACTGAATTCAGTTTTCAGCGCAGATTATTTGTTTAGTGATGATCGTTTTTGAAACGCACGGTGAAACCCCTGACAGGCAGAGAGTCGCTGGCCTTTTCCACGGGCAGAATCTCACGAGCGGAGCGCCTGTTGGGTCATTTCTCACGGGTGCCGTCCGTGTGTTTTATCTGTGTGGTCATTTTCTGGTGGGAAAACTGTCCCAGAATGCATTATCCTCCATGTGCCGCGGTGTCGCTGGTGATCCAACATTTTGATAACCAGATTATTTTTTCCCTGTGTTTATATTAAAGGGATGATTATTTTTGCTGTGTGTTGATATTAAATGGCTGATTATTTTTGCCGTGTGTTGATATTAAAGGGATGATTATTTTTTGACGTGTGGTGATATTGAAGGGACGCTTCACTTTCTCGGGTTTCTTAGATTCTGTTTCAGTTTAAGTGTATTTTTACTGATCCGCCCACAGTTTTCACGTGCAATGAATGATAGTTTAGACACTTTTCTCGCACTGAGGTTTCTGATGACGTGCTGGCTTTGAAAATGGCTGGAGATGCGCTTTCAGGAGCTAAAAAATGCACTTCAGGTGAATCCGAGCAGCTTGTGCTGCAATGTCCACGACTGAGGATTTAAACATAGGCCTGTGCCTTTCTAACATACATTTTTGCAAAACACAAAATATAATATATCATATTTTATGATTTGTTCATTTAATTTGGAATTTCAGTTATCTCACGTCATTGCGCTTGTTTACATTGTGCTTATTGTATTTTATTTTTAAGTACAAATAAAAAGTAAGACCTTAAATCCTGTTTAAAGTATTAAATCAGTGTGCTCCCTCTCAGTGATTATGCTGAAACACTAAACTAAACAATACTAGTGTTATTGATTTGTTTATTTGTAAGGCTAATTCATTGAAATTGACATGTTAAGTTAGAGCTGCTTGAAGTTTTATCTATATGACAGATGCTTGGGGCAGCACAGTGGGTCATAGGTTCAATTCCTGGGTAGGACGCTGCCGGTGTACCCTTGAGCAAGGTACTTAACCTGCATTGCTTCAGTATATATCCAGCTGTGTAAATGGATGCAATGTAAATGCTATGTAAAAGTTGTGTAAGTCGCTCTGGATAAGAGCGTCTGCTAAATGTGTGCAATGTAATGTCGTGTAATGCTCGATTTTTTGATAAAATATCACAAAAAAAGACAGACTGAATTTTAGCCGAAAAGGAAACTGAGGTGAAAGTATAACCACTTCTATGACTGGAATTCATTAAACGTTTGTGCTTATCTTTGATTTGCAAATAAGTTTGCTTTTTTCTTCATAAACAGATCTGGTGTTGGTGACCTGTTCATGATTTGGAAATTTCGGGGACCGATATCAATAACCACAGCACATACATCCATTTATGAAGGATAAATGCTACAAACCTTATTTACTAGTAATTATTATTAAGTATACAGTATGAGTCTAGAAATCTATAGTGTCTTTGCACAATTTTATTCATGATTTTTGCTGGTAATAATGATTTATGATAACGTAAGAATAAATAAAGTTTTTTTTGATGACAATGATTCTTTGTTTTTAGCAGGGCATTCTCTCAAAATTTTTCAGCATCATTGGTGCCTCAAATGTATTGCCTCTCTAGTGCCTGTACATCGAGTCGCCATATTAGCCTGTTATCATTGCCATAATCGTAGCATCGCTCCAATAAGGATAAGTACATTTTAAGATACTATTGACCGATACTGATTGTTGATTGGCAAACTGTTTGTGTCAAATTTTTAAGTTAAGGACAATTGCAGATTGTAGAATCTCTTGCGATAGCCCTTAATGAGATTCTGTCGTACTGACACCGACATCGGGGGTCTTAACTTTGACTTGTTAAATGAAGGAGTCACATTTTATTTCTTTACAAACACATTTTCACCAGTTAAATTTGAGGGATCACTGAACTCACCGAACTGTGTTTGTGAGGAAAGAATCAATGGGGATTTAGTTTGCGAGCTCACATATTTTAATTTAATCCATATTGCCTGCCTATGTCCCCTGCATAGATGGTGACCCAAGTACTGAATGATCCAAGAGAGAGTTTATGAGGCCTGAGGTATTTCTCTCTCTCTTTCTCCCTTTCTCTTTCTCTCTCTCTCTTTCTCCCTTTTTCTTTCTCTTTCTCTCTCTCTCTCTCTCTGCAGTGGATGTGGAGAAGCTGACTGGCCTGGGCTCGGAGGGGGAAGATGAGGGCGTGGGGTGGGGCATGGAGACCCATGACATCTATGACAAAAGCAGCCTAACACCTAGCGAGGGCACCGAGACAGCCAGCCCCGCCCACTACGCCAACTCCCATTCCCCAAGCCCCGCCCACTATGCCAACTCCCAGCCCCTGAGCCCCACCCACTATGCCAACTCCCAGCCCCCAAGCCCCACCCACTATGCTAACTCCCAGCCCCCAAGCCCCGCCCACTATGCCAACTCCCAGCCCCCAAGCCCCGCCCACTATGCTAACTCTCAGCCCCCAAGCCCCACCCACTATGCCAACTCCCAGCCCCCAAGCCCCACCCACTATGCCAACTCCCAGCCCCTGAGCCCCACCCACTATGCCAACTCGCAGCCCCTGAGCCCCGCCCACTGCACCAACTCCCAGCCTCTGAACCCCACCCACAGCTGGACGGGGGGTCCTCCCAACACCAGCAACCCAGGGAAGAGAGAGGGGCACAGGGACAAGCTAATGATTTACAGTAAGAGCCACTTCGTTACATTAGATTAGCATGTGGAAATACCAGATTGATATGCATTCAACTCCTAAATACCTGTAACAATGCATGCATAATTAAGGATCATGTATCTGTACAATACATTAAAACTCATATACAACAGTCCACACTAGGGAGAGACTCACTTTCTACAGTAAGCACACTTACTGTTGGTTAGAGGGACACCAAGAATCTATGGTAAGCACACATTGGTTTGAGAGAGACTTGGTGTCTATGGTAAACACACAGCTGTAGGCCGGTTATATAACAGCAGAGGTATTCATTAATTTCAACAAGGTGAGGCTGACCAGGTGTGCATCATATATTCAGCTGCATCGCCGCTCTGAGTTTAGATATTTCTGGCTGGGAGTTGCAGTAATTTTTGCCAAAAACAGTGTAAGAAGCTGAAAAATATTTTTACCTCACGGTGTTATCCTGTGTGTTTCTTATACCTGATGGAGCAGGTAACATCAAGTGATGCCTGCAGCCATCATTGGAGTTAGTAACTGTAGAGTAGAGTACAGTAGAGTAGTGTAGAGTAGAGTAGATTAGAGTGGATTAGAGTAGAGTAGATTAGAGTAGAGTAGTGTAGAGTACAGTAGATTAGAATAGAGTAGTGTAGAGTACAGTAGATTAGAGTGGATTAGAGTAGAGTAGATAGATTAGAGTACAGTAGATTGGAATAGAGTAGATTCGAGTAGAGTAGTGTATAGTACAGTGGATTCGAGTAGAGTAGATTAGATTACAGTAGATTAGAGTAGAGTAGTGTAGAGTGCAGTAGAGTAACAGTAGATTAGAGTGGATTAGAGTAGAGTAGATTAGATTAGAGTACAGTAGAATACAGAAATCTTTATTATCCTCGGGGCGACACCCTGTTTCAACCCCAGGCACAGGGGCTTGTAATGTTATGAAACAGGGCTGCACCTCTGAGGCAGTGATTGTACTATAGTACACCATTTACACTCCAGAGACTGTACTATACTACGCTACCTATGCTCTAGAGACTGTACTATACTACACCATTTATGCTCTAGAGACTACTATGATACACCATTTATGCTCTAGAGACTGTAATATACTACACCATTTAAGCACTAGAGACTGTACTATACTACACCATTTACACTGTACAGACTGTACTATACTACACCATTTAAGCTCTAGAGACTACTATACTACACCATTTACACTCTAGAGACTGTACTATACTACACCATTTACACTCTACATTGTACTATACTACACAATTTACACTGTAGAGACTGTACTATACTACACCATTTACACTGTACAGACTGTACTATACTACACCATTTAAGCACTAGAGGCTGTACTGTACTACACCGTTTACGCTCTAGAGACTGTGCTATATTATGTCATTTACACTGTACAGACTGTACTATACTACACCATTTAACCTATAGAGACTGCACTAAACTACAACATTTACGCTCTAGAGACTAATATACGACACCATTTACACTGTAGACTGTACTATACTACACCATTTACGCTCTAGAGACTGTACTATACTACACCATTTACACTCTAGACTGTACTATAATACACCATTTACACTGTACAGACAGTACTATACTACACCATTTAAGCACTAGAGACTGTACTATACTACACCATTTAACCTATAGAGACTGCACTAAACTACAACATTTACGCTCTAGAGACTGCAATATACTACACCATTTTCACTGTAGACTGTACTATACCACACCATTTCCACTGTACAGACAGTACTATACTACACCAGTTACGCTCTAGAGACTGTACTATACTACACCATTTACACTCTAGACTGTACTATAATACACCATTTACACTACAGACTGTACTATACTACACCATTTAAGCACTAGAGACTGTACTACACTACACTATTTAAACTATAGAGACTGCACTAAACTACAACATTTACGCTCTAGAGACTGTAATATACTACACCATTTACACTGTAGACTACTAGACTACACCATTTCCACTGTACAGACAGTACTATACTACACCATTTACGCTCTAGAGACTGTACTATACTACACCATTTACGCTCTAGACTGTACTATAATACACCATTTACACTGTACAGACTGTACTATACTACACCATTTAAGCACTAGAGACTGTACTATACTACACCATTTAAACTATAGAGACTGCACTAAACTATAACATTTACGCTCTAGAGACTGTACTATACTACACCATTTACGCTCTAGACTGTACTATAATACACCATTTACACTGTACAGACTGTACTATACTACACCATTTAAGCACTAGACTGTACTATACTACACCATTTAAACTATAGAGACTGCACTAAACTACAACATTTACGCTCTAGAGACTACTATGAGACACCATTTACACTCTAGTGACTATAATATACTACACCATTTACACTGTACAGACTGTACTATACTACACCATTTACACGCTAGAGACTGTACTATACTACATCATTTACACTCTAGACTGTACTATAATACACCATTTACGCTCTCGAGACTGTACTATGCTACATCATTTACACTCTAGACTGTACTAAACTACACCATTTACACTCTAGAGACTGTACTATACTACACCATTTACGCTCTGTCTGAGGCTCAGGTCCTGAGGGGTCACTCGAATACCCTGGAGCAAAATATTCAGTGGCCTCACAACTGGAACTGCTTCAGTAAATTACTCAGTTGCATAAGTGAACTGTAAAGGATGTTATAGGTGTAGGTTGTTTTGGATATGACTGTCTGCTAAACGCCTAAAATATAAATTCTGTGTGGTTATTTCATCATTTCACCTTTTTCAACCTCAGCAAGTAAAACTCCATACGCAATAAAATATGACAGATATATGAAAACTTCTCCCACACAAGAACAAAGAGCAACTTCAAAATGAAATCAAAACTGGGTGAATGAGTGTTCATGTTATTTCAGTGAGATGGGAGCAGTGAATAGGCTGTGTGGGTCCTCACACACGCGTACACACACACATACACACACACACACACACACACACACACACACACACATACACACACACAAATACATGCACACATGCTCACATACAGACACACACACACACACACACACACACACACACACACACACACACACAGGCACACACACTCATACACACACACACATACATACATACATGCTCACATACAGACACACACGCACACTCATACACACACACTCATGCATGCACACACACACACATATACACGCACACACAGTGTCTCAGTTTTTTTCTTTCTTTCAGAAGTGTCCTTTCCTAAGACCCCTTCTTTAGCTCTGTTCATCCTTCTTCTTCAGCCGGGCAATTTCAGCCGAGTGTTTGTGGTGAAGACCACGATGCTCAGTGTAATCTGCAGCACACTGGGGAAAGATCAGAGCTTGCGTTTGTGGTGTAGACCACGATGCTCAGTGTAATCTGCAGCACAATGGGGAAAGATCAGAGCTTGTGTTTGTTAGACTGATGCTCAGTGTAAGCAGCCACTGGGGAAAGATCAGAGCTTGTGTTTGTGGTGTAGACCACGATGCTCAGTGTAATCTGCAGCACACTGGGGAAAGATCAGAGCTTGGGGAAAGATGTTTGTGGTGTAGACCACGATGCTCAGATGTAAATCTGCAGCACACTGGGGAAAGATCAGAGCTTGTGTTTGTGGTGTAGACTACGATGCTCAGTGTGTGGGGAAAGATCTGCAGCACACTGGGGAAAGATCAGAGCTTGTGTTTGTGGTGTAGACCACGATGCTCAGTGTAATCTGCAGCACACTGGGGAAAGATCAGAGCTTGTGTTTGTGGTGTAGACTACGATGCTCAGTGTAATCTGCAGCACACTGGGGAAAGATCAGAGCTTGTGTTTGTGGTGTAGACCACGATGCTCAGTGTAATCTGCAGCACACTGGGGAAAGATCAGAGCTTGTGTTTGTGGTGTAGACCACGATGCTCAGTGTAATCTGCAGCACGCTGGCGCTGAACGGTGCTGAAGCCATAAGGACTGGATTAGCAGTCCTTGTTTCCCAGGCCAGCTCTTTCATTCGATTGGAATGGAGGCTAAAATCATCAGCACGCCAAGACGACGCTGCTTTGATGGAACACATATACCAGCACGCGCACATGCGCCCGCAGATATGATACGCACTCGCTCGCTGTCCCACACGCACGCTGAGCGTCTGGTCCCCATCCTTCTATATGCGCTGCTTTTGTGAATTAAAATCTGGACCTCTACAGTTTACCACATGGGCTCCATGGAGCCCTGGGGGTCCTCCACAGCACTGTGTACCGGCCAGACTGGATGTGCAGTGACTATACAGTATATGGATTATGTAATCTTTTGAGATATATGATCTTTTGAAATGATTGCTGTTGAGTGAGGTGTGCTTAGGGCCGGAGTGAAGACCTACAGGCGAGTACAGTAGACCTCCAGGAACAGGGTTGGGCAGCCCTGTGTTAGCTGATCAATCCCATTTAGATTCTGCAAGGATTTATTAGTTTTGATTTAATTTATTTATTTATTTATTTGGGGCAGGCAGTGTAGTATAATGGGTAAGGAGTTTGTCTTGTAACCTAAAGGTCGCAGGTTCGATTCCCTGCTAGGACACTGCCGTTGTACCCTTGAGCAAGGTATTTAACCTGCATTGCTTCAGTATATATCTGGCTGTACAAATGGATACAATGTAAATGCTATGTAAAAATGTTGTGTAAGTCACTCTGGGTAAGAGCGTCTGTTAAATGCCTATCATGTATAATGTATTAGCATTTAACAGCAGGTTGGTTGGCTTGCTAATGTTGACTGAGCTGAAGCGGGATCGAGCCGCAGGTCGCGTTTCATCCTCGGGATCTCGCAGCTGACTCGCGAGCGGGCGAATCGGACGAGGACTAACGCGGTCGCCTCTGTTTCCCGCGCGGCGGCGTCCAGGTCAGGGGAGCGACCCCAGAGCGGCGGAGGACTTGGCCCACTACGACTTCCTGATGCAGCTCCGGCAGGCCTCGAACCCGGGACCCTGGCCTGAAGGACACGCCCACAACGGAGCCGCGGGCGTCTACCGCCCGGCCCGGCCCGCCCGCGAGGGCACGCGCCCGCCCTGCTGGTCGCCAGGGAGACAGGACTCACCCGAGGGACAAGGTAAGGGAGGGTGAAATTTAGGGACAGGGGTTCCCCAACCCCCAACCCTTTCTGGATAGAGTCCATTCCATCCACGTTCACTCAAGTCAGAGTATCCCTTTGCTGAGCAGTGTTCTAGAACTCTGTTGCATTCAGTTGCCAGTGGTGATTGTTACATCAGCATTAGAATGTTCAGCTAAAAACATTCTAATCACATATCTGTGACCTCACACCTTAAAGGGCGAGACACTGTATTTGTTCAGCCCTCTGCACCCCTTGCTGTGTGTGTGCAGTTACATGAGGACATGCTAATTCCAAATATGAAGATATTTCGGGCTACATTTCAATATGGGTGAGTCACAGAAAATTTATTTTTATGTTAAGTGGGTCACAGGCTCAGAAAGTTTGGGAATCCCCGTCTAAGAGCTACAAGACAACACAACACACAGGAGAATACAAAACCATGTGAAAACCAGCTGTTATATAACAACCTTAATGCAAATGTCCTTTGTGAATAAATTCAAGAAGAATAAATTGCCCTGATGAATCAAAATCAGCTACCAGGCCAAGCTAAGAGCACTGAGCACACAAACACTGGTTTAAAAGAGATGGCTTTGGCTGCCCGTTTGGAACTGGGTTCAAACATGAGGTACATCGCAGGTAAAATCTCTGCCACCCACCCCCCCCCCCCCCCCGAATGTTAATCAGTGATTTTGAGGGATGGCCAAGGAATCGCCAACTCTGAGAATGTGAGTGTGGCTGAAAGAACAAGGTTCAAGGGGGACGGATGGTGTGGTGTTTAAGGTTGTGTACTTACAGTATAATCATATAAGTGTACAAATATATTGTGTTCCTTTTAAACAAAGCATAGGGATAGAAATGTGTAGTTGCGGTTGTAGTACAGACTTCAGGACCTTAAAGGTTAATCGGTGCGACTTGTAAAGAGGACACTGTTCTTGCGTCACTCAACTTTCTCATTTCTGAGAAAATCCCCCATACACAACTTGTGTGTTGTGTGTAAGAACACCGAAAAGACGCAGAGGGCTTGCTGCTGAATTTGGCTTGGCTTGTGTGCGGTGACACATGCGTTCTTCAGCAACAAGCTCTCTGTTTTAGACCACGAAGCCTTTTTCTCTGCATCAAAGGCTTCAAAAACAGAGTCATCTGTGCCACTTGATGAGGCTATATTTAGGCTGTGCAGGAAAGCAGCCCCACCCTTTGCCTGTCCCGCACGATGTCACACGGGCTTCCAGAGAAACGGGGACTGCCGTCTCTCTCTTCTTTCTCCCCTCGTCTTTTCTGTCACCGTGCGCGGGAGCTCAGCTCTGGCATCGCAAGTTCGGTCTGCAAGTCTGACGCAGGCTGATGCAGTTGTTGCATCACGCAGTGGAAAAAGACAAATCAGATGTGCACCCTGCTCTCTTTCTTCTCTCTCTCCCTCTCTCTCTCGCTCTATGCCTGTGCTGGCTGCATTGGTTTTGTTTTTTGTTGTTTGGGCGGTTTTATGAATTTGAAGTCCTGTTTTTTTTGCGTTGGAACAATGCATCAATAAAAGGGGTTTTTAAAATCAAACTCTCTCTCTCTCTCTCTCTCTCTCCTCTGTCTGTGATGTTCAGTAAAAACCTGCTCACCAAAGGCACATTTTAATATTGTATATCATTTAATATTCGAAACCCACAGAACAGGAAGCTGAGGAGTGGATCTGTCCAATTAGATTGCATCACCAAGCTTGTTTTGAGACAAAATGGCCCCAGGCCAGAATTGCTCGTAGTTTGTTACGTCTCTTGTGCTAATGAGCCCACATTATTGTTTCTCAATTATAAAATCACACTTAAAGGCAGACCTGGTGATGACCTAACTGATTCTCACTCCTGCTCTGCTCTGGGGAGATTTGTATCTGTGATAGCGGATATCCATTTTCTCTCAGTAAATAGAAAATACTGTGATAGGTTGCCTTTGTTTAATTCATAATTAATTGAAAAATATTATTTAATGTTTTCCTAAAATGGCTACCAGAGCCTTTGAGTTTCACTGATACCGCTTTGACAGCTGTAGCATGTGCTAAACTTACGATCAGGGCAGGGGTCTCTCCCTTAAATTTTGAAATGAAATGTATTTTTCAATTCACTCCAGTTGTACAGTTGAGGCCAAAAGTTTACATACACCGAGGCTAAAGATATTCAAATTCAGTTTATAACTCTGCACATTTCATGTTACCATACATTTCTTTTGGCAAGTCAATTAGGGCATCTGCTTTGTTCACATCAGAGGTAATTTTAAAACAATTGATTAGAGACAGATTTATTTCAGCTTTAATTCACTATATCAGAATTCCAGTGGGTCAAAAGTTTACATACACCAAGTTGACAACCGCAAGGACAGATGTAAGTAGTGAACTATAATAGTGGCAGAGCCGTAATTCTAGCTTAGCCGTAATGGTAGCAGAGCCGTAATGGTGGCTTAGCCGTAATGGTAGCAGAGCCATAATGTTAGCTGAGCCATAATGCTAGCAGAGCCATAATGCTAGCTTAGCCGTAATGTTAGCAGTCGTAATGTTAGCTTAGCCGTAATGCTAGCAGAGCCGTAATGTTAGCTTAGCCGTAATGTTAGCAGAGTCGTAATGTTAGCTTAGCCGTAATGCTAGCAGAGCCATAATGGTAGCTTATCCGTAATGGTAGCTTACCCGTAATGTTAGCTTAGCCGTAATGCTAGCAGAGCTGTAATTTTAGCAGAGCCATAATGTTAGCTTAGCCGTAATGCTAGCAGAGCTGTAATGCTAGCAGAGCCGTAATGGTAGCTTAGCCGTAATGTTAGCTGAGCCGTAATGTTAGCTGAGCCGTAATGGTGGCTGAGCCATAATGGTGGCTGAGCCGTAATAGTGGCTGAGCTGTAATAGTGGCTGAGCCGTAATGGTGGCTGAGCTGTAATGGTGGCTGAGCCTTAATGTTAGCTTAGCCGTAATGCTAGCAGAGCCGTAATGCTAGCTTAGCCGTAATGTTAGCTGAGCCGTAATGGTGGCTGAGCCATAATGGTGGCTGAGCCGTAATGGTGGCTGAGCCGTAATGTTAGCTGAGCCGTAATGGTGGCTGAGCCGTAATGGTGGCTGAGCCGTAATGGTGGCTGAGCCATAATGGTGGCTGAGCCGTAATGGTGGCTGAGCCGTAATAGTGGCTGAGCCGTAATGTTAGCTGAGCCGTAATGGTGGCTGAGCCATAATGGTGGCTGAGCCGTAATAGTGGCTGAGCCGTAATGTTAGCTGAGCCGTAATGGTGGCTGAGCCATAATGTTAGCTTAGCCGTAATGGTGGCTGAGCGATAATGGTGGCTGAGCCGTAATGGTGGCAGAGCCGTAATAGTGGCTGAGCTGTAATAGTGGCTGAGCCGTAATGTTAGCTTAGCCGTAATGGTGGCTGAGCGATAATGCTAGCAGAGCCGTAATGGTGGCTGAGCCATAATGCTAGCAGAGCCATGGTGGCAATGGTGGCTGTGCAGACATGGGTTCAGCCCCCCTCTCCCTTGTCTGTGGTCCGCAGAGCCGCCCCCTGCCAGCGCGGATGGCCTGAGGTCTGTTCTGGCGTGCCCGTTCTGCCAGCGCACCTACCGGAGGGACGCCGCCCTGCGCGAACACGTGCGCTTCTGCCAGGAGCGGGACGGCAGCGGCCGTCTGGTCTGCCCGCTGTGTGGCTACATCTCCCCCTACAGGGCTCAGATGGAGCGGCACATGGCCATGCACAGTCTGGCGCAGAGCAAGGTAAGGTGGGGTCTGGGGGGTGTCACACGTTTCTGTCAATAAGATGCAGGGAATGGCGATGTCTCACTTCAGGCCAGTGACAGTCAGTCTCTGAGTTTGAAAATGTTTTGTTTGTAATTAAAGAACCTGAATTTGTGTTCATTTCTTGAACTGGCTGAATTCAAATAGGATTAACTGTGGCCTCCTTTGATTAACACAGCTATCAGGGACAGCAGCTCCCTGTGTGTGTGTGTGTGTGTGTGTGTGCGCATGTGTGTATGTGTGTGTGTGTGTGTGCGCGCATGTGTGTGTG
Organism: Anguilla japonica; assembly: GCA_025169545.1. Classification (NCBI taxonomy): domain Eukaryota; kingdom Metazoa; phylum Chordata; class Actinopteri; order Anguilliformes; family Anguillidae; genus Anguilla; species Anguilla japonica. The sequence goes on from CM045895.1 coordinate 3,431,816, forward strand.
TGTGTGTGTGCGCACACATGTGTGTATGTGTGTGTGTGCGCATGTGTGTGTGTGTGTGCATGTGCGCATGTGTGTATGTGTGTGTGTGTGTATGTGTGCATGTATGCACATGTGTGTGTGTGTGTGTGTGTGTGTGTGTGCATGTGTGTGTATGTTCGCTGCTGCAGCTGTATATTCCAACACTTGCTTTTTAACAGTGCACCTATCCTAGCAGCTTAATGTAAAAAATGTCTGTCTGGGGTTCTGTTTCAGGTTCTTCCTTCCTTCCTTCCTTTGGATGCTATCTTGATGTCACGGTTAAAGTGTTAAAGATCTAAGATATCCCAGACATCGAGCGATTGCACGGGGGCCCTTTGTATGACTGCAGTCTCAAATACAAGTTTTAAAACGTGTTTCTGTACAGCATGCGACCATGTACGACCCCACAGTGGAGAACAGGAAGTTTAAATGCCTGCAGTGTGGAAAAGCCTTCAAATATAAGCACCATCTGAAAGAGCATCTCCGTATCCACAGCGGTAAGACCTGTAATCCCTCACCGAATCATTTTCATCTAGTCTTCAAATTTACAAATTTACAGAAGTAGCACTGAACAGTTTTTTCCATATTCAGAGTTCGGAGGTTGTATTGGGATGTATGTTGGTTGTACACATATATCTTTGGTCGTTTTGTTCATGTGTTACAGGTTTTTTTTTATTTATTTTCAGTTTTTTTTTGGTTTATGTATGGATTGTCATATATTGTATATTGTTCTCTTTAGATACAAGAACTAATTATTAGATTTTCCTTGACTGTGTTTATGGGTGGTTTTATTGATCAGCTGATTGATTAATTGATCCTTAGGCACGCTTGCTGATCCATGCTTTCAGCGCTGACCTCTGTTTCCGTGTGCAGGGGAGAAGCCGTACGAATGCGCCAACTGCAAGAAGCGCTTCTCGCATTCGGGTTCGTACAGCTCGCACCTGAGCAGCAAGAAGTGCCTGAGCGGGGGCGGAGCGGGAGGGGTGCTCAACGGACAGGTGTACGCCACGTACCTGCGCAGCTCCTCCCCGGGCTCACCCCCTGCTGGCCACGAGCGGAACAGCGGGAAGGGCTCGCCGTACGCCTTCCCGAGCCCCGGGGCGCTGCTGGACCGGGCCGGGGCGGGGCAGCCGGAGCAGGCGCTGCTGGAGGGGTCCCGCCTCGCCCACGGCCAGGAGCCCCCGGGGCTCTGGGACCCCGCTTCCGAATTCTACCGGGCAGACCTGTACAAGTGCACCAGCCTGTGGCCGTACCTGCACGGCGGGGACAAGTTCGGGCGCGTCCTGCAGGAGATGCTGAGGAGGGGCGGGGCGCACGGGGAGGAGGGCGTCGCCGGGGTGGCGGAGGGCGGAGCCCAGGGGGAGGGGCCTGGGGCGAGGGGGGCGGAGCTGGCGGAGGGCGGGGTCACGTGCCGCTGGTGCTCGCAGCTCTTCCCGAACCACGCGGTGCTGGCGCAGCACGAACGCTACCTGTGCAGGCTGAACCGGGACGGCCTGGAGGCGCTGGAGCGCCCCCCGCAGGGCAGGGGCAAAGCGGCGTCCCAGGCCGCCACCGCCGCCCTGCCGCACCACGCCCCCAAGGCCAACGGCTTCGGTGGGGAGAGGTCCCCAATCCGCCGGTCCTCCTGGCCCCCCCTGCCCCAGCGCTCCCCCCTCCTCCGCCACCCCGACCCCCTGGGGTCCCGCCCCCTCTGGCCCACGCAGGAGGCTGGCAGCCCCAGCCCCGCCCACCACACCGTCAGCCCCGCCCACCACCCCGCCAGCCCCGCCCACCACCCCGTCAGCCCCGCCTCCCCGTCATTCCTGGAGAGGCGGCGCGGGGCGCCCAGAGGGTTCGACTCGCCCCTCTGCCTGGACCTGTCGGCCCACGCCCCCGCCTGCTCCCCCCCGAGCAGGCCCACGCCCCCCTGCGGGACCCCCAGCTCGGCCGGCTCCCAAAGCGAGCCCCTGGACCTCTCCCTGCCCAAGCCTCGCTGGGCCTCAGGGGGAGAGCGACGCTGCGGCAGCGCGACTCTGCCCGGCGACAGGAGGCCCGCCCCGCCCCCGCCCCCGCCCCCGCCCCAGACCCCAGGGGCCTACGGCGGGACGCCCGCGTTCGGGGGCCCCATGTACAGTGCCTTTCCCCTCTTCAATCCCGTCATGCCTGTGGGACACCACGACAGCCTCTCCCCCCTGTCCTTCAACCCCCCCGCCCAGAACAGCACCCCCTTACTGCCCCCCCTGCCCTACATGCTGGAGTCCGACACCGAGGCCTTTCTCAAGAGGGTCCATCAGGAACGGCAGACAGTACTGGTAAGAGCTCGCCCCCCCCAAACAGCCAACACTGCCAGTCAACCCATCCTCTAGGTCAGGCGTCTGACCCCTCAGACCAGCAGTGCTGCTGGTTTTCATTCTTCCCCTCCAATCAGGGATAGATTGCTACCTGGGACACCCGGTGAACTAAATCTCCAGCCAATCAGTGGCATCGATTGATCAATTAACTGTCAGGCAGAAGATAAAACCAGCAGCACTACTGGCCTTGAGGGGCAGAATTCAGCTGCCCAGGTCTAGGCACATGCATAGATAGAAATGAAATAAACATATCGATAATAAAACAATAAGGTCATTTTGTAGTTACATTGTGTTATATTGGATTACATACTCTATGTCTCTTATTAAAAAGGTGAATAACACAGTGATTAGTCCCGGTGTTTAGGATGACGAACATTTTTACTAGTTACTCATTTTCTCAGTTTCCACAGGCTTGCAGATTTTATGAATCTGTGGACCCGTTTCACAGACGCCGATTTAGCCTAGCCCTAGACTAAATTCAGTTTAGGAATGAGATTCTCCAAACCAAGGACTAAGCTACGGCAGGAGTTATCGTACTAGACGAGTCTGAAAGCGATTACCTTCAGTAAGTGCAGTGTGAAAGCTGCATTCTCTTCCTGGTCTCTTGTTTGCATTTTAAATGGTGTTTTTTTTTAACTTATTAGAGCTCAGTGAAATTCATTGGCAGGTACTGCATTCAAGTAGGTACATTTGGAAAGTGTGCTAAATCAGAGGAGGTCCTATTTCAAAGCCACGCGAACACGTTTGAGTCAGAGATCTACGGAAGCTGTCAATGCTGTTTTGACATCAAAAGAAGTTTCCTGTGTTTTGTTTATTTTATTTCATTTGATCTTTGGCTTTCTTTTGGCTGAATCAGGTCATGTGAAAGTTGAAAGTTAAAAAGCATTTTTTTTTTTCTGGTTCTTTAAACTCGACTGCAAGCGTGCACGAGTGGAAATGAAAGTGCTTCCTGTATAGAGAAACTTCCTGTCACTCACATCCCAGCATCATCAAGTGCCCTCTACATAACACTTCTGATTGGCTAGAAGTGACAGAACCCAGCCAGCCTGCCCCTCCCATTTTAATCTTGTTTTTTTTTTCAGTTATAGCCATCTTAGAAACAGATATATCAGAAAGAGAAAAATGGCTTTTTAAATCTCATTTAATTCATTGAAATCGAAAAGGAACACAGTCCAACTTTCACCTGCAGTGAACCGGCGAGTGTCTCAGCAGCGGTGTACTCGTGAGACGCTCACCTGCGGTGTACTGGTGAGACGCTCACCTGCGGCGCGCTGGCGAGGCATGCGCGGAGAGCGTGTCCTCACGTAGCCCGCGGAGCCTTAAAAAAACAGCTGAGAGGCAGAATGCTGCGAGCACGCGTCACGCGTCACGCGTACTGACATTCGCAGCCCGCCTCGCTCACCTTTGCGGGGGCGGTCTCCGCAGGTCAGTCCAGCTGGCGCCCGTGGGCCTTTGATGTGCTCGCGGAGAGAGGTCACATGGGGGAACTCCAGCATCGCTTCTCAAAAAAGTAACGCTCTGAGTAATGTCCGGAGGAGTCATTCACGCCTCAAATTTACACATTGCTGTCACTTGTTAAATACTGCGTGGAGCGTATTTTACTGGAATCACCACAGAAGTAGAGTGTTAAAAAAAACTGCTTGCACAACGACGCAAGAGATTCACGTTATTTTGAATGACTGAAAGCCGCTCGACGCTGAAATTCTCCCGCGCTGCTCGTGTTATCTGTCGATGGCATCCGTTTCCTGGAGGCGTTAGCAAACGCTGGTGCCGCGGTTTGAGTCTGGCCTTTAGGGACTCGTGCCCCCTTTCCTGCTGCGAGCGCCTCGCGACGAAACGTGCAGAGCGAGTTCAGCCAGGAAACGCTTTCTGCGGCCGACCATCGGCTGCATGACCTCACGCTCAGCCAATCACACGCACGCCTTTTTAAACCGGCCGCCAGACCGCTCCAGTTCTGCTTTTGCGTGCTCGCCTCGCTGCTGCTCACTCCACCACCCCCGCTTCCACCTGCTGTTTGGACCTGTTTTTAGGCACTGAGGGGTTTCTTATATTTCTCCTGTCAGTTGGGATGATGTAACGTGCTCCCTGTTCGATAGGTCAGTACACGCTGGCACGTGCTCAGATGTACCCAAACCAGATCCGTTCAGCACCAAACCAAAATAACGTTGCATACTCATTAATGCATTTAATCTAAATACGTGCGTTGTCATATCTGAAGTACATTTGCTGAAAGGGGTGCAGCTCAGAGCTGTAACCCCGCCCACTTTTCGGGATGTCACCAGTATTTTCTAACCAATGACATGAAAGGATGAGACGCAGGGAGACGCGATTGAATAGCGATAGGAGGTGTGTGGGGAACTACGTCAGGCTTTCTGAAAATCTGATTACAGACGCATCACGGTATATCCATTACAGAAGTATCACGTTACATCCATTACAGAAGTATGGTGTTACATCCATTACAGAAGTATCATGTTACATCCATTACCAAAGTATCATGTTACATCCATAGCAGAAGTATCACGTTACATCCATTACAGAAGTATGGAGGGGTTCTAAATGAGAACATGGAGGGCTGTGCATGAAGGGGTTCTAAAGGAGAACATGGAGGGGTTCTAAAGGAGAACGTGCAGGGGTGTGCATGGAGGGATTCTAAAGAAGAACATGCAGGGGTGTGCATGGAGGGGTTCTAAAGGAGAACATGCAGGGGTGTGCATGGAGGGGTTCTAAAGGAGAACATGCAGGGGTGTGCATGGAGGGGTTCAAAAGGAGAACATGCAGGGGTGTGCATGGATGGAGTTCTAAAGGAGAACATGCAGGGGTGTGCATGGAGGGGTTCTAAAGGAGAATATGCAGGGGTGTGCATGGAGGGGTTCTAAAGGAGAACATGCAGGGGTGTGCATGGAGGGGTTCTAAAGGAGAACATGCAGGGGTGTGCATGGATGGAGTTCTAAAGGAGAACATGCAGGGGTGTGCATGGAGGGGTTCTAAAGGAGAATATGCAGGGGTGTGCATGGAGGGGTTCTAAAGGAGAACATGCAGGGGTGTGCATGGAGGGGTTCTAAAGGAGAACCGGTTCGTGGTGTTTCAGAGCGAGGCGCTGAGCCGGGGGTGTCTGGACTACCTGCCTCTGATGGAGGATGGAGCTGAAGGGGAGGGCGGGGCCGGGAGGAAGAGGCTGAAGAAGACGGACGAGGGTCTGTACGCCTGCGACATCTGCGACAAGACCTTCCAGAAAAGCAGCTCCCTCCTGAGGCACAAGTATGAGCACACAGGTATGCACTCCTCATTCACCTGTACACACAGGTATGCACTCCACACACCTGTACACACAGGTACGCACTACACTCACCTGTACACACAGGTACGCACTACACTCACCTGTACACACAGGTACGCACTACACTCACCTGTACACACAGGTACGCACTACACTCACCTGTACACACAGGTACGCACGGAACACACAAGTAGCATAAAACCCACCAGGGTGTTTTAGGGGATTGATTAGAGACTGGGGACTGAGCATTCCCCCTGCAGGGTGTTCAGGGGATTGATTAGATACTGGGGACTGAGCCCCCTGCAGGGTGTTTTAGGGGATTGATTAGATACTGGGGACTGAGCATGCTCTCTGCAGGGCGTTTTAGGGGATTGATTAGCTACTGGGGACTGAGCATGCTCTCTGCAGGGCGTTTTAGGGGATTGATTAGCTACTGGGGACTGAGCATGCTCTCTGCAGGTTGTTTAGGGGATTGATTAGATACTGGGGACTGAGCATGCTCCCTGTATGGTGTTTAGGGGATTGATTAGATACTGGGGACTGAGCATGGCCCCTGTATGGTGTTTAGGGGATTGATTAGATACTGGGGACTGAGCATGCTCCCTGTATGTTGATTAGGGGATTGATTAGAGACTGGGGACTGAGCATGCGGTGTGTAGGGGATTGATTAGATACTGGGGACTGAGCATGCCCCCTGCAGAGTGTTTTAGGGGATTGATTAGAGACTGGGGACTGAGCATGCCTCCTGCAGTGTGTTCACACGTCCCTGCTCTTCCTCCTGCAGGCAAGCGTCCTCACGAGTGCGGGATCTGCAAAAGGCCTTCAAGCACAAGCACCACCTGATCGAGCACAGCCGGCTGCACTCGGGGGAGAAGCCCTACCAGTGCGACAAGTGCGGCAAGCGCTTCTCCCACTCGGGCTCGTACTCGCAGCACATGAACCACCGCTACGCCTACTGCGGGCGCGACCCCGCTGACCCTGACCCCGCCCCCGACCTCGACCCCCTGCCCCTGCTGCCCCTGTCCCTCTACCGGCCGCGTGGCCAGGGGCTGGAGGGCGTGGCCCAGGAGGCGGGGCCGGGCGGGGCTCGCTTCCTCAGCACCTGCAGCTCGGACAGAGGGCTGAGGGAGGAGGAGGAGGAGGAGCGAACTGTAAGGGGGGCGGAGCTGGGGGCAGGAGGGGCCCTGATGGACAGGTCACTCCTGGCGCAGGGCGAAGAGCCGAGCGGCGCGGAGCCGGGGGCAGGGCTGGGGGCGGAGCTGGGGGCGGAGCGTGAGGCCAGCGGGATGGCGGGAGCGGGGGAGGGCAGCCCCCAGAGGGACGGGGTTCAGGAGCGAGACGACGGAGACCGTGGCACTGGCTAACGGCCACTGGGAGACACGCCCGCTGGGGAGACACGCCCACTGGGGAGACGCGGTGTCTCCTACCACGGTCCGACAGGGAGCGGTTACCATGGAAACACTCCTCCAAAGGGACAGAAAGCCTGGCTGAATGCCGAAGAGGACGGCTGCGCAGAAAGGACGGTTCATTGTGTTGCACAGATTTCACTCCAGGTGCTAGCGATGGAGGCTGTGTCTGCACAGACTATGACCACGCCCACATGCACATGGCCACACCCACATGCACATGGCCACGCCCACATGCACAGATCCCATGTAAAACACCACCACTCAGACAAGATTAATCTCTGCTGGTCTCAAAGCACAGGGGGTTGAGTTTTCTTACAAAAACACTCTGTATAAATTGTTTGAACCTAATTTGCAAGTGGGTTATTATTCAGCAAACATTCGATTGTTTTTGAAGAGGAGATGAGGCCTGCTTATTTTTCCGTTTTTCTTTTATCCCGATTTTTATATTCACGCCTGGACCTTTTGGAGAGTTTTGCATTTGTGAATCTCAATAAGGTCAAACACCACCCCCACCACCACTTCCAATCCACAAATGTACGTGAATTCGCTGTTTTAAAGAGTATAAACAGACAGAGTTGGGTTTTCTGACTCTGGAAAAAAAAATTATTATGGGTAATTTTATTACTATATCGAAAAACAATGTTTTTATACTGGACTGCCTCTGCCTCTGAGTACCTGGGCCATTGTGGATGTTTGCTTTTACACAACATACAGTGTCATTAACACAAGGGAAACCAGTATAGAATGCAAACAAAGACTTCAACCTCAAACTCGGAGGACTGCGCTCTCTCAGTCCCTCGGTGTCTCACAGTGCAGAGCTCTGATAAGAACTGACTTCCTGTTTGGAAAGAAGAAAATAAACAGTTTACCTTGCGTAAAATCAGCCGCAGTAACACCGGAAAACCGCCGAGGTAGTGCTGCTTTTTGAGCCTCCCGAAAAAAAATATTCAAACTTTAATTTTTTTCCTTTATTGACGATAAGGATAGTCGAAGAAGATGCACGGTGCCAGACGTACGTTATCTGAAGAGGCGTGTTAGCAACAACCATGCTGAATGCGTCTCTGCAGCCACCTGGCCGTGCACGCTCGGGCCAAGCACCAAATTAAACCTGATATTAAGGTTGTGTAACTTAATATAGTAGTATTTCACACTTGAATCTATTAAATATGGGACCCAAACAAATGATTAAAGGTGCAACCTCTATTACTTTCCAGGGTCTGAGGATGCTCATGAGATGGGGGGGAAAAAAAAAAACGTTTGCCTCATGCCGGTGGTTTGGTTGAAGGTTTAGCAGGTATGGCTTGCCTGTGCTTTCTGGACGTGCTTAATTTCGTACTGTGTCATCATCAGTGCCTTTAGTCAAGTGCCTTCCATTTTGGATTCAGTCAGTCTAGCAGATAGTGCCTCTACATGGAGTTTCTATGCAAAGAAAAATTGTCTTTATTTTACACATAAAGACCGAGTTACCTTAGCTATTCTGTTCATATCGAAGAAAACTGGGATATTTTGCACTGTCCGAGAAGTCTTCTTCTTTTTTTTTTACATTTTTAAACAGGTATTCAAGTGCAATTGTTTGTTTAGCCAGACCAGACTTATTGAAAACGAAGTTCCTGTCTGTATCTCTTTTTTATCTCGCAAAAATGAATGTTTTCTAAGTGACACCGATGTGCCTTACGCGTATAGTGCCGTGCGTTCAGCCCACGCGGCACTGGCATTAACGGAGTCTTGAGCTCGCGGTGCGCACCGATGAGCAAAACTTTCACATTCGTGCGCACCGATGAGCAAAACTTTCACATTCTCACCAGCTAGCAGTCGAGTGCTGGTACGTGTGATACGCTGGGACGTGCACTCCGCGACAGCTTCAGAACGTGGGCTGCGGCGCTGTCACGGAGGAGTTCTGGCCTCGAGCTGGGAAGTCACTCCCCGCGGCCCTGGCAGACCTCAAACTCACTTCAGAGATCAATGCATTAACAATTCACGTCATTTGGCAGTTAATTTGCATAAAGAAACCCCCGCAGGGAGGTAGATTTCCCGGGGGTAAACTTTGCTTCAAACCCTGTGACGTCTGAATGCCTTGTCCACGGACGCCGCTGTATTCAGGGTGGAACTGATGTTCCGTGCTCTTCGCGGCGTTATTAGAAGTGGAGCTGTAACGCCACTGGTTCCCAAAATCAGCGGTACTCGAAGTTCTGTGGTTGCGTTCTGGTCCTCTGGATTTTTATTATGTCACATATATTTTTGTGAATGAAGACTTAACAGAATGCACAAATATTATGTTAATGTATTTACGCAATTGTATTGTTTTTTTATGGGCTAAACATTTTCCTTTGTTGGTTATGTTTTGTATTAATTTGTAAATATCTCTTAATAAAAAAATGTACATACAATACGTTCGGCTCGTGATAATTCTTCCGGATCATTACAGTAAAAATGCAAATATGGCTTTGACAACATATAGGCCAATTTCATGTAATTTTTAATTTCTCC
>CM045895.1:3446339-3461339 GCA_025169545.1 Anguilla japonica
TTTACAGCCATTCCTCGTCTGTTCCTGGGGGGGGAGGTCACAGCAGTTTTCGGTCTGCTCCTGGGGGGGGGGGGGGGGGGGAGTGAGAGGTCATAGCCACCACTCCTGGGGGGGGGAGGTCACAGCAGTTTTCGGTCTGCTCCTGGGGGGGGTGGGGGGGGGAGTGAGAGGTCACAGCCGTCAGGGGGGGGAGGTCACAGCAGTTTTCAGCCTGCTCCTGGGGGGGGGAGTGAGAGGTCACAGCCGTCACTCCTGGGGGTGGGGGGGGGAGCTAGCGACGCGGCGCGGTCGCAGTCAGAGGGAGCCATCGGCGTCGGGCCCGAAGACCCGGTCGAACTCGGCGAGCATCAGCTCCACGGCCTGGTTCTGGTACAGCATGTTGATCGCCATGTTCCCGCCGTCCCCCTCTGACCTCATCAGCGTGGGACCGAACACGATCCCGATGTTCTGGGTCGTCATGCGGTTCAGGTCTGAGTGCTCCATCACTCTGGAGAGAGGGGGAGAGAGAGAGAGACCGCGGTGACCGATAACAAATCGAGAAAAGCACTGACAACGTACACAGTGAGGATGATAATATCACACAACGGTGAGCACAGCCTGGCCATAGAGACCGGCCGTCACAGGCAGACCTGGCTGCCCGGAGAGGACAGGCTGTGCTCCCACTGCGATCAGGGGGCAGTGGAGACAGAGCTGCACTTCCTCACAGAATGTACAAACTATGAGGACATCAGAAAAAAAATGTATTTTCTAAAATGGAACGACTTCACCTAAATTCTCTAATTACAATAATCTCGAAAAACTCCCCTACATACACGGGGAGAAAAAAGAATGTGTGGCATTGGCTGCAAGATACGTGGCCTCCTGTCACAAAATGAGGGACAACCAGTGAGGCACCATCTCCGTTATCTGTATTGTTAGTAGTCTTTATTTTTATTATTGTCCTCATTAGTGTTTGCCGTTTAACTTGTAGATTGTCTGTAGGTTTGGCTTTGGTTATTTATTTGTTTATTAATTTTTTGTATTAATCGTGTCTTATTTGTTATTGTTAATTGTGACTTGCTTTGGCAATATTGTTATATACAGTCATGCCAATAAAGAATTATTGAATTGAACTGAATTGAAGAGAGAGAGAGAGAGAGAGAGAGAGAGAGAGAGAGAGGAGGAGAGAGAGGGAGAGAGAGAGATGGAGAGGGAGAGAGAGACAGGGAGAGGGAGAGAAAGAGAGAGAGAGAGAGAGAGGGAGATAAGGTGCGAGAGGGAGAGGGAGAGGAAGAGAGAGAGATTCTTTAAAAGTGCAAACATTGTTTTCCTGAACTCCCAAAATATGAGTGACAAGGAAAGATGCTCAATGGCATTAGAAGGGCCTACAGCCGCACCCGCAGCAGATATGCAGCCCCATGCCCCAGGATGAGGGACACAAAGAGGACTCTGCATCAAATATACATATTTCACAAGTGAATGTATTTACAATGGTTATTTTGTTTGCCTGTTTAAAAAATTACCTAAATTAGTATTTTTTTAAACAAATAAGTATAACAATGGTTATGTTAGAATAAAAGTTCTTCACACCTTAATTAATGTTAACTGTGTTTTTTTTTTATCATGTCTATATGATTATTTTAGGATGTGTTTCGGGTCATAGTTGTTGCATGTGGTTTCCGTGTTTATGTGTATTATGTGTGTTGCTCAGGCAATATGACTGGGTTGTCCTGCAAATAAAGCAAATTGAAGTTGAAAACTGAAATTGAGAGAGGGAGAGAGAAAGAGATCGTTCTTGTACTTGGCCATGGAGGCAAATGTTCTCAATATAGTCTCAAGGACAAGCAGTTTGTAGATTTCGCACTGTTGAGCTTGTGTGTTTGTGTGTGTGTATGCGTGTGTGTGTGTGTGTGTGTGCGCGTGTGAAAAAATAAATTCATCTTATTAATTATTCTAATGATAACTGTGCATTGGGAACTAATTAATTTACATGAATGAAAATGTTGAAAAATTCACAGTGATGGACATTCAGTAGTTTCAGAACTGCTATTTAGACATAATATTGAATCCCGTATTGTCTTGTTTTAGAGGAAGTTAGAGTGTGTGTGTGTGTGTGTGTGTGTGTGTTTGCCCAGGAGAGGGAGAATGTGAGTGCGGTTGTTCTTATTTAAACTTCTTATTTAAAAAGTTTATTTAAAGTAAGAACCTTTAAGGGTACAATTATATCAGAATTCACTCGTAGTTACAATGTTGGAGTGAAAAAAGAGCATGAAGTTTAATGAGGGGAATAGCCTATTTTAGGCTGCTCATTCTGGCTTTTCACTGTCAACCTTCCACACTACAGCTAAAACTATCTCTGCAAATAACAAACCCATCCAATGTTTCTGATCCAGTGAAGAACATGAACAGCCATCGTTGTATGCATCATTTACACTAGCAAGCACTGAAACAGGCCAGATCCGAGCAGCAGTCTTCTGAAACAGGCCAGATCTGAGCAGCAGTCTTCTCAAACAGGCCAGATCTGAGCAGCAGCCTTCTGGACCGAGCCAGATCTGAGCAGCAGTCTTCTGAAACAGGCCAGATCTGAGCAGCAGTCTTCTCAAACAGGCCAGATCTGAGCAGCAGTCTTCTGAAACAGGCCAGATCTGAGCAGCAATCTTCTGAAACAGGCCAGATCTGAGCAGCAATCTTCTGAAACAGATCAGATCTGAGCAGCAGTCTTCTCAAACAGGCCAGATCTGAGCAGCAGTCTTCTCAAACAGGCCAGATCTGAGCAGCAGTCTTCTCAAACAGGCCAGATCTGAGCAGCAGTCTTCTGAAACAGGTCAGATTTGAGCAGCAGTCTTCTGGACCGAGCCAGATCTGAGCAGCAGTCTTCTGAAACAGGCCAGATCTGAGCAGCAGCCTTCTGAAACAGGCCAGATCTGAGCAGCAGTCTTCTCAAACAGGCCAGATCTGAGCAGCAGCCTTCTGGACCGAGCCAGATCTGAGCAGCAGTCTTCTCAAACAGGCCAGATCTGAGCAGCAGTCTTCTCAAACAGGCCAGATCTGAGCAGCAGTCTTCTGAAACAGGCCAGATCTGAGCAGCAATCTTCTGAAACAGGCCAGATCTGAGCAGCAATCTTCTGAAACAGATCAGATCTGAGCAGCAGTCTTCTCAAACAGGCCAGATCTGAGCAGCAGTCTTCTCAAACAGGCCAGATCTGAGCAGCAGTCTTCTCAAACAGGCCAGATCTGAGCAGCAGTCTTCTGAAACAGGTCAGATTTGAGCAGCAGTCTTCTGGACCGAGCCAGATCTGAGCAGCAGTCTTCTGAAACAGGCCAGATCTGAGCAGCAGCCTTCTGAAACAGGCCAGATCTGAGCAGCAGTCTTCTCAAACAGGCCAGATCTGAGCAGCAGCCTTCTGAACCAGGCCAGATCTGAGCAGCAGTCTTCTCAAACAGGCCAGATCTGAGCAGCAGTCCCGGATCTTTCAGCTCTACACTCCGGTGGGTCGTTTCATGCCGACTGCCCCGGTGAAAATCCCAGCCGCAAATCACAAATCTTTCATGTATACAAGTCAGTATGAGTAACTGTCTTTATTTGTCTAAGCAAGCTTTAGCACTGCGGTCATCTGCACGTAGACCCTGTTTCAGAAGCCAATGTTTCTGTATGGGTGTGTGTGTTTGTGTGTGTGTGAGAGTGTGTGTGTGTGTGTGTGTGTGTGTGTGTGTGTGTGTGTGTGCGCATGATAGAGAGAGAGTGTGTGTGTGTGTGTGAGAGAGAGAGAGTGTGTGTGTGTGTGTGTGTGAGAGAGTGTGTGTGTGTGTGTGTGTGTGTGTGTGTGTGAGAGAGAGAGTGTGTGTGTGTGTGTGTGTGTGTGTGTGTGTGTGTGTGCGCGTGTGTGTAAGAGTGTGTGTGAAAGTTTGTGTGTGTGTGTGTGTGCGCGTTTAAAGCCAGTATGAGACATTCTTCTAAAAATGCCATTCCCACCAAACCACAAGAGCAGCCAGCAATGGCTCAGAGCTTCCACATTAAAAGCGGAGAGAGGGAGGAGGGAGGGAAGAGAGGGATGAAAAAAGAGAGGCAGTGAGAGTAAGGCTCCTGCGGTGGTGGCGGCACCACTGGCACTCGTGTCTCGCCGAGCCACGGGGGGGGGGGGGGGGGGGGGGGCAGAGGAAGGGGGGGGGGGGGCAAAGAGAGAGGGGGAGAAAAGAGACAAAGAGCGAGAGAGACAGAGAGAGAGAGAGAGAGAGACCCACACAATCACTGACCCCACAGCCCTGCACTGGTCCACTGATGAAGATCTGCAGGGTACCCCAGTAGGGCACCCCAAGCAAGAGTCCCCCCCAAATTCCTACTCCCGTTCCTCATTCACTCCTTCATTCACAATCTCACACCTTCCCCGAGAGTCCCCTGCCTTCGTGTCCCCGAGCACACGCAAACACAGTCACACAGCTGGGGACACGGCTCCCTCTAGTGGACGCACAGAGCATCGCGCTTTCTGCAGCAGAATGCAATGGCGATCACGACCCGCTCCCTCAGGAATGACACAGCGGCGGTGCGGACAGACCCAGCCATGTGTTTTACACACTTCCTGTCAGGGCTAATTACACAGAAAAAGTCACTTCTTGTTTGAACAACCCGTGAAATAGCAGGATGCTTTTTCAAAATGTGGTAATAATCATTTCTGAATGTTATTAAAATTTCCAGAAACCAGCGCCCATTTTTGTCAGCGGACAAATCGGTACACTGCCCAGGAACTGTCCACAGAGGAAATGAAACGAGGAGCTGAGCATGCACATGCACATCGCATTAAAAACACTGTCACTGCAGCTGAGCATGCACATGCGCATCACATTTAAAACACTCTGCCACTGCAGCTGAGCATGCACATGCACATCGCATTTAAAACACTCTGCCACTGCAGCTGAGCATGCACATGCGCATCGCAATTAAAACATTCTGTCACTGCAGCTGAGCATGCACATGCGCATCGCATTTAAAACACTCTGCCACTGCAGCTGAGCATGCACATGCGCATCGCATTTAAAACACTCTGCCACTGCAGCTGAGCATGCACATGCGCATCGCATTTAAAACACTCTGCCACTGCAGCTGAGCATGCACATGCGCATCGCATTTAAAACACTCTGCCACTTCAGCTGAGCATGCACATGTGCATCGCATTTAAAACACTCTGCCACTGCAGCTGAGCATGCACATGCGCATCGCATTTAAAACACTCTGCCACTGCAGCTGAGCATGCACATGTGCATCGCATTTAAAACACTCTGCCACTGCAGCTGAGCATGTACATGTGCATCACATTTAAAACACTCTGCCACTGCAGCTGAGCATGCGCATCGCATTTAAAACACTCTGCCACTGCAGCTGGGTATGGACATGTGCATCGCATTTAAAACACTCTGCCACTGCAGCTGAGCATGCACATGTGCATCGCATTTAAAACACTCTGCCACTGCAGCTGAGCATGTACATGTGCATCACATTTAAAACACTCTGCCACTGCAGCTGAGCATGCGCATCGCATTTAAAACACTCTGCCACTGCAGCTGGGTATGGACATGTGCATCGCATTTAAAACACTCTGCCACTGCAGCTGAGCATGCACATGCGCGTCGCATTTAAAACACTCTGCCACTGCGGCTGAGCATGCACATGTGCATCGCATTTAAAACACTCTGCCACTGCAGCTGAGCATGCACATGTGCATCGCATTTAAAACACTCTGCCACTGCAGCTGAGCATGCACATCGCATTAAAAACATTCTGCCACTGCAGCTGAGCATGTACATGTGCATCACATTTAAAACACTCTGCCACTGCAGCTGAGCATGCACATGTGCATCGCATTTAAAACACTCTGCCACTGCAGCTGAGCATGCACATGTGCATCGCATTTAAAACACTCTGCCACTGCAGCTGAGCATGCACATGCACATCGCATTTAAAACACTCTGCCACTGCAGCTGAGCATGCGCATCGCATTTAAAACACTCTGCCACTGCAGCTGGGTATGCACATGCGCATCGCATTTAAAACACTCTGTCACTGCAGCTGAGCATGCACATGCGCATCACATTTAAAACACTCTGCCACTGCAGCTGAGCATGCACATCGCATTAAAAACATTCTGCCACTGCAGCTGAGCATGCACACGCGCATCGCATTTAAAACACTCTGCCACTGCAGCTGAGCATGCACATCGCATTAAAAAACATTCTGCCACTGCAGCTGAGCATGCACACGCGCATCGCACTTAAAACACTCTGCCACTGCAGCTGAGCATGCACACGCGCATCGCATTTAAAACACTCTGTCACTGCAGCTGAGCATGCACATGCGCATCGCATTTAAAACACTCTGCCACTGCAGCTGAGCATGCACATACGCATTGCATTTAAAACACTCTGTCACTGCAGCTGAGAATGCACATGCGCATCGCATTTAAAACACTCTGCCACTGCAGCTGAGCATGCGCATGCGCATTTTAAAACACTCTGTCACTGCAGCTGAGCATGCACATGCGCATCGCATTTAAAACACGTTCCCAACGGCGGTCCGCCTCTGTCACTGCTCGCAGAGCAGTAAAATATGCAGATGTTTTTCGCTGTAATACAATATTTAAATACTACAGAAAAACCCACCACAGCAAGAAACTATTTTAAATAAGAATACTTCCGATTTGTTTGTAATTTTCTTAGAAGATAAGCTATATATCAATGACAGTTTACTGGAAAACAAGATTTCTTTCTCTTACTGAAAGCATGCTAATTCACATAGTGAACATATATAAGCATCTGTTTTTGAAGCAAGATCACCGCTAATATTACAATGATAACCATGCGGTAAAGAAGAGGCCCACAGCCCTGGCCCACAAAGCTTAGCGGGCCTGTATGGTTTTCATTCATCAGGGGGCACAGTGTCTCCAAGTATTTTCGATTTCTTTTTAAGTCGGTTACTAATCTAGGTCTTGGAGATGTTCAACAAGCCAATCAGCGACCAGAACCCTTAAAGTGCTGAAACGCCGGTTCTGGAGAAGTGAACACGGTCGCTGGTGAGTAAATTTACCCACTATGCCCTGCACGGATGGCCTGTTCTTACCTCCTCAGGTGAAGGAGCATGAACCTCATAGTGTCGTGGTTTGGCGGAGGCATATTCAGAATCAGGCATTTCAGACGGTCCACTTTGTCCAGGTAGTCAGTCATCTCTGCAACACAAAGACACGCACGCGCACATGCACACACACACGCACGCACACGCACGCACACGCACACACACACGCACACACACACGTGAGGTCACATTTCTCTCCGTTTTTCTGATCTCAAGTGACTAATGCTTAGTAACGCTGGGGTGGGGAATCCCATTCCAGGTACTACGGATCCATTTCTGGGTTTCACTTCCAGCCTGGTCCCTGGTTCTATCAACTAATTATCTGTACATCAATACAGTATACATCAATGCAGGTTCACTCATTGATTAGACCACAGGAAATTACTCCACACAAGGTCACCAGAACAGTCTTCAGCTGCCATTTATGAGCCTTCAGATCACACATTTCAGATTATGTAAATTATTTGGGTTCATTAAAAATTACTTGGCATGAAATCCAAAATGGAACCTCACGTGACTCCCCCAGTTAATCCTGTGGGGGACAGTGAGCTAAAGGGCTTTAATGATACAGTGAAGCCCTCAGATACTCCACATGCACACACACACACCGCACACACACATACACACACACACACCGCACGCACACACACACACACACATACACACACACACCGCACGCGCACACACACACACACACACCGCACGCACACACACACACGCGCACACACACCGCACGCACACGCACACACACACACCACACGCACACACACACACACACACACACACACACACAGCGCATGCACACACACACACACACACAAACTCACACTCACACACACACTCACACACACATACTCATCACACTCACACACTGCATGCGCACACACACACACACACACACACCAACAAACTCACACTCACACACACACACACACACACACACACTCACTGACGGTCTCCACGATGTCGGTGAAGAAGCCGTACGGCACCAGTGGTTCTGGAAGCTCACGGAAGAAGAGCTTGAGTGCCCCAGTGATGACATGGATATCCTCCCACTGACTGTCCTCCAGACTCAGCTTCTCCTCTGAGGGGGGGGGGGGGGAGAGACGGGGGGGGGGGGGGGGGGGGGGGGAGGGAGGGTGAGAGAGAGAGAGAGGGAGGGAGGAAGAGAGAGGGGGAAGGGGGATAAACCAATTCAGTGACAAATTTCGTAACAACTCATAAAGAACAAAAAGAGCTACACATGAAGCTGCAACAGGAAGAGGAGCCCTGCTCCAGAGTGCGAGAGAGTGAGTGAAAGAGTGAGAGGGAGAAATAACCGTCTGTCAGAGAAACACACCAAAGAGAAAAGCACACAGACCTACACTTGAGCGTCAGCCTCATTAGACAGAAGCACAGAAGCCCAGAGGAGTGTCTGCCTGTGTTCAGTCACACAGATCCACACTGTGTTCAGTCACACAGACCCACACTGCCTGTGTTCAGCCACACAGACCCACACTGCCTGTGTTCAGCCACACAGACCCGCACAGTCTGTGTTCAGCCACACAGACCCACACAGACCCACTGCCTGTGTTCAGCCACACAGACCCGCACAGCCTGTGTTCAGCCACACAGACCCACACAGCCTGTGTTCAGCCACACAGACCCACACAGACCCACACAGCCTGTGTTCAGCCACACAGACCCACACAGCCTGTGTTCAGCCACACCTATGCAGAGAAAACACAATGCGAGCTGAAATCAAGTAAAAAACACAAACTTTTCAGTAATATAAGAAATGAAAAACCCTGTGCAATCGGGAACCATCATTTTTACACAACGCCAAATAAAGAGCAAAAGAAAGCAAAGTGTGGTATGATGCCTCCCTTATTCAGCTGAAATTGTAAACACGTGTTTTGCCTTTTACTGTGTTTTCCTCCCCATATTGGAATTACAAACCTTTCTCAGCGTTCAGTTTGGGAGAATGACAATCAGCAGCAACTCTCCTCTGAAACGCAAGTCAGTGTGTCTAAAATGGCGGCTGAATGGCTTGTTCTCATCATTATGCTATGTTATGCCATTTTATGTTATTTTGTGCTTTTAATGACACTGCAGTTAATAAATTGGAGGAAGAAACTTCATGGGACCAGCAGACTTGCAGGTGCCCAATCGACCAGCAGGGGTCACTAGTGCACAATGAGAAGACTGAATCACAACCAAAAGAAACCCTCCCTCTGGTGGTAATGCTAAAACAACTGTGCACCACCCTGCAAGACTGCCAGCCACAGTCCAGACCTTAACAGATACCAGACCGTGGGGCTCATCCACACACTGGAACAGAGCCTTAACAGATACCAGACCATGGGGCCCATCCACACACTGGAACAGAGCCTTAACAGATACCAGACCATCCACACACTGGAACAGAGCCTTAACAGATACCAGACCATGGGGTCCCATCCACACACTGGAACAGAGCCTTAACAGATACCAGACCATGGGGTCCATCCACACACTGGAGCAGAGCCTTAACAGATACCAGACCATGGGGCCCATCCACACACTGGAACAGAGTCTTAACAGATACCAGACCATGGGGCCCATCCACACACTGGAACTGAGCCTTAACAGATACCAGACCATGGGGCCCATCCACATACTGGAGCAAAGCCTTAACAGATACCAGACCATGGGGCCCCATCCACACACTGGAGCAGAGCCTTAACAGATACCAGACCATGAGGCCCATCCACACACTGGAACAGAGCCTTAACAGATACCAGACCATGGGGCCCATCCACACTGGAACAGAGCCTTAACAGATACCAGACCATGGGGCCCATCCACACACTGGAACAGAGCCTTAACAGATACCAGACCATGGGGCCCATCCACACACTGGAACAGAGCCCTAACAGATACCATTTTTATCATAATTGAGTAGGCAAGTTTACGTCTTTCCCTTGTGGCTGAACATTGTAAAAGTGAGAGGACAGTGATTGCACAGGGTCTTCACACACTGAGGTTATGATTAAGATTCCCTCTCCACCTGCAGACGTCTCCGGTCACTCTAGGCAGAGAAGAGCAGGTTAAGCAGACTGCAGTTCAGTTCAGGAAGAACGTTGCACAGCACAGACCAGACTCCGCTCAGCGCACTGAGCAGTGAAAACCTCAGCGCTGTTAGAAGGATGGCCTCCTGCCGGGGTTAAACTGCAGACTTTTGCAGAGGCAAGCTTCCAAAGCACCGCAAGAACCAAGACTGCACACTGTGGACAGCAAGCAGAACTCTGAGTGTGTAAGCATCAAGATTGGGTCAAACAGCAACAGAAACACTTAAAATCTTTAGACACCAGCAACAATGCAACCATTCCTGCAGATCCCTGAGAATCGTCAAGCAAACATGTACCCAATATAATCATGAGAATAATTATTTTAAACTTAATCAGTGCAATCGATGTATTTAGTGCAATGTAGTTTTGTAGTATGTCTCAAAGCTTTTTATAAGGGCAAGTGAGGAATTTTTTTAAAATAATGACAATGAATGCAATTTTTGAAAGATAAAATAAAATCAAAATGTTCAGGTTAATATGCAAAACATCGCACAAGGTAAGATATCTTTAATAATTGGGAAAACATTGTGTTTGTTAAAAAAAAATCTGCAGGAATTTAACGGGTGTCTAAAGGGTTAACGGATGTTAATTTACCATTTGACCCAAGTCTGTGTAGCACACACATGTAGTTTTGCTCTAGGCACACGCGTGTAGTTTTGCTGAACACATGCATGCGGTTTTGCTCTAGGCACACAGAGGCTGTAAGTTTTTAACCAGAGCTGCGTGCTTTCCGGATCCGTCCGTCCGTCCGTCGGCCTGTACCTTGCACCAGCTCCTCGGGGAACAGGTAGCGTCCGTCCGTGCTCACAGCTCTCTCTGCAAGAAGCAACAGGTGTTTACACGCGCACTTCCGCCCGCTGCCTCCGGGGGGCGACAAAGTGTAGTTTGGGAAACAACACAACGGGACCCCATCAGAGTCTCTGTTCAACCCTCTCCCGTCCTCCCTCCTACACCCCCCACCCAACCAACCTACCCCAAACCTGCCCCCCCCCCCCACACCCCCCGGACCCTCCGCCGCCCCCCCCGATCCTCTGCCACGGCACAGTCCCCTTCCTCTTACCGTGGTCCACCAAGAACCGCAGCTTCTGAATGACCGCCAGGTTCCCGCTCACTCGATAGATCCCGTCCGTCTCCAGACCTGGAACGCACAGTCGTTACCGCGGTTAGGAACCAGAAGCATCCGCCTCAGGGGTGTCCAATCTTATCCGAAAAGGGCCGGCGTGGGTGCAGGCTTTTTTGTTTTAGCCCTGCACTGTGACAGCGATATGACCGCAATGTGATTCACCAGAAACGCTGGTAAATCATATTGCAAAATCTATTTCTTTACTTTGGAAAATGAATTTTTATTCTTGAGCTACATGTGTTTGAGATGCATTTGCATGTATATGCTTCATATGAAATACAGTTAGGCTCTTTTTTAGTGTGGGTTGTACCTCTGTGCCTGAAGAGCAGTGTGCACCTCTGCCATTTTTATTGTAGTTTGTAGATTCAGCTATTTTGTGACATTTTATATTTTGCAACAAAATGCATTTTTAAATTCCTTTTTGCCCATTTTCACGCCTTCCCTTGTTTGCCCCAGTCCTGCTACACAGACTGGGGAGAACACGGAGGCGCACGTGTGCTCCTCCAAAACGTGTGATTTCTGTCACCGCTCTTCCCCGTGTCCAGCCTGTACAGACCTGTCAGAGGAAGACACTTCACACGCAGCAAGAAAGGCAGGTTTGCAGGCGTCTGATAGACCAGCAGGGGTCGCTGGTGAGCGTTATGCTGTGAAGGCTTTCATCGATGATGTAAATGCTGGTAGCAGCAGCAGAATTATTTCTGAAATTTACAGAACCATCTAATCTGCTCAAGTTCCAGAAAATGCCTCCAAACTCATTGGACAACACTTCATCCTACAGCAAGACAATGATCCCAGACATACTGCTAAAGCAACAAAGGGAGTTTTTCAAAGCAAAAAACTGGAAATTTCTTGACTGGCCAAGTCATTCACCCGAACTGAACCCAACTGAACATGCGTTTCATCTGCTGAAAAGAACACTTTTAAGGCCACTAGCCCCTGAAACAAGCTGGAGCTGAAGATGGCTGCAGTACAGGCCTGGCAGAGCATCACCAGAGAAGATACTCCGCACCTGGTGATGTCTATGGGTCACAGACCTCAAGCAGTCACTGTATGCAAAGTACTAAACTGGACCACTTTCATTTACATAACAGTAACATGTTCCAAACATTATGGTGCCTTGAAATGGTGGGGCTACAGTATGTATAAAAAGTGCTTTAATTTCTACATGGTGAAAACAAAGTGTATAAAAAATACCCTTAAATGTGAACTGTCAGGTGACCAATCTAAAATTGTGGAGAAAAAATATGTCTTTGTCCCAAACATCATGGAGCTGACTGTATTTGTGATCTCACACCTTAGAGCAGTGGTAACCAACCCTGATCCTGGAGATCTACCGTCCTGTAGGTTTTCATCCCAACCCTAAGAATGCCACACCTCATTCAACAGCTAGAGATGTTGTTGAGCTGCTAATTAGTAGAATCAGGTGTGCGAAATCAGGGTTGAAGTGAAAACCTACAGGATCTCCAGGAACAGGATTGGTTACCACTGCCTTAGAGGGCGAACAGTTCGCCCTGCTGTGGGTGCAGAGGAAGAACAGAGAAGGGGCCGGTTTACCTCTCTTCTCCACGGCCTCTGTGCACATCCGGACGAAACGTGGCACCGTGCTCTTCTCCCGCTCACACAGGGTCTCCAACCGGCACCCGAAAACCTGGTCTGTGCGGAGAGACGCGCGGTCAGACCGTGCAAACCCCGTCAACAACCGTCACCACAAACCCAGCCCGGGGGCACCGGACCGCTACTGCTACTGCTACTGCTACCGCTACTACTAAACTGCACCTGCTACTGCTACTGCTACCGCTACTAAACTGCACCTGCTACTGCTACTGCTACTGCTGCTGCTGCTGCTACCGCTGCTACTGCTACTGCTGCTGCTGCTGCTGCTACTGCTGCTACTGCTACTGCTGCTGCTGCTGCTGCTGCTGCTGCTACTGCTGCTACTGCTACTGCTGCTGCTGCTACTGCTACTGCTGCTACCGCTACTGCTGCTGCTGCTACTGCTGCTACTGCTGCTACTGCTACTGCTGCTGCTGCTACTGCTGCTGCTACTGCTACTACCGCTGCTACCGCTGCTACTGCTGCTACTGCTGCTACTGATACTGCTGCTGCTGCTACTGCTACTTCTACTGCTGCTGCTGCTACTGCTGCTACTGCTACTTCTACTGCTGCTACTGCTACTGCTGCTGCTGCTACTGCTACCGCTGCTACTGCTACTGCTGCTACCGCTACTGCTACTGCTGCTACTGCTACTGCTACTGCTACCGCTGCTGCTACTGCTATCGCTGCCGCTGCTGCTACTGCTGCCGCTGCTGCCACTGCTGCTACTGCTACTGCTGCTGCTACTAAACTGCACCTGCTACTGATACTGCTGCTACTACTACTGCTGCTGCTGCTGCTGCTGCTACTGCTACCGCTGCTGCTACTGCACCTGCTGCTGCTACTGCTACTGCTGCTACTGCTACTGCTACTGCACCTGCTACTGTTGCTACTGCTACTGCTACCGCTACTGCACCTGCTGCTGCTGCTGCTGCTACTGCACCTGCTGCTGCTGCTGCTGCTACTGCACCTGCTACTGCATGCTCAGCGTTTCACCCCATTTAAGAGCCCCTCCAGGGAGAAGTACTGGAAATGAGCAGATGCTACTAACGCCATGTTGCAAGGCATCACAGTACGGTCTTATAACAATGTCCCAATGTCAACGTTCATCGGTTTCTAATCGAATAAATACTAAATGAAATACTTAATGAAGACGGAAATAAAAATGTCATCATTCATTTCCTTTGCAGCGTGATTTTCTCTGCGTACGTGCAGTCTGTTATGGAACAGTATTAACAGTCGCCTGGATTCAGTCAACATTTGTCATACAATTTTTCATATTTAATTCAAGAAGGCAGTTTTGTGAGCTCAGCAATGCCCTGAATAAGCCAGTGCGTTTGAGAAGAAAAAACAGGAATTCGCATTTATGTAACATTACATCACAACGCTCTATGTAACATTAATTTCCAAGAATACTTATGCAGCAATCATGGTTTATATATGATCCTTCTGCACGCACACGCACACACATACATGCTTTATATTTTCGTACAGACAGACGTGTACTGACAACATACTGACATAGTTCACATCAGATTCTTCAGTGCTGCATTTGCAGTGGCACCTGCAACCTCACAGCTAAAATACATCTACAGGCTATACTGGAGAGACTGTGATTGGTTGAGAGTAGGCCTGAAGTAGGCCTGGTCTACAGAGACTGTGATTGGTTGAGAGTAGGCCTGAAGTAGGCCTGGTCTACAGGCTACACTGGAGAGATTGTGATTGGTTGAGAGTAGTCCTGGAGTAGGTCTGGAGAGACGGTGATTGGTTGAGAGTAGTCCTGGAGAAGGTCTGGAGGGACGGTGATTGGTTGAGAATGGTCATACAGAGACTGTGACTGGTTGAGAGTAGTCCTGGTGAGAATGTGATAGGTTGAGAGAAGTCCTGGAGATTGTGATTGGTCGAGATTAGTCCTGGAGAGACTGTGATTGGCTGAGAATAGCCCTGGAGAGACTGTTATTGATTGAGAGTAGTCCAGGAGAGACTGTGATTGGTTGAGAGTAGTCCTAGAGAGACTGTGATTGGTTGAGAGAGCCCAGCACAGACTGTGATTGGCTGAGAGACAGCAGTGTCCAGCTCACCCTTGATAAGCCCTT
>CM045895.1:3463839-3646339 GCA_025169545.1 Anguilla japonica
CACACACACACACACACACACACACACACACGCGTGCACATGCACACAAATGCACGCATGCACAAACACACACACACACACACACATACATGCACGCACACGCACACATGCACACACATACACACACACGCACGCACACACACACAAACGCACGCACACACATACCCACGCACATGCACACACACGTTGTTTTTAATTTTTTCCATTCAGCCGACACTCATATCCAGAGTGATTACACACAAACTTACGCGGCTGGATATGTACCGAACCAATTACATCGCTTTACAATCACTTATTTCAGAATGGGAAAACATCAGCACGCAGAATCACCAAGACACAAAAGGCCATGTATAAACACCAGGTACCTCCCTCAGGTCCTGGGATCATACCTACAGCCTTAGAGTTGCAAGTCCAGCTCTTCATTTGTTATGCAGTCAGTTATGACTATGTTATCCAGTAAATGACATTTGGAATCACTTTTAAATGGATTTATGTTATTTATTTATGTATTATTTTGTTATTCACTTCCAATAGTAACCCTACCAGGTACTATAGGTTAAAATGTAAGATGAATGTATACCTTTTTTTGTAATTATTTATCGATAGTAGCTGATGTACACCGCCTGGCCAAAAAAAAATCGTTTGGATTTTTTTGGACAGTGCCCACTGTACAAGCCTCTGGAGGCAGTGTTATGATCTGGGGTTGCTTCAATTGGTCAGGCCTAGGCTCAGTAACGTTATGCAGCAATACAATGAAGTCAGCTGAGTACCTGAATGTACTGAATGACCAGGTTATCCCATCAATGGATTTTTTCTTCCCTGAGGGCACGGGCATATTCCAGGACGACAATGCCAAGATTCATCAGGCTCAAATTGTGAAAGAGTGGTTCTGGGAGCATGAGGAATCATTTTCACACATGAATTGGCCACCACAGAGTCCTGACCTTAACCCCATTGAAAGTCTTTGGGATGTGCTGGAGAAGACTTTACGGAGTGGTTCGACTCTCCCGTCGTCAATACAAGATAATGCAAGTCTGGACGGAAATAAATGTTGTGACGTTGCATAAGGTTGTCGAAACAATGCCACGATGAATGCGCACCATAATCAAAGCTAAAGGCGGTCAAACGAAATATTAGAGTGTGTGACTTTTTTTTTGGCCAGGCAGTGTATTTCCTGATGAACGTGATCTACAGAATGTTGTCAGGAAGGTAACAGCATTCCTACCCAGCTGGAAGGAGTCTGGGATTTGGGGTCCTTGAAGAAGACCAGGCTGTTTCCCACCAGCACCACCCACGAGGGGTTCCAGTTCTTCCTGCAACACACCAGAATCCACACTGTCAAACACACCAGCGTCTGAACCCTCAAACACACCAGTGCACCCTCAAACACACCAGTGTCCGCACCGTCAAACACACCAGCGTCCGCACCCTCAAACACACCAGCATCCGCACAGTCCAGCGTCTCACCCTGCAAACACACCAGCACCCTCAAACACACAGTGCAAACACCAGTGTCCGCACCGTCAAACACACCAGCGTCCGCACCCTCAAACACACCAGCGTCCGCACAGTCAAACACCAGCGTCCGCACCCTCAAACGCACCAGCATCGGCACCATCAAAACACACAGTCAATGACACACTGATAAATACACACACTGCTCTGTTACACAGACCCACACAGCACAACCAGACAGATACACAGTCCGACTGTGCTAGAAACAGATGTGTATCTGGTCCATGTCAAACTGATGAAATGATTCAGAAAAGCTTGTTTGTCCTGTGTGTGCCAATCTGGCTCCAGTAGTGATGTCTAAATGAAGTCTTCAGTTTGCCACGGATCCAGCGTTATGAAACCACGATACAGACAAACACTGCGGCATAACATCACGACCTTGTTAACAGGAACTGGAACAGGAAATTCAGTTACCTCAACTTCCTGCCTCCTTCAGCAATCTTTGTCTTGTTCAAGAGGCCAGCCTTCTCAAGCTCCTGGAAACACAGTCAGAATACTCTCAGTAGTAAGATTACTCTGGAATTAACGATGACAATACAGCACCCAGAAATGAATCATGATATTTTATTCTCACAGTACCCTGATATTGATGATTCATACTGTCAGCGTCACCACAGAACTTCAATATTATAAATGACACATTTTTATTATCATAATGTCCTGTCATAAAATTATAAAATTTAATTATCAGGACATTCTGATATTAATGCAGATCACATACTATTATCAACCAGATTCTAGTCAAGCATGTTTTGAAAGAACTCTTTACAGTAAATGCTGCTAAAATTTTTGAACTCTGTTGGAGATGGCTGAAACTAGCCACTAATCAACATGTGCACCCATGCAACAACTGAACACCTATGTACTGAATACTGCTGAACACAGATGCTTGTTTAAAGTAGCACAGAAACTTCCAGAATTTTACAGGTGTCTCAAGGGTGAAGGTACTTCAAATAAAGTATCAGATTTAATGCTTCTCTGGATGCTACTGAAATAGCTGAGGCTGTTATTGAAGTTCAGTTATCAGTATTCCTGTACTTCCTGTACTTTATTCAGGGAGACAGGGTGGCTAAGATCACTGTAGGGGGCACTGAGGGCAGAGAAATATGGAACAAGTGGGCGTGTGTGTGCGTGTGTGTGTGCATGTGTACGTGTGCGCGTGAGTGTGTGTGTGTGTGTGTGTGTGTGTGTGTGTGTGTGTGTGTGTGTGTGTGTGCGTAAACTCCTCACCGGGGTGCTGCCCTCTGAATTCTCTGGAGAGCTGGGGGGGGAGGGGGAATCCACACAGGTCACATGACAGGGGCGGTCCCTGCACTGCTGGGGGGAAAGACAGGTCACATGACAGGGGAGGTCCCTGCACTGCTGGAGGGAGAGACAGGTCACATGACAGGGGCGGTTCCTGCACTGCTGGGGGGAGAGACAGGTCACATGACAGGGGCGGTCCCTGCACTGCTGGGGGGAGAGACAGGTCATATGACAGGGCAGGTCCCTGCACTGCTGGGGGGAGAGACAGGTCACATGACAGGGGAGGTCCCTGCACTGCTGGGGGGAGAGACAGGTCACATGACAGGGGAGGTCCCTGCACTGCTGGGGGGAGAGACAGGTCACATGACAGGGGAGGTCCCTGCACTGCTGGGGGGAGAGACAGGAACATGCAGGGTGTTAGACCCTGACAGGCAGGCCTAGCCCATCACCATGGACCTGATGCGGTTTCCCCAGCGACCGTTACCTTGGAGTCCGCTGTCTCAGACAGGATCATGGAACGGGAGTGGCTGAACGGGTCGCTCATCCTCAGGGGGGCGGAGTTACGGGCCTGGGCGTGACTTGAGCTGTAGGTGGCGCTACTGAGCGCGTCCGACGAAGCAGCACGCTGCATACTCTGAGGAGGGGGAGGGGGAACAGAGCAGAGCCAATCAGGGACGGCTTTCAACATGAGCCTTCACTTCACAGAGCTACATTCAAAACAGATGCGTTTAATCACAACATACCTCCTAGTTAAGGACAAAACATTCTGTGTTAAAAAGTCCCACTTTGTAACACATACGTTGAATGTTTGTAACAAAAAAGTAGAAACACAAAAAGTGTTTTTTGGATATTAACAAGAATAGCCATTATAATACAACTCAACACCACAACTACAGGGCTTTGACATATGAAATATGCGATTTCACTAAGAGGGATGCACATCATTTTCAGTTTATTTTATTTATTTATTTTGGATTCATTTATGCTGGTAGGTCAACTGAGAACTAAGTTCCCTTTTTCCCACTGCAATCAGAACAGTAGAAACCCTGCCCATCTTCCCACTGCAGTCAGAACAGCAGAAGCCCTGCCCATCTTCCAACACAAACTGAAGACTCACCTCTTCAGCCCTTTAAATAACCTTTTCTTTGTATGTTTCTTCTGATTTCCTTTTGGAGAATGATATATGTATAGCTGTGCAAATAGGTTATCTGTCCAGATGTAACTTTTGTCGTTTTTTGTTTGTTAGGATAATATTACATTTATTGATTATAAATGGGCCTCTGTTCCTTCTTGGTGATACTGCATTTTGTACGCCTGAGTAACACTGATATTCACCACTACTGTAATAATTGTAAAGTAATGACCTGTGTTATGAAAGAAGAAAGTACTAAGAACTGCACAGCGGCTACTCATTTGTACCAGCACAAGACTCCTCAATGACGGCACCAACATCAGCTAAACCAGTAATATAAGATAGTCAACTCTGCTTTTGTTCTCTCCTCTCTGTTTCAGAACTATAGAACAGGAGGTTCTGGTCAGTAACAGGAGTTTTCAGGCACTGGATCGTAAAACAGAATATACATAAGATGCGTCAAATCGAAATGTTTTGACTTTCACTGTTAAGATTGCAGAGTGTCTGTTGTGTCCACAGAACCTGTGGTGGCGTTTCACAAAAGCAGAAGCACGGGCAGCAATGTGATGTCACAGCGCACGCAGCAATGCAGTTCCAGCACAGAGAGCAGATGGCGGGGCGTGGTCTCGTTCCCACGGATACGCCAACGGGGCAGGCGTCGGACCGCGGCAAAAAAAACGCTGAGGTGACGTACCAAAACACCACGACCTTCGATCCCACACAGAGCTCTCTCTCACTAACTGGCCACAGCCAATCACAGACCTCAAACGACCCGGTTCCAGTGTTAGGGTTAGGGTTAGCGTTAGGGTTAGGGTTAGGGCCTTCGATCCCACACAGAGCTCTCTCTCACGAACTGGCCACAGCCAATCACAGACCTCAAACGACCCGGTTCCAGTTTTAGGGTTAGGGTTAGCGTTAGGGTTAGGGTTAGGGCCTTCGATCCTGCACAGAGCTCTCTCTCACTAACTGGCCACAGCCAATCACAGACCTCAAACGACCCGGTTCCAGTGTTAGGGTTAGGGTTAGCGTTAGGGTTAGGGCCTTCGATCCCACGCAGAGCTCTCTCTCACTAACTGACCACAGCCAATCACAGACCTCAAACGACCCGGTTCCAGTGTTAGGGTTAGGGTTAGCGTTAGGGTTAGGGTTAGGGACTTCGATCCAGCACAGAGCTCTCTCTCACTAACTGGCCACAGCCAATCACAGACCTCAAACGACCCGGTTCCAGTGTTAGGGTTAGGGTTAGTGTTAGGGCCTCGGCTTGATGGATTGCTCAGCAGGACCCTTCTGAGTGTGTACTGAACACTGCACCTGGAAATCTTAAGCTTCTTAGCCTTTTCTCACGGGGAATAATCTTGACACAGAATGTTTACTTGGCTCTACACATCCAAGATTAAGTCCTTGTTCTTTGCCATATTTCTTGGAGCTTTACTGCCCATTTTACTTACACTACAGGCTAATGGTAGGCTGTAGGCTACCTGTGGTTAAAAAAAATAAAAAATTAAAAAACTTAAGGAAGATACGTTTTCAGTCAATTTAACTACCCCTCCACCTCCCACTTTGCAAAATGATTGGATAAACGTCTATTTGTTTATTTGTAATTAAACCCAAAGTAGGCTATTTCAGAAAAGTCCTGTCTAAGTTTTCAAAGTAAAACTCATCTTTTTGTGTCATTGTTGGTAGAAACTGAAAAAAATTATTATACTTTGGTCTGTTATTAAATAAATACACATATATTAACTGAATTCATCTCTACACAGAGATGAATTCAGTTAATATATTTGGCCACCTGTGGTTTTTTAAAAAAAATTTTTATAAACCACAGGCCAAATAATATACACCTGTTTGCATTTCCTGTTTTGGTTTACGATCTTGATCTTGTGCTTCACACAAAATGCACTTTGAAGTGTTTTTTTAAATTAGAGATGCTAAAGTAGATGTGCTTATATCATCAGGTGAAGTTACGTGATCTTTATTGCAAAGGGATACTTTTCGAGGATTGTTGTGTTCTGAAGAACCATGAATGTGTTCTAAGTGCTTCATTCCCACCCAAAGAGGGAAATAAACGGAGCTCTTACTCGTTCAGTATTAAACTACATTACATTACATTACATTACAGGCATTTAGCAGACGCTCTTATCCAGAGCGACTTACACTACTTTTACATAGCATTTTTACATTGTATCCATTTATACAGGTGGATATATATTGAAGCAATTTTGGTTAAGTACCTTGCTCAAGGGTACAACGGCAGTGTCCTACCCGGGAATCGAACCTGCGACCTTTCGGTTACAAGCCCAGTTCCTCACCCACTGTGCTGCACTCCGTCCGTTTGACCATGACCATGTGACCACCATAAAGATACTCAATGCAGTCAGCCTCCATAACTTTTAGCTTCACTTGCAAACAGTGCTTCAGCCGGCCTGAAAACTACAGAGCGCCAAAGGGTCCACAACGGGTTACGTGTTCACACGTCAAAGCGTGTTAATGCGCCTTTAGCGTGTCAACAAGAAAAAAGCTGTGTTAACACACTTCAGGCTAGCAAATCACTCTTCAAATTAAAAGTCACAATGTGAACTGGAATTTTACTTGTTACTATTTTTTAGCTGCTAATCACGATGTCCCCTCATCTCCCACTTCAGAGTCACTCTCACTTGCCCGGCTCATCGATACGTTTTCCGCTCAGTTTGGTTTTGACTGGTGTTGATAAACGGGGGCGGACTGTACGCCCCAGCGAAGGATGTGGTTAAACCGAGTCATCTGACCTGTTGGCCCACATCCGAAAGTGTTTTAAACGGGCGGTTCGTCCAACGTTTCACGCATCGGCTTCACTAGAACATACGGTGAGCTCCATAATGTTTGGGACACATCAAAAGTGCGTTTGCAGTTCCCCAGGAAGTTCTGACGAGCCACCGCTTACGCACGGGGGTTAAACTGGGATATGTAAGAGGGCGAGCCGGAGGCCACAGCGCTTTTTCGCGGGGTGCTGGCATCATAGGAATCACATCGTCTCAGTTTTCATTCTGACCTACTAGGATTTGTCCTTTTACATAAAAATTACTGTAGAAGTTCACAAGTACTTTGTTGATATCTTCTGTTGTGATGTGTGACAGATCTTTCTCACTATGAATTCACAATAGAGGAATCAGTAGGCTACAATCAGTCAGTTAGGTTACAGGAAAGGCAAGCAGATTACTGTTAGCACTATGAATAAAATGACATAAGCTAGGGTAAAAAAAATAACGAGCAAGCTAGCTAATGTTAGCAAATGTACGTTAAATAACAGCCATGGATTTTTCACAAAGTGTTTCCCCTGGTCAGCACATCAATCTCTTGCTCAATATTCTTTGACTGCAATTTTTAGACAGCTGGATGCACAGTCAAACAACATTAACTTTTCAGCAGCAGTTCTACTGATGCAGCTATAACAAGGTGGTACTGGTGCTATCCCGCTTTTACTGCTAACAATGACAGAAAGGCTAGTTAGGTAACAAGGAATCCAAACAAGTGAACTACTAGATCATTAGATAGTTTACAACACGTGAAATTATTTGGTTAAATGATATATCCTTATGAGCAAGCTATCTAATGTTAGCAACAGCAAGCTAAAATATTGCTAATGTTTACAATACTGTATGTTTTCTGTTAACTGTCATAAAGAGAATAATTGTATGCAGGGTATTGGCTGTGTTAACTTAAAACTGAAAGACTGTGGTTTAATTTTAACTGAGACGCCGATATTTGAGCTATGGAGCTAAGCTACAGGCTAAGCTCATCCTGCCATAGGCACTAGGTCATCATCTCGTGAACTGACTCAGGCACTAACTCATCCTGTCGTGGACACTGGGTCATCTTCTCATAAATTGACATAGGTGTGACAACACCTGTCTTATTGCAATGCAAATTTATTCTGATTTCTGCACCGGGATTGGATGGGTGTTGACGTGTTAACACGCTTTTTGCCTTGACGTGATAACGCGTTACACGTAACGTGTAGTGAACCCTTTGGCGTTTCATCGGAAAATACTGTAGTCACAAGACCAAAGTTAAAGCATCACATGACTTAAAGTATGGAGTTGGTTTATAGAGCACGTTTTCACTAAGAGGCTAATCCTGAGAAACTTCTGAGTGGTGATGGACGGACCAAAACTATTCCTTGGGAAGGTCATTCTAAAGGTCGGGGGGGGGGGGGGGGGGGGTGAAGCTAAACGTGACGCTGCTGATTTTTCAGGTGTGATGATGTGATGTTAGTGCAGGTGTCCACGCCCGGGTTTCGTCCTGCCGACTGCGTTCAATCAAAGGAAAACCCACCTGTCTCAGCTCCCAGGCACTGTCGCCATCCTGGCCACGTTTGGTGAAGTCAGGGGTGAGCTGCAACAGACAAGTACAAAAACACATCTCACCAACGTACACATTAATAACCAACCATCAACACACAGATTTACCTCAAACAATTACCAACATACAGATTTATAACCAACCATTTACCAACGTACACATTAATAACCAACCATCAACACACATTTACCTCAAACAATTACCAACATACAGAGTAATCCCAACCATTCAACAACATACACATTTATCTCAGTCAATCATCAACATGCCAATTTAACTCAAGCATTCACCAACACACAGACTTAACTCAAACAGATTTATCTCAACCAATCAGCAACACACATATATATATATTCAGCCAATTACAAACATACAGATACTTCTCAATCAATCTTTTTTCTCTTTCTACCTCGATTTCCATTGATTTCCTTGATTTCCGTTTGGATAATGTTATGTCTAGCTGTGTAAACATAGGTTATCTAGCTTGTCAGACTTTCTATTGTTACAATACAAGCTTTTGTTTGTTAGGTGAATATCACACTTAGTGGTCATAAATGGGCATCCGTGCCTTCTTAGCAATACCGCGAATGAGCCACTGATGTTCCCCACTACTGCCAAGTGATTGTAAGGCAACGTCATGTAATTTTTGAAATACAAACTTGCAAATATCGCCAAATCTCAGAAGCTTGTGACAGAAAAGCACACAGCAATAGGAGAGGTTTGTACGCGAAAGTCATTTTAAAAAAGCAGAAACACATCAAGTTGTAGAAAGTGTAACCTCTATCTCTCTATGTGGTGGTGAAAGAGAGAAGACGCTCAAAGGGAAGACAGCAAGTTGAGCTCGAGGACTGAGAACACATCGAGCGAGACAGCTGAGGGACCGCAGGGAAGGAAACCAGCACATCCCCAACGGCAGAGAGAAAAGGGGAAGACAGACAGCCAACAGAAGATCCGCTAAAGGGCAGAACTCGCCAACCCATCCTGGCCAAAATATACGGGCAGACCAACTCCAGCATCTGGCTCTGTGTTCCCCTCCATCCTACCTCCACTGGAAACATTAGCCTGGACTCAATCAGTGTTTTTCTTTAACGGCCGCCCCACAGTTTGTTTTCTTCCTTAAACGTACAGCTTGGCAGCGTCGAGTTTGGCAGTTGCTGAACTTTCCAAACTAGTTTTAGCTGAGAGAAAATCAAATGCTTGCATTTAATTGTGAGACAAAGCTGATGAGAAATGTTGACTGAATCTGAGGTAATGTCTTCTATTTAATGGAAACGGGATGAGCAAGCTTCAAACTAATTAAAAACGAATGCTGAATTTCCATCCTTATCTAATGCACCGCTATCTAAACACAGCTGATCTGAAGGTTTCCATTTTACCAAAGTCAAAAGGTAATAAAGACTGTTTTCTCGGAAAAAAAAACTATTTATTTACAACACAATTACAATCTAAAACAGGTACTTGCAGAACTTAACAACATTATTTAAACTTAAATTAACATCAAGGATTGTATATAGCTGCAAATACAAATCAAATAAATGGTCTTTGAAAGAGTGAGTTCTAAAGACTCTGGTATTGTTCCAATGCAACTGAAGGTATGCAGTGTCAGAAACAAACACTAATTACAATGAAGCTGTTGATCTTTTTTTTCCATGAAAACAGGAAAGTGATGTTCCTACCCTTGTATCAGCCACCAGTGAAGTGTAACCCTCAGCTTGCACTGCTCACCAGAGCAAAGGAAATCCTTTAAATGATTTAGCCCGATTAAACATTAAATAAGTGTGGTCAGAGGAACGACTGTTCATACAGGTACAACATAGCACACACATGCGCACGCACACACACACAAACACATACAATCAAGGCACCACAAACATACAGACATACATCAAGACCTGTCTCATGGACGCAACACATCAATCAAACTGAGACGTGTCACACTGACACAGCACATCAGTCAAACGATCACACAGAAACGCCTCATGGAGCACAGACACTAATGTTGCATGCTCGTAAAGACACATCTTAGACACATTTACACAAACTCACAGTGACACTCACACTCGCACACTGAATTAACACCATTACGCCCTGCCTCACACTCCACAGCGACAAACACACACTCTTACACACCCTCATGCACCGGAGTATACCTTATGCACTTTTACCTTCACTCAGATACTGACATACACTCACATTCTTAGTCACCAGTCACCTCACAAACCCAGGCCCCTTCTGTCAGGAGAATCAGCCCACCCCACACAAAAACCCGGTCTAAAACGCAGTCACAGAGAGGAATACTCACACACTGTCCTGCAGGCACACGCAGGATTTACACTACAAAGCCCATCAGCCCCGGCAAGGCACGCGGCGGCCCATAAAAAACACCACGATAAAGCACTGAGCTGCCAGTGAGAACGGCCAGGGTGCGTGTGCTGGCGTACACACACACGTACACACACGTGCTACGCGCTCCGGTTAAATCCAGTGCCGCGACCCTCACCACTGCTGTTTTTTCGATACTCACTTCCCCTCTCAAAGCGGAAGGCCGCCCTATCAGTGCACAACCCCCCCCCCCCCCCCCCCCCCCACACCTCGCCCAGCAGAAGGAGGAAGCTACAGAAAGAGAGTAGGGCGATGTTGCCAAAAACAGAGGCGGAAACCCCAAACTCACACCAGTAAACAGGACAACTGCAAAAGTTGAACTGTTACATTAGATACTAGCACTGTGGCTCTTCAGAAGCACCTATAATTTAGGAAAGGACGACATGAAAGGTAGATACAGGTGAAATGAAAAAATGCAACAACAGCAGGGGTCCCAACAGTCAAGGGGTCTACCGGTCCCCTAAGGACATGGGGTACGCTTTCTAGCACAGCACACAAAGCCAGGAGTGCAATGCCAATGCCAATCAGCACTTAACGCTACTAAACCCTCTCAACCAATCACCAACATACAGACACATTCCAACCAATCTCCAACATAGACACCTCTCAACCAATCACCAACATACAGACACATTCCAACCAATCTCCAACATAGACACCTCTCAACCAATCATCAACACACAGACACATTCCAACCAATCTCCAACATAGACACCTCTCAACCAATCACCAACATACAGACACATTCCAACCAATCTCCAACATAGACACCTCTCAACCAATCATCAACACACAGACACATTCCAACCAATCTCCAACATAGACACCTCTCAACCAATCACCAACATACAGACACATTCTAACCAATCAGCAACATACAGACACATTCTAACCAATCACCAACATACAGACACATTCCAACCAATCTCCAACATAGACACATTCTAACCAATCACCAACATACAGACACATTTCAACCAATCACCAACATACAGACACATTCCAACCAATCACCAAAATACAGACACATTCCAACCAATCACCAACATGCAGACACATTCTAGCCAATCAGCAACATACAGACACATTCCAATCAATCTCCAACATAGACACCTCTCGCCCAATCACCAACATACAGACACATTCCAACCAATCACCAACATACAGACACATTCTAACCAATCAGCAACATACAGACACATTCCAACCAATTACCAACATACAGACACATTCTAACCAATCACCAACATACAGACACATTCCAACCAATCACCAACATACAGACACATTCTAACCAATCAGCAACATACAGACACATTCCAACCAATCAGCAACATACAGACACATTCCAACCAATCACCAACATACAGACACATTCTAACCAATCAGCAACACACAGACACATTCCAACCAATCACCAACATACAGACACATTCTAACCAATCAGCAACATACAGACACATTCCAACCAATTACAGACACATTCCAACCAATCACCAACATACAGACACATTCTAACCAATCAGCAACATACAGACACATTCCAACCAATTACCAACATACAGACACATTCTAACCAATCACCAACATACAGACACATCCGACCAATCACCAACATACAGACACATTCCAACCAATCACCAACATACAGACACATTCTAACCAATCAGCAACATACAGACACATTCCAACCAATCACCAACATACAGACACATTCTAACCAATCAGCAACATACAGACACAATCAAACCAATCAGCAACACACAGACACATTCTGACCAATCACCAACATACAGACCAATTCTAACCAATCAGCAACACACAGACACATTCTAACCAATCACCAACATACAGACACATTCTAACCAATCAGCAACACACAGACACAATCAAACCAATCAGCAACACACAGACACATTCTAACCAATCAGCAACACACAGACACATTCCAACCAATCACCAACGTACAGACACATTCTAACCAATCAGCAACATACAGACACATTCCGACCAATCACCAACGTACAGAGACATTCTAACCAATCAGCAACATACAGACACATTCCGACCAATCACCAACATACAGACACATTCCAACCAATCACCAACACACAGACACATTCCGACCAATCACCAACACACAGACACAATCAAACCAATCAGACATTCCATGAGTGTGCAAGGCGGAACACTCCGGATTTGCATCTGATCCAGGAGGCATTACCTCCGCAGCATTCCCCAGGATTATCTGAACAAAAACGCTGTTTCAGGGAAGCAATAATAAATAAATACATAAAGAGTGTTGGGGGGGTGGGGGGGTAGAGGAGCGGTAATCCCCTTTTTAATTTGGCTCCAGCTTCTCTCTCTAATCTGGAACACGAGACACAGTGAACTTAGATCCCACGTCACTACACAAAGGCAACAGGGAGAGAGAGAGGGAGCCATCAGCCATATATAAACAAACAATCCTGAGAATGTATGTACTTAATTCTCAACCAACCCTTCTACACATCCAAAGCATCAATCCACCCATCTGGCACTTTGTGTGTGTGTGCCAGAGTGCCCGCGTGTGTGTGTGTGTGTGCGTGTGGGTGTGTGAGTGTGTTTCTGTGTGTGTGGTGTGTGTGGTGTGCGTGCGTATATGTGGTGTGTGTGCGATGTGTGTGTGTGTGTGTGTGTGAGTGTGTGAGTGTGTGTGTGCCTGTGTGCATGTGTGTGTGTGTGCACGATTTGTGGTCTGTGTGTGTGTGTGCGTGTGTGTGCGCGGTGCGTGTGTGAGTGATGTGTGTGCGCGTGTGTGTTTGTAGTGTGTGTGTGGTGTGTTTCTGTGCGTGTGTTATATGATGACATTATTGTTGCAGTGGGAGCACTAATGAGGTAAAAGAAACATGAATGAATTTAATGAGGCCTGGGCTAATAAAGCAAAAAGAGAAGAACTTAACTGGAATAGAAGAAGACTAGAACATAAAAACCAAGTATAAAAGGCTATTTTGACACGAGGGAAGACAGCTGTACTCTGCTTCCACTAATTACGCTGGATCAGTTCTGCTTTGATGAAGGAGATCAGTCAAACTACGGCCTTTGATTATCCGTATATTAACGAGAGAACGTTTAATACGTAAAACTGATTTGACATTAGACTTTTAATTACATATTTACTGAGTGGAATCAAACTTTGGAACAGAGTCTTAACAGATACCAGACCATCCACATGCTGGACTGGTGTTTTTTTTTTATTGTATGGCGGCATGTAGCAGTAAAATAAATGCATTTAAGAGCTGAATACAGAGAGGCAGTTGTGACTCCTTTCGAGAGTGTGGATGGGCCCCATGGTCTGGTATCTGTTAAGACTCTGTTCCAGTGTGTGGATGGGCCCCATGGTCTGGTATCGGTTAAGACTCTGTTCCAGTGTGTGCATGGGCCCCATGGTCTGGTATCTGTTAAGGCTCTGTTCCAGTGTGTGGATGGGCCCAATGGTCTGGTGTCTGTTAAGGCTCTGTTCCAGTGTGTGGATGGGCCCCATGGTCTGGTATCTGTTAAGGCTCTGCTCCAGTGTGTGGATGGGACCCATGGTCTGGTATCTGTTAAGGCTCTGTTCCAGTGTGTGGATGGGCCCCATGGTCTGGTATCAGTTAAGGCTCTGTTCCAGTGTGTGGATGGGCCCCATGGTCTGGTATCTGTTAAGGCTCTGTTCCAGTGTGTGGATGGGAACCATGGTCTGGTATCGGTTAAGACTCTGTTCCAGTGTGTGGATGGGCCCCATGGTCTGGTATCTGTTAAGGCTCTGTTCCAGTGTGTGGATGGGCCCCATGATTTGGTATCTGTTAAGGCTCTGTTCCAGTGTGTGGATGGGTCCGAGGGTCTGTGTGTTTGTATGTGTGCAGTGTTAAAAGTGTGTACAGTATACAATTTGTGCTGTGGGTCTACTTCAGTGGGGTAGTTCAGGAAGAGTGAAATGAGAAGAGCTGGTTAGGGCCCATTGTGTGTTGTACTGAGTTTCCTCATTCACACACACACACACACACACACACTGTACCCTGTGTATGCTGCCATTTCCCGTCACTGCGTCGGGCACTGCACGCACACACACACACACACACACACACACACAACGTACCCTGTGTATGCTGCCATTTCCTGTCACTGCGTCGGGCACCGAGAGGTGGTTGGCGTCACGGGGAAATGTTCCTCCTGGAACTGGACTCACCTGCGACAGACAGACAGACAGACAGACAAGAGTGAGTGCGTGTGTGCGCAAGCGTGTGTGTGTGTGCGGTGCATATGTGCAAGCGTGTGTGTGTGTGTGTGCGGTGCATATGTGCAAGTGTGTGTGTATGCAGTGTGTATGTGCAAGTGTGTGTGTGTGCGGTGCATATGTGCAAGTGTGTGTGTATGCAGTGTGTATGTGCAAGTGTGTGTGTGAGCGGTGCGTATGTGCAAGTGTGTGTGCATGCAGTGCGTATGTGCAAGAGTGCGTGTGCATGTGTGTGTGTATATGAGCGTGGGTGTGTGTATATGTGCGTGCGTGCGTGTATATGTGTGCCCATGTGTGTATATGTGCGTGCGTGTGTATGTGTGCCCATGTGTGTATATGTGCGTGCGTGTGTGTACATGTATGCCTGTGTGTGTATATGTGCGGCGTGTGTGTATGTGTGCCCGCGTGTGTATATGTGCGCGTGTGTGTATACGTGCGTGCGTGTGTGTATATGTGCGTGCGTGTGTGTATATGTGCGTGCGTGTGTATATGTGTGCGCGTGTGTGTATATGTGTGGCGTGTGTGTATGTGTGCCCGCGTGTGTACGTGTGCCCGTGTGTGTATATGTGCGTGCGTGTGTGCATATGTGTGCCCGCGTGTGTATATGTGCGCGCGTGTGTGTATATGTGCGTGCATGTGTGTATATGTGCGTGCATGTGTGTATATGTGCGTGCATGTGTGTATATGTGTGCCCGTGTGTGTATATGTGTGCCCGTGTGTGTATATGTGTGGCGTGTGTGTATATGTGTGCCCGCGTGTGTATATGTGTGCCCATGTGTGTATATGTGCGTGCGTGTGTGTATATGTGTGCCCATGTGTGTATATGTGCGTGCGTGTGTGTATATGTGCGCGCATGTGTGTATATGTGCGCCCGTGTGTGAGCGGTACCCTGTTGGGTGTGCGGGCGTGTGAGAGCGGTACCCTGTTGGGTGTGCGCCCGTGTGTGAGCGGTACCCTGTTGGGTGTGCGGGCGTGTGTGAGCGGTACCCTGTTGGGTGTGCGGGCGCGGCGTGTGTGAGCGGTACCCTGTTGGGTGTGCGGGCGTGTGAGAGCGGTACCCTGTTGGGTGTGCGGGCGCGTGTGAGCGGTACCCTGTTGGGTGTGCGGGCGCGTGTGAGCGATACCCTGTTGGGTGTGCGGGCGCGGCGTGTGAGAGCGG
Source organism: Anguilla japonica (assembly GCA_025169545.1). Lineage (NCBI taxonomy): Eukaryota > Metazoa > Chordata > Actinopteri > Anguilliformes > Anguillidae > Anguilla > Anguilla japonica. The sequence goes on from CM045895.1 coordinate 3,479,866, forward strand.
TACCCTGTTGGGTGTGCGGGCGTGTGAGAGCGGTACCCTGTTGGGTGTGCGGGCGTGTGAGAGCGGTACCCTGTTGGGTGTGCGGGCGTGTGTGAGCGGTGCCCTGTTGGGTGTGCGGGCGTGTGTGAGCAGTACCCTGTTGGGTGTGCGGGCGCGTGAGAGCGGTACCCTGTTGGGTGTGCGGGCGTGTGTGAGCGGTACCCTGTTGGGTGTGCGGGCGCGGCGTGTGAGAGCGGTACCCTGTTGGGTGTGCGGGCGTGTGAGAGCGGTACCCTGTTGGGTGTGCGGGCGTGTGTGAGAGCGGTACCCTGTTGGGTGTGCGGGCGTGTGAGAGCGGTGCCCTGTTGGGTGTGCGGGCGTGTGAGAGCGGTACCCTGTTGGGTGTGCGGGGCGTGTGAGAGCGGTACCCTGTTGGGTGTGCGGGCGTGTGAGAGCGGTGCCCTGTTGGGTGTGCGGGCGTGTGAGAGCGGTACCCTGTTGGGTGTGCGGGCGTGTGTGAGCGGTACCCTGTTGGGTGTGCGGGCGTGTGAGAGCGGTACCCTGTTGGGTGTGCGGGCGCGGCGTGTGTGAGCGGTACCCTGTTGGGTGTGCGGGCGTGTGAGAGCGGTACCCTGTTGGGTGTGCGGGCGTGTGAGAGCAGTGCCCTGTTGGGTGTGCGGGCGTGTGTGAGCGGTACCCTGTTGGGTGTGCGGGCGTGTGAGAGCGGTACCCTGTTGGGTGTGCGGGCGTGTGAGAGCGGTGCCCTGTTGGGTGTGCGGGCGTGTGAGAGCGGTACCCTGTTGGGTGTGCGGGCGTGTGAGAGCGGTACCCTGTTGGGTGTGCGGGCTTGTGTGAGCGGTACCCTGTTGGGTGTGCGGGCGCGGCGTGTGTGAGCGGTACCCTGTTGGGTGTGCAGGCGCGGCGTGTGTGAGCGGTACCCTGTTGGGTGTGCGGGCGTGTGAGAGCGGTACCCTGTTGGGTGTGCGGGCTTGTGTGAGCGGTACCCTGTTGGGTGTGCGGGCGTGTTGTGAGAGCGGTACCCTGTTGGGTGTGCGGGCGTGTGTGAGCGGTACCCTGTTGGGTGTGCGGGCGCGGCGTGTGTGAGCGGTACCCTGTTGGGTGTGCAGGCGCGGCGTGTGTGAGCGGTACCCTGTTGGGTGTGCAGGCGCGGCGTGTGTGAGCGGTACCCTGTTGGGTGTGCGGGCGTGTGTGAGCGGTACCCTGTTGGGTGTGCGGGCGCGGCGTGTGTGAGCGGTACCCTGTTGGGTGTGCAGGCGCGGCGTGTGTGAGCGGTACCCTGTTGGGTGTGCGGGCGTGTGAGAGCGGTACCCTGTTGGGTGTGCGGGCGTGTGAGAGCGGTACCCTGTTGGGTGTGCGGGCGTGTGAGAGCGGTACCCTGTTGGGTGTGCGGGCGCGGCGTGTGAGAGCGGTACCCTGTTGGGTGTGCGGGCGTGTGTGAGCGGTACCCTGTTGGGTGTGCGGGCCCGGCGTGTGAGAGCGGTACCCTGTTGGGTGTGCGGGCGCGTGTGAGCGGTACCCTGTTGGGTGTGCGGGCGTGTGTGAGCGGTGCCCTGTTGGGTGTGCGGGCGTGTGAGAGCGGTACCCTGTTGGGTGTGCGGGCGTGTGAGAGCGGTACCCTGTTGGGTGTGCGGGCGTGTGAGAGCGGTACCCTGTTGGGTGTGCGGGCGTGTGTAGCGGTACCCTGTTGGGTGTGCGGGCTTGTGTGAGAGCGGTACCCTGTTGGGTGTGCGGGCGCGGCGTGGCGGTTTCCAGGACCGCTCCTGCGTGACGCTGTTGACGTAGAAGCAGCGGCCTGAGGCGGGGTCCAGGTACTGCTCCCACAGGTCCATGACCTGCAGGGGGCGCTGTCCCGGCCGTGGGCTGGGCGGCTCCGCCTGCTGCCTCTTCACCTCCTGCAGGTTGCTGTACAGCGGCGACTCCATCAGGGAATGCTGGGAAATGTAGGACTGCGCAGCCAGCTGCAGGGCACAGGAGGCGGAGACACATTCACAGGGGGTGGGGTCACACAGAGTTCACACCTTTTAAACGCACGCTTATATCAGGGTCAAGCGCCAAACTTTAAAATATGCCGAGGGGCTGTTTAGGTTTTGGGGCAATCTGTCCTCAAATTATAAACTATTTTTGGCTGGAACAATCTACTTACAAAGTTGTTTACTAGGCTTGCTACTGTTTCAGCATGTTACTATGCTTACATACATTGGTTAGCAGACCAGTCAGCATATGAAATTAGGACGGTGATTAAACTAGACCCAAACTACTTGTGCGTCAAGCAGTTCTAACGCGTATCTTCCAGCCAATCAGAATCGAGTATTCACCCAGACCACGGTATAAATATATTTCTCATATTTTATCACATTTTGTTTTACAAACATTTTAATTTCCCGTACGTTCCATTTCTGCATGGCACTTTTCATCCGAATGTCTCCTCCAGTGCAACTGGAAGAAAAAAGGACTTCAAAGCATGAGGGCCCTTTTTTTGTACAGTCTGGCTTGATTTACAATTCATTTATTCAGTAGGTGAGAGTATAAGCTTTCTAACGATGTATAACATGTCTAATTCTGCTTTTGGAATAGCGTTTTATAGGTCAGCGTAACCGGAAATTTTCTTATCCTTGCATTCACTTACGCATTCACTCAGTAAAAGACGCTGCACCTAACGAAACGTGGTCAACGATTTTTCGTAATTTCTTGGAAAATACTATTATTATTATTGAGGACTTCTGGGCATAGCTAAGTTATATGTTTGCTGACAGACCTAGCTGACATCATTTTCTGAGCAAAACAGAAGCAAATACACAGTATTGCTTTACTGTCTCTGTCTCCATCTACTGAACACAGATAAGATTTCATCATTGCTATGTAAGAATTATTGCTGCAAATATTTCTGTCATATACGTTATTTCTGAGTGTCTTTAAGTAGGTTAGTGGTATTATATAATGTGGATATTTCACACTGTAATGTAAGTGTTAGCAGTGTAATAGTTTTTGTGAAGCATGCAACAGTGATGACATGAGAGTTGGAACATTGCCAAAAATTTTCATATCGTCCCATCCCCATACAAGAAAACATACGAGAGTACAGAGTATAGAAATACATACATGAGTTAATTATTACACATTTAGGTACTGTACCGCATTGTGTGACAACATTTTTGCCTTATTTTTTAATCTGATAGCAATGTTTAATCTTAAACCTTCATAAGGGGCTTATTTATATGCTTTATAATGGACAAAAAGCATTTTATTCATTTTTGGAGAGGTACAATACAAATGTCAGCTATAAAAGGCAATGAGAGTTGATGAATACCATGTCCTCTACCTATAAGATAAATCATAAATCTGTATTAAAGACCCCCACGCATTAAATATAGACTTTTGTGTTTATGTGTTGACCAATGTGTTTATGATTAAATTGTTTACTAGAGCACAAAATTGTTTACAAGAGCACAAAGTCTTCATAGATCTAGCCTCTTAATTTTGCTCTCAAAGTGCACCAGTTTGATGCATTTAACTTTAAAATGTACAAAATTATCTTCCAGGGGACCATGCCCCTGGACCCCCCTAGAGGGTCCCAGGTCCACCCACCATAGTCTCAAAAAATCCTGTGGGAAACACTGAATTTGTATGGTGCTACTTTGTTGTGTTGTGTTGTGATTGGTAGGTCTATTTATCTTTTAAATTAAACTTTAAACACAGGAGTGTAAGACACTGTAATGTTAGTAATTAAAGTAGACATGGGTAGTGTGTAGTGGAGACAAAAATGGTAAATTAATGCTATTCTGACGTGTGCGTGCGTGCGTGTGCTCATACTTCATGCCGCCCCTGCATAAATAAGTGCCCAACTTGGGCCACCCCAGTCAAAAAAGTCTGGACACGCCACTGCCTATGTGAACAATGCATTTTGAACAAAACGGTTTAAAAACATTTTTAAAATCGTGTCTTCTTCTCTTGTTAAAAGACTGGAAATAATATATTTGACTATAAGATTTGTTTAGGGTAGAGTCAATGGAGCTCTCTCTCTCTCTCTCTCTCTCTCTCTCTCTCTCTCTCGTTCTCCCTCTCTCTCTGGTGATCCAGTTCCAAACTCTGTTGATGTGTAAACACACCATCATACGATACACTGGAGGGAAAAAAATGTGTTTCCACAAAGCTTACATGGCTCTCCCAGTTACATAATGCACTCAGTTCCATTAATGGCCTGGGGACCCTGGGAGGCAGAGAGATTACCACCAGGGGGCACTAGAACAGGTTCACAGGTCAGGCCTGCAGGCGGCTTTCAGTATCTACTGCTTGGTGAGAAGACTACAGGACAGACAAAGCTTTTACCTGTTCAGACTACAGGAAAGACAAAGCTTTTACCTGCTCAGACTACAGGAAAGACAAAGCTTTTACCTGCTCAGACTACAGGAAAGACAAAGCTTTTACCTGCTCAGACTACAGGAAAGACAAAGCTTTTACCTGCTCAGACTACAGGAAAGACAAAGCTTTTACCTGCTCAGACTACAGGACAGACAAAGCTTTTACCTGCTCAGACTACAGGAAAGACAAAGCTTTTACCTGCTCAGACTACAGGAAAGACAGCTTTTACCTGCTCAGACTACAGGAAAGACAAAGCTTTTACCTGCTCAGACTACAGGAAAGACAGCTTTTACCTGCTCAGACTACAGGAAAGACAAAGCTTTTACCTGCTCAGACTACAGGAAAGACAAAGCTTTTACCTGCTCAGACTACAGGAAAGACAAAGCTTTTACCTGCTCAGACTACAGGAAAGACAGCTTTTACCTGCTCAGACTACAGGAAAGACAAAGCTTTTACCTGTTCAGACTACAGGAAAGACAGCTTTTACCTGCTCAGAAACAGTGTACTTTTATCATATCAGTGCTGCTCTGTTCTCTCTGCACATCTCTGAGTGACAGTTGTCAGTTTCTGATGATATGACCTACAAAGCCACGAGCAGGAAGTGACAGTTATGCCCTCGTACTACAGCGTAAGAATTTCCGTCTGGTGCGGTATGCGCGCGTGTGAGTGTGTGTGTGTGTGTGTGTCTGCAGCTTACGTGCATGTCTCTCTGAGCATCTCTCTCACAACCGTTTGACTGAGAGGTGTTTGTTTCCTGTGCCCTTAATGCGAGCGGAGGTGGGGGGGGGGGGGGGGGGGGGGGGGGGGTGAGAAAGTCACAGTTGGCGCAGCATTCAAATTTACCCCCCACCCCAGGGCTTACCGGGGTGAGACCGCACGTGGTGAGAGTCTGCAGGTTTTCATTTTGGATGACGGGATGAGACCTGACTCAGACTCAGAGTCGAACCCGCGTTAACGCGCTGCCGAGAACTGAGCCTCGGGGGAAGGCTGTCTGTCTCGCGAAAGAGTCAAACGCAAAACACAGAGAGGAAGAGCAGTCTGCAGCGCGCCGCCCGAATGAACTGCGTTTCACCTGCGCGCCACGTCAGGACCCAGAGGAGAGAGCCGCGGAGAGGAGAAGAAGCCTCGCGCCTGTGCAGAGCATCGCTGGTAGAGCCTCACACAACCTTTCCTGGAGCGGAGTGATGCGTGTGCTGTTTCTCCCAAACATACTGATGTTGTGTGCTGTTTTTCCCAAACATACTGATGTTGTGTGCTGTTTTTCCCAAACACACTGATGTTGTGTGCTGTTTCTCCCAAACACACTGATGTTGTGTGCTGTTTTTCCCAAACACACTGATGTTGTGTGCTGTTTCTCCCAAACATACTGATGTTGTGTGCTGTTTCTCCCAAACATACTGATGTTGTGTGCTGTTTCTCCCAAACGCACTGATGTTGTGTGCTGTTTCTCCCAAACGCACTGATGTTGTGTGCTGTTTCTCCCAAACACATTGATGTTGTGTGCTGTTTCTCCCAAACACACTGATGTTGTGTGCTGTTTCTCCCAAACATACCGATGTTGTGTGCTGTTTCTCCCAAACACACTGATGTTGTGTGCTGTTTTTCCCAAACACACTGATGTTGTGTGCTGTTTCTCCTGAACAGAGTCATGGTTTGTGTCACCTTTCCAGAAGGAACCACTGTTTGTTTTGTTCTGTTCAGTGAGCAGACAGATGTTGCGGGCGGTGGACCCTCGGTGGGATCTAACTGATACGTACATCGCTCTGCGATCTCTGCTCTAAAACCAGAGAACGTGGCCTGAATGCATCGCTAATCCCTGCTTACGAAGCTTAGAGACACGCGGGAGAAAGGTTGCGAGATACAGAACGAGAGAGAGATAAAGGGAAAGGGGAGAGAGACAGACAGAGAGAGAAAGAGAGAGCGAGCAACGTGGCATAAAGAGGAGAGCATAATCACGTAGCGTGCTCTCGTACAGGATATCCAGCGCGTGCGATTATGACCCTAAGCAGCCGATCATGCAGAAATCCTCTCTCCCACGGTCTCTGAGGTGTGTGAGCGTAAGTGGCAGCGGTGGCAGTCAGCGCCACGTGCCACGGCAAAATGGGCGGAGCCACACCATCGTAGCAGCGACCGGCTCATCTGGACCAATCATACTGCCTGTTCATTAAGAGACAGCACACCGATCTATAATTCCACCGATTTTAGCCGGTACATACATATGGATCTATCTGTACATAGAACAGAACTGTTTTAGAGCCAGAATATGCTATTAGACAATAATAACACAATATGGTAGTAAATCGACATTTTCAGTTGCCTTATTGGCTACTGCTGAAAGCCTGAATATGAACATCCACAGGGGCGCTAGCAGTGGGCCAGCTAGCAAGCTTCAGGCAGCTCATTACAGAAAATACTTCTTTCAGTGGGAGGATGATGTTAAAGGGTCAGTTCACCCAAAAAATTTAAGTAAGCCCCATGGATGTTCGTGAGTAACCCTGGCAGTACGTATATGTGGGAAGAGACGCTGCTGTCGAGTTTCTGGAATGTAAAATTTTCAGCGCGTTGAGCGTCACAGTAGCATGGACTCACTGAGGCACGTTGCATCAGGATGAGCTGCAGCGGATTTACAGAGGACTCATCAAAGCCCAGCGAAACCATCAGGATGGACAGACAGTACTCTGGGTTACCTTAAATTAATTTCTCGTTGACTGCCCCTTTAAGACGGTAAAGATGTTGTGTAGGAGGGCTCTAGAGTGACGGGGGCAGCACACAGGGCCAGACGGGGGGGGGCAGCACACAGGCCAGATGGGGGGGCAGCACACAGGGCCAGACGGGGGGGTACCACACAGACCAGATGGGGGGGGGGCACACAGGCCAGACGGGGGGACGCACCTGGTGGACTGCGGACGGGAGGGGCCGACGTGAGCGGCTGGGGGGGCTCTGGGACTCACCTGCACGTTGCTGTGCTGGGGGGTGGCCACGCCTATGTCCCATTGGCTGTAGAACTTGGAGGGGGTCCTGCCCACGGGAGTGGCCCCGCCCCCAGCCACGCCCCCTCCCGACTGGTCGTAGGGGTTCTGCGGCAGGTTGCTGGAGCTCCTGCTGCGCGTGATTTGGCCGCCGTTGCCAGGGGGAACCAGGAGGTGGCCCGAGGGGGAGGTGCTCGGGTAAGGGGACCCGGGGAGGGGCAGGGTGGGGAAGCAGGGTGGGGAAGCACCGGGCCCCAGGCCCCTGCCCCTGAAGGCACTGTTGGAGTTGAGATCCTCCATAGAGTGGCAGAAGGTTCTGGTGGCTGTGAGAGCAAACATGCTCAGATTACAGGTGATCTGAAGAGTCCTTTAAGCACTCTCTCACACACACACACACTCACACACACACACACACACACACTCTCACACACACACACACACACACACACACACACACACACACACACACACACACTCTCTCACACACACACACTCTCTCACACACACACACACACACACACACACTCTCACACACACACACACACACACACACACACACACACACACGCTCACTGTACCTGAGCACTGTATCTGGGAGCAGGGGTTGTGCGACACTCGGGACACCAGCCTGACGTGGGTGGCCGATGAAGAGGAGGAAGAGGAGGGTGCGCAGGGCGGGGCCGGCGGCACGGAGGGTCCCGACACCTCCACCACGTAGGTGGCAGGTACGAACAGCGGCCTGGTCTTGCCGGAGGGCCCGAGCCGCCGGACGTGCCACCAGTCGCCGTTGGTCTTCCGCAGGAGGACGAAGCGCTCGCCCTCGCGCATGCAGACCAGGCGCCCGTCCGCCCCGCGGTACGAGTAGTCATACTGGGCCTCCAGCACCACCAGGCCCCCCGGGACCCCGCGCGCGCTGCCCCCCCTGCTGGGCCCCGCCGGAACTGCCGACGACCGCCGCCAGCCGCCCGACAGCATCGGTCTCAGTGCCCCGGCCGGGGGTAACCGTGACGACGACCGCTGGGCGCCCCGGAGACTGGAACCGCCATGCTCTGAAAGAGGAAAAGGCGCAGAGCACAGGGTTAGCGCAGGGTCAGCGCAGAGCACAGGGTTAGCGCAGGGTCAGCGCAGACCACAGGGTTAGCGCAGTAAACATGTATCCCAAAAAAGCAATGGAAAAATCTTTGCATGCTTGACTGACTTCAAATATGCATTCGATTCTATCCAATAAAGTGGAATAGGAGGTAAAGTGTATTACATAATTAAATCGGTATATGTAAAAAAAACAAGTGTGGAATAAAACTTGGCAAGAAAAAGAAGAACTGATTTCTTCACACAGGGGCGTGGGTTGAGGCAGGGCTGCAGTTTGAGTCCAACATTGTTCAATATCTACATCAATGAGTTAGCGGTGTTACTGGAACAATCTTCAGCTCCTGGCCTCACCCTAAACAACACAGAAGTTAAATTTCTGCTCTATGCAGATGACCTGGTCCTGCTGTCACCCACTGAACAAGGATTACAGCAGAATCTGGATCTGCTGTAGCAATACTGTCAGAACTGGGACCTGACAGTAAATCTGAAAAATACAAAGATTATGATCTTCCAAAAAAAAGCCCAGATCTCAGGAAAGCAGATACCTCCTTTACTCTAAACACTACCCTAGAACACACACTAAGCTACGATTACCTTGGACTAAAAATCAGTGCATCAGGGAACTTAGCAGTGGTCTAGCAGTGAATGCATTCGGAACAAGCCCACAGGGCATTCTATGCAATTAAAAGGAGATTCCATAAAATACACATTCCTATTAGAATCTGGTAAAAAAAAAATGTTTGACAGTGTCATCCAGCCTATCATGCTATATGGAAGCCAAATATGGGGTTCACTCAGCCAACAAGACTACACTAAGTGGGAGAACCATCCAACTGAAAACCTGCATGCAGAATTCTGTGAAAACATACTACAAGTACACAGAAATGCCCCTAACGGTGCATGCAGGGCTGAATTCAAAAAAGGGGCATTCAATTTTATTGAACATCTAAAAATGATTCCAACAAACTCCTTACAATTCTTGGCACTCCAAACCCAAGAGCTCAGCCCAGAAAAGTATCACCTCAGTTAGCTGGTTCTGAACCTCTCTAGACTAACATTAACACATACTAATACAAACCAGCTTCAGAGCAGCACTGCTTCACAACAGCCCATTAGAGGCAACCAACTTATAAAACACATCAAAAACTACTATCTGGACCTTTGGAACAAAGAAACACAATCCCAAAATAAACTGAATTGTTATCGGGCCCTAAATAGAAAATACACACTGGCAGAATATCTCTTCTCTGTCAGAGATGCAAAGCAGAGACGGATCTTGACCAAGTACAGGCTCAGTGACCACATACTTGCAACTGAAATTGGCAGATACAAAAACTCACGGAGAAGAGCGAATATGTGGTCACTGTAATACAGGAGAGGTGGACACAGATGCACTTCCTCCTTACTTGCATAAAATAATTACAAATTAGAAAGAAATATTTCTACAAATTATCCCAAATTATAAATATTATTATTTTCCTATGAAAAGAAGAGAAATGTGCAATTCTGTTAGGGGAAGGATCAACAGCCCCAATTGCGGCACAGTTCATTTCAGCCTGTCATAACCTGAGGGACAGTGAGTGACCACCCACCCCATATAAACATGTACATATTTATTGATTTACTTCTGTTGCTGTTATTGTTATATATTACAACATTTATCATTATTATTTTAATATGACTATTTACATGTTATTTATATGTATGCTTTGGCAATAATTACATTTGTATTTCATGCCAATAAAGCAACTTGAATTGAATTGGGGGGGGGGGGGGTATAGGGACAGGGGGGGAGAGAGGGGGAAGAGAGCATGATAGAGAGAGAGAGAGGGGGGAGAGGAGGTATAGGGACAGAGAGAGAGAGAGGGGGGAGAAGAGGTATGGGAAGAGAGCGGAGGTACAGGGACAGAGGGGTGAGAGAGGGGGAAGAGAGCATGATAAGAGAGAGAGAGGGGGGAGGAGGTATAGGGACAGGGACAGAGGGGTGAGAGAGGGGGAAGAGAGCATGATAGAGAGAGAGGAGGGGGGAGAGGAGGTATAGGGACAGAGGGGGGCGACAGAGAGAGAGAGAGAGAGAGAGAGAGAGAGAGAGAGAGAGAGAGAGAGAGATGGACAGAGTTGAGAGTGCTCCACTGGCTATGCCCTAAATGCTGGTGTCATTGGGGAAGTTTATTGCTGATGTGCTCAGTGTAGCATGCCGAGGCGCAGGCTGTGTCCGTGGTTACTGGGCACAGGGACAGAGGAGCAGGCTGACACTCACACGGACTCCCCTCCCTCAGAACCACGGGCACCAGCCGCTGTGGGGAACTGGGTAATTTCCTCTGCGTTTAACCACGTTAACAGCCGTACAGCCACACACGCACCCAGGTAACACCGGCTCAACACCTCCACTACCGCAAGTGTGCTATGATGGGGAAATAGTGTGTGTGTGTGTGTGTGTGTCTGTGTGTGTCTGTGTATGTGTGTGTGTGTGTGTGTGTGTGTGTGTCTGTGTGCATGTGTGTGTGTGTGTGTATGTGTGCATGTGTGTGTGTGTGTCTGTGTGCGCGTGCGTGTGTGTGTGTGTGTGTGTGTGTGTGTCTGTGAAAACTCCAAAGACAAAAGGGGTATAATAAAGTCATAATGATAAAGTCATAATAATCCTGTTTCCCAGGCAACGCCATGAGCATGCTCACAGCCGTTCTGAACGCTCCAAGCCCTCTGTGCCATAAAAACCCCAAACGAACCCCCCCCCCCCCCCCCCACCCCCACACCCTTCGCCCCCCAGCCCCACCCTACCCCTGCTGGGACAGCCAGTCAGAGAGGAGAACAGCCGCTGCAGAAGGGTGCAGCATACGACTGCGCACAAACGCATTCACAGCTGCTCATTCACAGTCATGCATTCACAGGCGCGCATTCACAGTGTGCATTCACAGGCACGCATTCACAGCTGCTCATTCACAGTCATGCATTCACAGGCACGCATTCACAGGCGCGCATTCACAGGCATGCATTCACAGTCATGCATTCACAGCTGCGCATTCACAGGCACGCATTCACAGGCGCGCATTCACAGGCATGCATTCACAGGCACGCATTCACAGGCATGCATTCACAGGCACGCATTATCCCCCCCCCCCCCACTGTCCCTGAGCGAGCCATAAACAGCCTCTGACGACAGCACCAGGGCAACGTGATGTAAGCACATCTGCAGAACACCCCCGGGAGGACGGGGGGTGGGGGGCTGGGAGGTATTGGGACAGGGGGAGGGGTTTGCTAACCCAGAGCGCAGTAATAATGCACAGGAATCAGTGACCCTTGCCTGGTATTTACATAAAAGCCTCCAATGCACAGAGTCAGTCTGCACTCACTGCAAGGGACACTAATCCAGACCCAGCAGAGCACACACACACACACACACACACCACACACACACACACACACACACACACACACACACACACACACACACACACACACACACACACACACGCAGAAACGTCAAAACAGATTTCACCCCTCCCCCTCTCCCTCCCCCTGTCTCTGGCGCTGGCGCTGGTGCCCGGGCCCCTGCCCTCTCTTCCTGGCAGAGCCTGATCCAGCCTCGGGGGGGCACCTGCGTCTCTGCCCCCATATGTGCGTGGGTGAGTGAGCTCCATACGCAGCAGTATCCACAAAAACAACAGCCACGCCCTTCTCCGTTCCGCCACCCTGCTCCGCCTCCACCACCCTGTTCCATCGCCCCGCTCCGTTCCACCACCCCGCTCCACCTCCACCACCCTGTTCCACCACCCCGCTCCACCTCCACCACCCTGTTCCACCACCCTGCTCCGCCTCCACCACCCTGTTCCACCACCCCGCTCCACCTCCACCACCCTGTTCCACCACCCCGCTCCACCTCCACCACCCTGTTCCACCACCCTGCTCCGCCTTCGCCACCCTGTTCCGCCACCCTGTTCCGCCTCCGCCACCCTGTTCCATTCCACCACCCCGCTCCGTTCCACCACCCTGTTCCACCACCCCGCTCCACCTCCACCACCCTGTTCCACCACCCCGCTCCACCTCCACCACCCTGTTCCACCACCCTGCTCCGCCTTCGCCACCCTGTTCCGCCACCCTGTTCCACCTCCGCCACCCTGTTCCGTCGCCCCGCTCCGTTTCGCCGCCCCGCTCCGCGGACTGCCCGCCACCCGCTCGGTTGCCCCGGGCGACTCGGGTTGCACAGACATGCACACTCATTGCCTCACTCAGACGGAGGTCGTTACGGACCCCGGAGAAGAGTCGTGAGCAAAATTAACCACGGGGCACGGGTTCAGCTTTACATTTTAGAGATTCACCTGCCGCCCTTATCCAGAGAGACAGTGAGCGTGAAGAAAGAAAAGGTCGGAATTCGTAAAACACACACGCCACACACACCACACACACCCCCAGCAGTGATTAATGAGCGTGTGGCGGTCAGGCTGTAACACCCTGCAATAGGCAATCCTGCATCACTCAAACTGAAACGTGTGGACCGGAAGAGAGAGAAATGTTTCAGGTGGGATAGGAAAATATAGGGTAGATAGAGAGGGGAGATGTGGAGGTGGGGGGATGGGAGTCAGGGTGGGAAGGGGGCAGTTGGGGTGGAGAAGGGCAGAGTCAGGGTGGAGAAGGGGGGGTCAGGGTGGAGAAGGGCGGAGTCAGGGTGAAGAAGGGGGGGTCAGGGTGGAGAAGATGGAGTCACGGTAGAGAAGGGGGGCTCAGGGTGGAGAAGGGGAGTCAGGGAGGGGAGGGCGGAGTCAGGGTGGAGAAGGGGGGAGTCAGGGTGGAGAAAGGGGGAGTCAGGGTGGAAAAGGGGGATCAGGGTGGAGAAGATGGAGTCAGGGTAGAGAAGGGTGGAGTCAGGGGGAGTGGGAGGAAGAGGGGGGAGTCAGGGTGGAGAAGAGGGGAGTCAGGGTGGAGAAAGGGGGGATCAGGGTGGAGAAGATGGAGTCAGGGTGGAGAAGGAGGGAGTCAGGGTGGAGAAGGGTGGAGTCAGGGTGGAAAAGGGTGGAGAAGGGGGGGATCAGGAGGAGGGGGTTGCTTTTTTCAGCTCAGTGTAACTTGGTGCTGTGCTGAGGTGGGGTGTGACTGTTTGAGTGAGGCAACAGTTACAACAGCACTTAAACATGGCATCACCCACACCGGCTCTGAAGCCTCTCTGAGGGAGACTTCTGCCCCACAGCCAAAGCAGGGTTTTCATCATGCCCAAGCGCATGCATTATTAATGAGCAGGCAGACCAGGAACAGCAGGACTCCCTCTGGAGCCTGTCCCCGCACGGGGTCTGTGGGCCGGGAGTAGACTGGGACAGCGGGAATATGAGTAAAGACAGCTCCCCCCCCCCCCCATGCTCTCTCCCTCTCCCACTCCCCCCCTCTCGCCCTCTCCCTCTCCCTCTCTCTCCCTCTCCCGCTCCTGCTCTCTCCTACTTTCTCCACCCCTCTGTCTCTCTCCCTCTCTCCATTCGCTCACTCACACCTTGCAACAGGCGACCGCCACCCCCCCCCCCCCCCCCCACCTCACAGAGGGAGCGGCCAATGGCGGGCAAGGGCTCGGTGGCAGCGGAAACGTCATTGGCGGGAGGCCCCGCAAATTCGCCATGGCAACTGTGTTTCTGAAAAAGCCCCAGCAAGGCGCACGTAGCAGTAGAGCCCCAAACCAAAGCCACACTGTCAGACAGCGAAAAACAGAAATTACCAAGAATTTCGGCAAGTCAGTACCTGTGCTAACAGAGGGTGGAAAAAAAAGTCCATATTGTACTAGTACTCAATTTTACATTGTATTAATATTATCGTATACATATCTCTGAATAAAACAGACTGCTTTTATTCAGAAATATGCATAAGACAAAATATAACAACAGATTTCAGCCGTTGTCATTTTTTTTTCACTCAATCAACATGCATGAAGACAAGAAAACTGAATCACTAAATTCCCATAAAACGTAAATTAAACAATTAAACAATTTTATCCTAGCTTCAAAACAATAGGCTTGTGGTAAAATTTTACAATAATATCTAAATTCACAGGCAAGCTGAAAACTGTATTTTAAAGGGTGTTTTCTCCTCAGTAAGACGACGGGCCAATCCCGGGGCAATGCTACTGGCTCAGACTCAGGCGTCCGCAGAACGAAGTCGCGGCCTTCACTGCGTCCGTTTGACAGCGTCTTACTCTCTCCCCGTCTTCCTGTCTTTCTCTCCCTCTCTCTCGCCCGGCTTCCCTCTCCGCCTCTCTCCCTGTCTCTCCCTCTCTCCCTCTATCAACTTCAATTTCAAAGTGCTTTATTGGCATTTCAAATATAGGCACTTGTGTTGCCAAAGCAGTGAATGCTAGACTATGAATTCGTTATTTAAAAAAAAAAAAAAAAAAAAGCCCAAGCCTATGAAAAAAAATATCAATAAGTGATGTTAGGTGTGTGTGTGTCTGTCTGACTGTCTATCCCTCTCTCTCTCTATCCCTGTCTTTTTTTCTCTCTCTCTCTATCTCTCTCTCTCTCCCTTTTGACATATTCAGCACACATTCATGGCTGAGTGAAATTCTGCGCACACACGCAGTCGGCATGGAGGGGGACTTCCACCCCAGATCCACAGCCCCCCCCCCCGGACAGCCACCTCGGCCCCATAATCTCCCCGTGGCTGAGGGGCTCTGTCTCTCCGCTGGGGGTGACTTAGCACAATGCCACAGACGCTGTGCACAGTGGCGCAGCGCCAGATAACTACCCTAACCCACCTCAGGTAGCTATGAAGATGGAAGAGATTCAGGGCCTGTCCCTCAGGCTTGTACAGAATCTGTGTGCCAGGCACTGACAGTGCAGTTTCATAGTGCACGATTACATTCAGCACAGGGAACCACGTAGCAGAGTGCACGTATGATCCCTCCAGGCCACCGTAGCCTAGCGGGGCATCGATGGGTCTCTCATCAATTGGACATTGATTAGCAAGGGCCGGGGAGCTGTCAAGCTGTCAGATGGTATTAACAGAGTCCTGTCTGATAGACAAATGTACAGGTGCAGAGCACATTACCTGCAAACGCAACACAGCACAGGTTTGCATGGCACGGCACAGCTTAGCACGGCAGGGCACAGGCGTGGTTCAGTGTTCCCCACATAGACTACATGGCCAAAAGTATGTGGACACCTGACACCCAACATCTCATCCAAAATTATGGGCATTAATGTGGAGCCGGTCCATCCTTTGCTGGTATGACATCCTCCACTCTTCTGGGAAGGCTTTATACTAGATGCTTGCTGCAAGGATTTGCTTCCATTCGGCCAGAAGAGCATTAGTGAGTTTGGGCACTGATTGGGCGCTGATCCCAAAGGCGCTGGATGGGGTTGAGGTCAGGGCTCTGTGCAGGCCAGTCGAGTTCTTCCACACCATTTCTATATGGACCACGCTGTATGCCTAGGGACAGTGTCATGCTGAAACAGAAAAGGGCCTTCCCCACTGTTGGGGAAGCACAGAATCGTCTAGAATGTGATTGTATGCTGTAGCATTAAGATTTGCCTTCACTGGAACTAAGGGGTATAACCAAGGGATGTCCAGGTACTTTCGATCATATAGTGTGTATATATGCATTCCAACAGCACACCAACACCGAAGCGCTCTGCAGCCTGCCCCAGTCACAATCATTTTTTCTCCTCTCGCTCTCTACTAATTTAATTAACAAGCTGTTTCATGAATTCAGAAAACGATAACTGTAAAGAAAAATGGCTGTCAAATTTGCTACATTTAGTTCACCTTTTAAAAAATGTCTTTTCAAAGCCCACAAAATGCAAGCATATTATCTGATCAAAAATGACAGTGTGATAAGAGAACAGTGGCTTGTACAACAGCCTCTCAAAAGTTCTCCCTTTCCAAATAAATCACCTCAAAAGTGACATCAGTCTCTGCCTGACTCAATTGCTTCTAGATATTTGATAAAAAGGCAATAGTATAGAAAAACCAATTTAAACAAAGTAGTCAAATGCATGCAAATAATGCACATTTGCAATAAAACTAGTTGCAAAAGCGACTATTTTTCCATATAATTTGCACAATTTATCAGTATGATGCAGCAGGAGATAGAAATGAAGTCGTAAAGGCAGCTCCCCCCCCCCCCCCCCCCCGGCACGGCCACTTTGCACTGTGGCCTGAATTTATGCCAAGCCCCACACAGCAAGCTAATAACAACCCCCCCACCCTTTTTTCCATCCACCCACCGTCACAGACACTCACTGTTAGGTAAACTGTTCTTCTTGTAAAACTACCTACCTGAATTTACTGAATCATTAGTATTAGGCTACCTGTTTTTTTATTGGTTTTTTTTTAAAAACCTTGCGTAGAGCAGAATTTAGTTAATATATGCACATTTATTGAATAACAAACCAAAATATTAACTTTTTTCTATCTATAATAACACAAAACAATTATTTTTTCTTAAAAATAATCTTAGACATGACAAAACAAATTATGGAAAGTCTAGTAGTCTACCCAATCATTTTGCAAATGGACAATGGAAGGGAGGTGGAGGGGTAGTTACATTGACAGAAATCTGATCTACCGTGAGTTTTTTTTTTTTTAAAAGATGCCACATGTACCATTGGCCTGTAGCATAAGTAAAATAGGTACCAAAGCGCCAGGTAATATGGCAGCAAAGAAGGTGTTAGGCTTAGACGAGTGGGGGCCATGTAAACATATTGTGGCAAGGCTATTCCCTGTGAGAAATGCAAAGAAGCTTAAGATTCCCAGGTGCAGTGTTCAGTAGACGCTCAGGAGGGTCCAGCTGACGGCAATAATATTAACAGGAGAAGACCACAGAGTTCAAGAGGCTGTAGACGAACATCTTGTGGTGTCTAGCAAAAGCAGCCATCATAAAACTGCACCACAACTACAGGAAGAAATCAATGCAGCTAGAGAGAAACCAGTTCCCCGGACAACAGCAAAATGGCAACTATGATCTGCTCAATTAACTACTGAGCTATTATTTTTACTATTTTATGAGCAGCAAATAAATACATTCAAAAATGTACCTTAAGCAAGTATAATCTCAGTTTAGAAAAGAAGTTCAAATAATGTACAGGCACTGTTCATATTTGGTTATAAATGTTTTATATGCATCTTACTAATTGCGTGCCTCACATGTGAGGGAACGTAAACATATATACTGCATAAACAGGCCATGGAACCACACTGTGCTGGCGGCAGACCTTTACACAATAGATTTGTAACAGACACACAAAAGGTCATTTCCACTTTCAGGTGCCCAGGAGACTCTGGGATTGAGACAATTCTCTATCAAACTAAGCACAGGGACTCCCTCAGCTTCAAGCATCAACTGAAATCAACCGTTCCAGTCGTCTTATAATCTCATTAAATCTCATGTAAAAAAAAAACTTGCTTTCAACAGCCTTTTCGTTACCATTTTACCGGTATTACCATTTCATTACTCAGTGTTTGTCTTTATTCTGTGTTATTTGTTTTATGAAGACTTTTAAGGTGTAAGGCTCTGCAAAATGCAAGAAATGCAGTCTCCAACTAAGGTTTATTATTATTATTATTATCATCATCATCATCATCATCATCATCATCATCATCATCATCATTATCATCATCATCATCATCATCATCATCTCCATTGTTCTGCCAAGTTGAGAGTGAGCGAGCAGTTCTGAGAGTGATCATCATCATCATCTCCATTGTGAGCGTTTGTGAGAGTGAGCGGTTGTGAGAGTGAGTGAGCGATTGTGAGAGTGAGTGAGCGGTTGTGAGTGTGAGTGAGCGGTTGTGAGAGTGAGCGATTGTGAGTGTGAGCGTTTGTGAGAGTGAGCGGTTGTGAGAGTGAGGTTGTGTGAGAGTGAGCGAGCGGTTGTGAGTGTGAGTGAGCGTTTGTGAGAGTGAGCGAGCGGTTGTGAGAGTGAGCGATTGTGAGAGTGAGCGAGCAGTTGTGAGTGTGAGCGGTTGTGAGAGTGAGCGATTGTGAGAGTGAGTGAGCGGTTGTGAGAGTGAGCGAGCGGTTGTGAGTGTGAGTGAGCGGTTGTGAGAGTGAGCGATTGTGAGAGTGAGCAAGCGGTTGTGAGAGTGAGTGAGCGGTTGTGAGAGTGAGCGAACATTTGTGAGAGTGAGTGAGCGGTTGTGAGAGTGAGCGAGCAGTTGTGAGAGTGAGCGAGCGGTTGTGAGAGTGAGTGAGCGGTTGTGAGAGTGAGCGAGCAGTTCTGAGAGTGAGCGAGCGGTTGTGAGTGTGAGCGTTTGTGAGTGTGAGCGTTTGTGAGAGTGAGTGAGCGGTTGTGAGAGTGAGCGAGCGGTTGTGAGAGTGAGCGAGCGGTTGTGAGTGTGAGTGAGCGATTGTGAGAGTGAGTGAGCAGTTGTGAGTGTGAGTGAGCGATTGTGAGAGTGAGCGAGCGGTTGTGAGAGTGAGCGATTGTGAGTGTGAGCGTTTGTGAGAGTGAGCGGTTGTGAGAGTGAGTGAGCGGTTGTGAGAGTGAGCGAGCGGTTGTGAGTGTGAGTGAGCGTTTGTGAGAGTGAGCGAGCGGTTGTGAGAGTGAGCGATTGTGAGAGTGAGCGAGCAGTTGTGAGTGTGAGCGGTTGTGAGAGTGAGCGATTGTGAGAGTGAGTGAGCGGTTGTGAGAGTGAGCGAGCGGTTGTGAGAGTGAGTGAGCGGTTGTGAGAGTGAGCGAGCAGTTGTGAGAGTGAGCGAGCGGTTGTGAGAGTGAGCGAGCGGTTGTGAGCATGAGAGAGTGGTTGTGAGAGTGAGCGAGCATTTGTGAGAGTGAGCAAGCGTTTGTGAGAGTGAGCGAGCGTTTGTGAGAGGCTGAGAGTAAGTGAGCGGTTGTGAGAGTGAGCAAGCGTTTGTGAGAGGCTGAGAGTAAGCGAGCAGTTGTGAGAGTGAGCAAGCGTTTGTGAGAGTGAGCGAGCATTTGTGAGAGGCTGAGAGTAAGTGAGCGGTTGTGAGAGCAGTTTGGTCTTTGATAGTTTTTTACCCTGGTGCTCCACTGAACAAGCCACACCAGTTCTGACTGAGGCTGAGGGGGCATCAGTCTGAAAAGGCCCCAGAGGCAGTGGGGTTTTTCAGCATGCTGTAAAACCAAACCCATTTACTGCAGCCCAGCTGAGACCCGCCATACGAGCTCAACACAATCACAGCTCGAGAATCAACCCCACACACCACAACGTCTCAGAAAAGGCCAGCAAAAAAAACCTTTCACACGGTAACCCGTCACAAAAAAAACTTTCACACGGCAACCTGTCTGCCAAGGACCAATCCTTCTCCACACCACACGATTCACTACCACACACCTGCAACATACCTTACAGCCCCCAAAAGAGACACACTCCACAGGCACCTAACACCACCCTTAACACAGCCAGGACCTCCAGGGATAACTGTTAAGGGCAGAGGGGCAGCTGAGCTGTTCTGTCTCGTCAACAGCGAGCAACTCGTCAACCGAGTCGTGTGAACACAGGGTCAGGCACACTGGCAGCTAACCATCACAGACACATGAAGAAGCTCCATGTTTTCTTTCCCTCTCCCTCTCTGACTTGGCCACAGAATATGTTTCAGACAGATGTCAAGGTCTGTGGTAGAAGATATGAAACAACTGTCTTCTATCTACCCAACAATTTTTTTTTTAATTTCCGTTATTCTGGTACGTGCGTATTTTTGCAAACACCTCAAATTCTTAAAAAAAATCCCCACGGTTCGGCTTCGCCGCTTTTATCTTTATAAATACCGAACTGTCATCACTTCCGCATTACGGGCGGAGCTGCAGGAAGACCAGAGCGAAAGCAAACCCTAAAGCTGCGGTGTGCTGCGTGCGAGAAGTCAGGGCAGAGCTCGGCTCTGGCGGGCAGCCTCAACCACAGCAGCTACAGAAACAGGATGGAGGAAAAAAAAAACTCTTTCAAAAGGCACCGGTGCACACCAGACAGGATATGCAGATGATGCACAGAAAGAGAATGAAGACCTTGTCACAGCAGGCTCGCTTTACAAGCCTCTGGAGTTTGTTAATACATACGTGCTGTACAAATATAATCGTTTACTTTACAAATATCATTTAGGCAGCCCTGCATATGACTGGGGCTAAAAATTAAGTCTGGAATTTTCTGGAAAAGGGCAGTAAGCCTTTAAGAAAATAGTCTGAGTGAAAGAATTTGCTTGAATGTACCAAGCAAAGACCTGCACCAAGATAATGACTTATTATAAAGCCTGGTACAGTATGTCCAACCAAATACTAATCTTCGCTTTACTTTCCCACAATAGCCGCCTTTTAAGCCAACGAGGCTATTGTACCAGGCATAGATCAAGGACAGGCTATTTGTTCAAAACCCTCTTTGATGACTGTCTGTATATACTGTTGATCTGGACATGCAATGTGTGGTTACCACTGAGTCACTGCAAAGTACCCAAAGGGTGTGTGTGTGTGTGTGTGTGTGTGTTTCAGTACATCAGCCGGTTGAGCACATCAACCCCCTCCTGACAGCAAGCAGGGTAAGGCATAAAGGTTCATTTTCAGAAATATTTTCTCTGCTAGCAGAACATCCTCACCACAATAGTTTCAAAAACTTCTGATCAATTTTTTACAAGTCAGACTTTATACGACTTCAGGAACTGAACGACACTATCAGTGTTAGGAACTCCCTGGGGAAGTAGTAGCATAGCTGAGCTTGTAGGCACGGGAACAGACACAAACACTGGGATGCACTGGCATGCACCCAAACAGAAGCGCACACAAAATCCAATCTGCATGCCGGCTACAAATCCCACCAGCTACATGGGAGCCAGAGTGCGTTTCAATGCCAAGACCTTCCGAATGTAGCAACATACCACAGCTTACCAGCACAGCAATACATGCACAGAAGAGAGCACAAAAACACACTTCACTGCTGTCCCAGCTTAAATACGGAGTATAACCACACACACACGCATGCAAACACAAACACAGACACACACACACTTACACATGCGCACACACACACACATGCATGCAAGCAAGCAAACACACACACACACACTTACACATGCGCGCACACACACACGCATGCAAGCGCACACACACACACATGCATGCAAGCAAGCAAACACACACACACGCACATGCATGCAAGCGCACACACACGCACACACATGCATGCAAGCACACACACACTCACACATATAAACACACAGAGTTTTACGTCACTTGCCGTAGTCTTATGCATGCCCATACAGGCAGCCTACTTACACAAGCACGCACACGGTATTAATCCACTCTGATGAAAAAGCAAGATATTAAAACAACAGGCAGAGGAAAGATCTACCCCACCCATATTTGCACATAACCTAGAACTCCGTCACAGTGTGTGGTGCATTTTTACAGTCAAGCCCGTGTAACCCTGTTAAGTGGCCGAGCAGAAGCTCAAATCCTGCCCATTATAAAGTGAGGAGGCTTTGTGTGTCTGGCTACTAGTGTTTGAGTGGATAAAAACAGTCCTTTTACGACTGCAGGGAGAGTAGACCTTTGGACATAGCACCCAGTGTGCTATCTTGGTTAGCAGTTCAGAATAATGTCTAAGGAACCTCGGTTTGTGGACTCAATTTGCAGGTGGCCCGCTGTAGTCTTGAACATGATACTTAACCTGCATTACTTCACTAATTATCCAGCTGTGTAAGTTGATGGTATGTAAAGAATGTAAACTGGGTAACGCATGCGGGATAAACCCTTGAAATGGGATGTAATCTCGTGCACGGTAAAGGAAGAATGAAAAGCCAGGTTACAGATGCTACGTCGCTCCCTACACAGCGACAGCAAGCTTCCTCGTGACCTGGAAGAGTAGCGGAATTGTGCAATAAATTCACTGTAGGAACAGTGGCCCAATTACACGGGCCGTGGCTCCAAACACACTTCCTTTCAGGTCTCCCGTTCCATTCCAATCAATGTGCACGCGACGCATGCCGCCCCTGCCGCTACAAAGTGGGCTACTGTCCTTCCAACGAACCAAAGACAACAATCTAAAGCCGCAACATTTCACATTCCAGATCGTCTGCTCACTGGAGATCTGATTCATGAGAAACACAGACGCCTTCATGTTCCTGACCATATTCTCACCGAGTTAAAAGTATTCCACAAATTACACAGAGCAGTTGTGTAGTACGTAAAGTATCAATATTGCTTTGTCCACGGGTGAAAAGGCAGTGACCCACCAAAGATTTAGACTTGCAATCTGTCTGTTACAAATCTTGTTGGGTCATTATTCACGCAACTCATAAAATGAAGTAATTAAAGCTACTCTTTCTGTAGACAAACTCGACAAAACATGCAGTTCACAAAAAGCAACATCCTATTGCAAAGGTCTATATAGCAAACGGAATCAAAACATGCCCATATTTTACCGCAGATAAAGGTAGATTATTTGAAAAGTTCATTACGTAAATCTAATGCAAAACCCTCTGGGATATATAATTCCAGCTATGTACGTATTATTCGTCCTGAAATTGCCTAATTAGGTAAAAAGTACTTTCAACTAGTATCTGAAACATCCGTCCAAATCAAAGCCTCTTTTCGGTTTGTTCTAATGCGCTTTAGTTTCTGAAACCCGTTCGGGGCAGACCGTTGCCCTTGACAACATGCACAGGATCTCCGCAAGTAGCTGGAACTAAAAATCTATTTTTATTTAGTATACTTTAAACTTTCGGTGGCGTGCAAGGAATACGAATCTGTAGGCTTCTGATATCGACAGGCCTGTGAAAATACTTTTTACTTGTACCGGTGATATGCAAATAATAAGAATAATTAAATGAATAAAATAAAAATATTTGTAAAAATGCACAGTGGCACAATTAAGTATTTTAAATTTTTATGATGCGCGCTGGCAGCAGCCTGTACGCATTTGAACACTGTCGCTATAGGCTACTCTCCGCATGTCATAATGACAAATAAATCTCAAAAGTCACTGCTCCTACCGAAACACTGGCCAAGTACTTAAAAAAAAAAAGAAAAAATATAAATATAGGCTACAAACAAAACAACAAAAAAGTGCAAACAGAAAACAGCAGTTCGCAGTTCATGCAGATAGGGAGAACTAACGTTAATTCAATATTCAACCGTTTTTTTTTTAAACTAGTTTGCATGTAGGCCATTTCACAGAGAGACCCCTAGACTACAAAGATTAGCCAACACTCTAGTCATCCAGATGGAAAACGTCCCAGCGATCCGGGTTGCCATTGATTATCAGGAAGCGTATAGCACAGTAGCACTGTCAGACATTATATGATCGCACATTCATGAAATAAGTCATACGGACAAAAACATTATGTGCATATTAATAAAGCACGACTTTAGGAGAATAATTTCAACCCAATTTTCACCTCCAAATAGCAGGCTAAACGCACTATAGCAAACAGATCTCTTAAAGAACAAAATATATTTCCCTGGACTTCAAACATTAAATAGCCGGTAAATATTCTATGACTAAAAGATTAATTACAATAATTCACACTTCAATAATACTGTACTTCGGCAACAACTGGGTTGTGATAGACCCAAAGCGTGATAACTCATAAACTCCCATTTTAACAACCCTCAATCAAAACTTTAAAAAGAAAAGGTACAAAATTATTAGATTTTAACTGATCTGATTCTCCATGGCACATTAAAAATTTCCTTTTTAGCTACTAGCAAATTTCTCCGGAATATATTTTCCAACTTAAAACTAAAACGTGCGCACAATAAACCAAATAATTCGCATAAAGTGTAAAAAATTAATCAAAGTTTAAACAGATGCAATGAAGCACAAACTGCCACTCACCTCAGTTAGGCAATTTGTCGCCGCTATTATTTCTCAAGCAATGTATGAGATAAGCTAACAATTAAAGCCCGACAAGCACTTATCACGGTACATGCGCCAGTGGGTAACCTGCAGTACCAGCGATCTCGCCGATACCTCTTACTAGTGCTGTCAATGCTACGTCACACTCTTTGTAGTGTCACGTGATAGTGGTCTTTGGAGGCCTCACAAACGCGTTCTAGTCGATAATTGATTTTTTTATTCATCGGGAACTAAGCATATTAAGCCATGATAGGCTGGAATTCTATAATACATATGCACTAACCAATTAGAGTAAGGGCGACGTATTGTTCGTTGAATGACGTTGCAGTATTGTTGCCGTATTCAGTTTTCTGGAACGCGTTCATGGGAAGAGTAGTCTAGAAATGTCCACGCGCCATTGTGTGTTACCTGAGGCACCACAAGAAAAACTACAACATTCGCCATTGTATGTTTACTAGCGGTTGCATCAGCGCTCAGCATTGGTTGGGTTGCCGGTGGAGGCACATGTCCGTGTATTTGTTGCTCAGACAGCTGCGCTGGGTATTATTTTGAGATTCACAGGAAAAGTATAAAGTTGGACACCAACAGAAAATGAATCTGTTCGTTAGCGAAGGTAATCCGCATTGTGTGAAGGTGCTAGCGGCGGTGGAACTCACTGGAGTAAAATGTGACATCAGTCATGTGAATCACGAAGGTGAGTTGGTTACAACTTAAGAGAGCGTAGGACTGTTACATTAGCGAGCCTGCGGAGTCGAGTTGTTAAGTGAATTATCAAACTGAGCTCGCAGCATGTCTCTAACGGTTCTATTTACCTAGTCTCCATTTGTTTGAATTCTGCATTTGTATTTTAGCCAGTTGGCTCATTGTGGATCCGTTGGGTATCAGCATTTTAAGGTTTGCCAAAATTAGCAGAGTTATCTGGATAACTAGCTAGCTACCAGGCAAGGTGGAGGGAGTTAGGTGTGTCATCAGCTACTTTGATCAATTGAGTGCAATAAACAACGCAAACCAGGAGACTCTGTGGCTCTCCAGGACCAGAGTTAATTTTTTTGTGAAGTTAGATGCTCGTAACTGATGTCCATGGCATGTTTAAAGGTCCAGGAAACTGGATCCAAATTGTGGTTTATTCCCCAGAAGTGACAAGTGGTTGTCTTCTTGATATTTACTCCAACGTTTTAACCCAATAATTTTTGCAAGAATCATTTTAATATATTTCTTGACCGTTCGTGAATGCAAAGAAAGTGTTAAAACAACACCAGCAAAGAATGAGCAGATTTCAGTTTCCTGTACTTTGTGTATTCTTCATCTCTTTCAATCCATGGTGGTTTTCTGACAGGTGTCGCTCATTGAAATTGCAATTTCGGAATGTCAATCAAACTGAAGTCCTGGAAGGCCGCAGTTGTGCTGTTACCTCACACACTCACACACGGGCACTAACCGCTCACACTAACCGCTCTGCCCTGCGCTGTTACCTCACACACAGGCCCTAAATGCCCTGCGCTGTTACCTCACACACAGGCCCTAAATGCCCTGCGCTGTTACCTCACACACACGCCCTAAATGCCCTGAGCTATTACATCACACACAGGCCCTAAATGCCCTGCGCTGTTACCTCACACACAGGCCCTAAATGCCCTGCGCTGTTACCTCACACACAGGCCCTAAATGCCCTGCGCTGTTACCTCACACACAGGCCCTAAATGCCCTGCGCTGTTACCTCACACACAGGCCCTAAATGCCCTGTGCTGTTACCTCACACACACAGCCCTAAATGCCCTGCGCTGTTACCTCACACACAGGCCCTAAATGCCCTGCGCTGTTACCTCACACACAGGCCCTAAATGCCCTGTGCTGTTACCTCACACACAGGCCCTAAATGCCCTGTGCTGTTACCTCACACACAGGCCCTAAATGCCCTGTGCTGTTACCTCACACACAGGCCCTAAATGCCCTGAGCTATTACATCACACACAGGCCCTAAATGCCCTGCGCTGTTACCTCACACACACGCCCTAAATGCCCTGTGCTGTTACCTCACACACAGGCCCTAAATGCCCTGTGCTGTTACCTCACACACAGGCCCTAAATGCCCTGTGCTGTTACCTCACACACAGGCACTAATTGCCCTACGCTGTTACCTCACACACGGGCACTAATTGCCCTACGCTGTTACCTCACACACGGGCACTAAATGCCCTGTGCTGTTACCTCACACACGGGCACTAATTGCCCTACGCTGTTACCTCACACACGGGCACTAATTGCCCTACACTGTTACCTCACACACGGGCACTAATTGCCTTACGCTGTTACCTCACACACGGGCACTAATTGCCCTACGCTGTTACCTCACACACTCACACACGGGCACTAACCGAGGTCCTACCTCACTGACAGAGCAGAATATGTCACTCTGGGGGACTTCAAATCTGAAACCCACCCAGTCACATGCGGTGTCCCGCAAGGATCAGTCCTAGGTCCCATTTTATTTATTCTGTACCTCCTTCCGCTTGGCCGCATCATCAGCCGCCATGATATATCTTTTCACTGCTATGCGGACGACACACAAATCTACCTCAACACCCTCCCTAGTGCCTCTGTTGCCATCACACGCCTGAACATCTGTTTGGAGGAGATAAGGGCATGGATGTCCCACAACTTTTTGCAACTTAACAGCAGCAAAACCGAGGCCCTCCTGATTGGCACACCCCACCAGACCGTGCACTCAGACACACTTCAGCTCACCATTGCAGGGCAAACCATTCCCCTCTCCACCTCCGTCACCAACCTTGGCATTAAGTTTGATCCATCCCTCACCTTCGACAGTCACATCAAAAATATATAGCCTATAAAATTTCCTTCCACCATCTGAGAAATATTTCTAAACTTCGCCCCTCACTTAATCACTCTGACGCTGTGAAACTAGTCCATGCCTTTATCTCCTCCAGATTGGACTACTGTAACTCCCTCTACACAGGAATCCCAGCCAAAAGCCTTCAAAAACTACAATACATTCAAAACAGTGCAGCCCGGATTATCATGCAAGTTCGCAAACACAAACACATCACCCCCATTTTGGCATCTCTTCACTGGCTCCCCATAACCCAAAGAATCCATTACAAAGTCCTCCTGCTCACATTCAAATGCATTCACTCACATGCCCCCCCCTATCTGAAGGCCCTGCTACATCCCCAAACCTACACCCGCAGTCTCAGGTCCAAGGCCATCCATCAACTCCAGATTCCTAGGACCAGACTCCGCACCATGGGTGATCGCTCCTTCAGTGCTGTTGCCCCTCGCCTATGGAACTCACTGCCAAACCACCTTCAGCTCCCTCAAACACTCTCCTCATTTAAAACTGGTCTCAAAACCCACCTGTACCGCATTGCCTTCAAATAACTTCCTCCTTGACTTCTTTACTTGTTGTTTTAACCTTTAACCTTTTAACTATTTTGTCTGTGTTCTTGGTACTGGTTGCTTTATTTTTATTTTATTTTTCTTTCTTTTAAAAAGTGTACTACTGTGTATTGACCTCACAACATGTACAGCACTTTGAGATACCGCTTGAAAAGTGCTTTATAAATAAAATTTATTATTATTATTATTATTATTATTATTATTATTATTATTATCTGCCCTGCGCTGTTACCTCACACACTCACACACGGGCACTAAGGCGCTCTGCCCTGCGCTGTTACCTCACACCCGGGCACTAAGTGCCCTGCGCTCTTACACACTCACACACAGGCGCTAACTGCCCAGCTCTGTTACCTCACACACTCACACACGGGTGCTAACTGCCCAGCTGTGTACCTCACACACTCACACACGGGTGCTAACTGCCCTGAGCTGTTACCTCACACACGGGCACTAACTGCCATGTGCTGTTACCTCACACACTCACACACAGGCGCGAAACTTCCCTGAGCTGTTACCTCACACACTCACACACAGGCGCAAACTTCCCTGAGCTGTTACCTCACACACGGGCGCTAACTGCTCTTAGCCAGGGGTGGGGATTCACAGCTGTTCAGGCCTGCCAAGCGGCAAATTCTGGCATGTGCCTAGGGTGCACGAGACCGGCCCGTTCCGTCCCCCCACAACCCCCGAGCCCTGCATGAGACCGGCCTGCCCCCCCCCGCGACCCCCGGGCCCTGCCTTCCACACCGTCCGGATCGCGGTTTTCCCCCTGATCTGATTAAACCCGGAAACCAGGCAGGGCTTTTCTGCTTCTCAGCCCCATGCCGAACTTCAGCTTGCGCCCAGTGAGCGAGGCCTGTTCGGTCACGGGTTCGCCGGCTTGTGGGGGTATGTGCGTGCACGTGTGTGTCGGGCGTGTTCGCTGTGGTGTTCGCTGTTGAACATGTTGGTGACCGTGTCTCTCTCTGTGTTGGTGACTGTGTTGGTGTCTCTCTCTGTGTTGGTGACTGTGTTGGTGTCTCTCTCTGTGTTGGTGACTGTGTTGGTGTCTCTCTCTGTGTTGGTGACTGTGTTGGTGTCTCTCTCTGTGTTGGTGACTGTGTTGGTGTCTCTCTCTGTGTTGGTGACTGTGTTGGTGTCTCTCTCTGTGTTGGCGCACAGAGAGGGTGGTGCCCTACCTGAGCCGGCCCACACTCCCAGCCCTGGCGCTGCCCTCTGGACTGCATCTCTTCTCCCCCAACGCCATTTGCCGGTGAGTTCCGCCACGCCCTTAGCGGCACGCTAGCCGAGCGGGTAAAAGCAGTGGTGCGCTCTAGCCGAGCGCGTAAAAGCAGCGGTGCGCTAGCCAGGCGGGTAAAAGCAGCGGTGCGCTAGCCGAGCGGGTAAAAGCAGCGGTGAGCTAGCTGAGCGGGGTAAGGTAAAAGCAGCGGTGAGCTAGCCAGGCGGGTAAAAGCAGCGGTGCGCTAGCCAGGCGGGTAAAAGCAGCGGTGAGCTAGCCGAGCGGGTAAAAGCAGTGGTGCGCTAGCCAGGCGGGTAAAAGCAGCGGTGCGCTAGCCGAGCGGGTGAAAGCAGCGGTGTGCTAGCCGAGCGGGTAAAAGCAGCGGTGAGCTAGCCGAGCGGGTAAAAGCAGCGGTGAGCTAGCCGGGCGGGTAAAAGCAGCGGTGAGCTAGCCGAGCGGGTGAAAGCAGCGGTGAGCTAGCCGAGCGGGTAAAAGCAGCGGTGCGCTAGCCAGGCGGGTAAAAGCAGCGGTGAGCGCTAGCCAGGCGGGTAAAAGCAGCGGTGAGCTAGCCGAGCGGGTAAAAGCAGCGGTGCGCTAGCCGAGCGGGTAAAAGCAGCGGTGCGCTAGCCGGTCGGGTAAAAGCAGAGGTGAGCTAGCCAGGCGGGTAAAAGCAGCGGTGCGCTAGCCGAGCGGGTAAAAGCAGCGGTGAGCTAGCCGGGCGGGTAAAAGCAGCGGTGCGCTAGCCGAGCGGGTAAAAGCAGAGGTGAGCTAGCCGAGCGGGTAAAAGCAGCGGTGAGCTAGCTGAGCGCGTAAAAGCAGTGGTGAGCTAGCCGAGCGGGTAAAAGCGCGTGGTGCGCGGGTAAAAGCCGCGGTCTCTAGCCGAGCGGGTAAAAGCAGCGGTGCGCTAGCCAGGCGGTAAAAGCAGCGGTGAGCTAGCCGAGCGGGTAAAAGCAGCGGTGAGCTAGCCGAGCGGGTAAAAGCAGCGGTGAGCTAGCCGGGCGGGTAAAAGCAGCGGTGGTAGCGCTAAAAGCAGCGGTGCGCTAGGGTCGGGTAAAAGCAGCGGTGAGCTAGCCGGGCGGGTAAAAGCAGCGGTGCGCTAGCCGAGCGGGTAAAAGCAGAGGTGAGCTAGCCGAGCGGGTAAAAGCAGCGGTGAGCTAGCCGAGCGGGTAAAAGCAGCGGTGAGCTAGCTGAGCGCGTAAAAGCAGTGGTGCGCTAGCCGAGCGGGTAAAAGCAGTGGTGCGCTAGCCGCTCTAGCCGAGCGGGTAAAAGCAGCGGTGCGCTAGCCAGGCGGGTAAAAGCAGCGGTGAGCTAGCCGAGCGGGTAAAAGCAGCGGTGAGCTAGCCGAGCGGGTAAAAGCAGCGGTGCGCTAGCCAGGCGGGTAAAAGCAGCGGTGCGCTAGCCGGGCGGGTAAAAGCAGCGGTGCGCTAGCCGGGCGGGTAAAAGCAGCGGTGTGCTAGCCGAGCGGGTAAAAGCAGTGGTGCGCTAGCCGAGCGGGTAAAAGCAGCGGTGCGCTAGCCGAGCGGGTAAAAGCAGCGGTGAGCTAGCCGAGCGGGTAAAAGCAGCGGTGCGCTAGCCGAGCGGGTAAAAGCAGCGGTGCGCTAGCCGAGCGGGTAAAAGCAGCGGTGCGCTAGCCGAGCGGGTAAAAGCAGCGGTGAGCTAGCCAGGCGGGTAAAAGCAGCGGTGCGCTAGCCGAGGCGGGTAAAAGCAGCGGTGCGCTAGCCGAGCGGGTAAAAGCAGCGGTGAGCTAGCCAGGCGGGTAAAAGCAGTGGTGCTCACTTGCGGTTGAAGAACAAGAGTTCACTGAACAAAACGATGGGCGGAACAAATCTGCCACTCACTGACCCAAACCAATCACGGTGTGCTGCTGGGGAGAAGCGTGACTCGATTGGTTCAGACTTGGCAAGCTGAACGGTCATCAGAAACTTTACTAAATATCTAAAGTATTCTACATCACGCACAAAAACCCAATTAAAAACACACTAAAACTGGGTAATATTTTTTAAAAGCTCAGAAAGTGAACTATGCCATTAAAACGGAAACAAAAACCAGCTGAATCTGTGGGTCTCCAGGCCGGTGAATACCAGCGGTGTAGAGAATGAATCTGAAACATGGCTGACCGTGTCCATGTCTGAAAACACAATGCATCTTTCATCTGAGCTGGCCCTTTCTCCTGGGTAATCATTTCCATAATTGCAACAAACCATACCAAGATTTGAATACATTTGCAACGATCCAAGTATAGGCCATGTTTTATTGTCTGTTTTGGGAATGTCATATAGACATGGCGTGATTCTTTAAAAAAAATTTCTGTGGATAAAATGTAAATTAGACTTTCAAATGAATAAGTCTTACTGGAAGCTTCAAGTTACTTGCTGTGCTGTTTGCATTACATACACACACACACGCACACACAGACTCTCACACATACATACACACACCCACACACGCACACACAGACTCTCACACGCACGCACACACACACACACACACAGATACACGCATGCACACACACACCCACATACATACACATGCACACACACACGCACACAAACACACACATGCACACACGCACGTGCACACACACACATACATACACACGCACACACACACACACACACACACACACACACACACGCTGCTGTACTGTCCTCTCTGGGGTTCTGTGTCACAGGTTCCTCTTTGAGGCCAGTGGGCGGGAGGCCAGCAGCCTGGCCAATCAGTGGCTGGAATGGGAGGCAACTGAACTTCAGGTGAGACGGCCTGTAGAGGACGGAATCTGGCCTTTCTGCTAAAGCACCGTTTAGTTAAGAACAGTCCAGTACCTGCAGACTGGTAGATGGGCCTCCAGCATTCACACACTGTCCCCATAATGTCACTGCCCTGCACACATAACGTCCCCACTGCGCAGGTTAACTCTTTACACAGTCATACTGAGGAACTCACACACTGTCCCCATAATGTCACCCACTGCGCAGGTTAACTCTTTACACAGTCACACTGAGGACTGTGTCTGACACCTGTGTGCTGTGCCTGTGTCTAACCCCTGTGTGGTGTGGTATGCCTGTGCTGGAACTCTGTGCTGTACCTGTGTCTGATCCCTGTGTTCTGTGCTGCAGCCCGCTCTGGCCCAGGCGCTCCACCTGTCTGCCTTGCAGGGGAAGCGGACGGAGGCTGCCACCACCCTGCAGGCCCCCCTCAGCTTCCTGGAGCAGGGCCTACGCAAGAGAGCCACGCCCTTCCTCACCGGGGTACGCCCACACTGCCGCCCGTACAGGCCCTCCCCCCTCACACACTCATCCACTCTTTCACTTGCCCATGCTGCTGCCTTGTTTCTGCGTGGTCTTCGTGTCCTTTAAATGTAAGTAAATACCCCTGTGTTTTAGGAGGAGGTGTCAGTTGCAGACATCGTCCTCTGGGGGGCGCTCTACCCTGTCCTGTCTGACTCCAGCTTCATGACAGGTGAGAGAACAGGAAATTCTTCTGAACATCTGATTATTACGGCATCATTTATCATTGTTACATATTGTTTAATAACTCCGCAGTTACATACACTGCTTACAATTGTAACCTACTATCCATCCATTCCGTACAGCTGGATATTTTGCCAAAGCAGGTCGGGTTAAGTACCTTGGATACAGCAACATGCCACGTGGGATTTGAACCTGCAACCTCTGCATTATTAGCACATTTCCCTCGCCATAGAACCGGCTGCTGGCATAAACGGTCTCCGCGATCGTTTAGGGCCACAACCACGGATTGGACATACAATTTGGTTTTTAAATGTTTTATTTCTTTGTAAGACATTTTAATTGTGCAGTAATCAGAGGACGTGAATATCTTTTTTTATGCTATTGCTATTGTGCCAGTTGCCCCCCAATACCCCCAAGCCCGTTTCTGCGATCGATCGCCCCCGGTTGCTTCTTGTCTAGGGCCGCCATAATCCTAGAGCTGGACCCGCCTAGCCGTTGGGCTAACCTGCCACCCTGATTTGTGAGGAGTTCAGATGTCTGGGAAATCCAATGAGAGCTATCCTCTGTATCAGCGTGTGTGTATCCCCCCCACCCCTCCGACAGGTGAGCTGGCGCAGGTGGGCGGATGGTTCCAGCGCGTGGCCCTGCTGCCGGCCTGTCAGTCAGCAGTGAGGGCGGTGCTAACGGGGAAAGGGGCGGAGTCGCAGCTGAAAGCGTATTTACAGAAACAGCCCGCCCCGCACGCCCGACGGAGAGAGGCACAGCCCTGCAACCAACCCGAGGTGAGAGAGGGGTGGAGGTGTGTGAGAGAGAGAGGGGTGGAGAGAGGGATGGAGGTGTGTGAGAGAGAGAGGGGTGGAGAGAGGGATGGAGGTGTGTGTGAGAGAGAGGGGGGGTGATCCTAGTACCTTTGTGTAAATATCATGTCAGTTATGACCTATGTCAATCACAAGATTGTGTAGCAAATAGCGCTAACTTCTACGGGACCCAGATACCATGTCTTTTAGGAACAGTCAGTCAATCATTGGATACAGCAACAATGCCACCAAGTTGGTAGCACTATACAGGAGGGGCTCTGATTGGTTGGTTGGTCATGGTTAGCCACTCCATTGGTTGGTTAGTGTTAGAGTTAGGAGCTGCTCTGGTTGGTTGGTTAGTGTTGGGGTTAGGAGCTGATCCAGTTGGTTGGTTAGTGATGGGGCTAGGAGCTGCTCTGGTTGGTTGGTTAGTGTTGGGGTTAGGAGCTTCTCTGGTTGGTTGGTTGGTTAGTGTTGGGGTTAGGAGCTGCTCTGGTTGGTTGGTTAGTGTTGGGGTTAGGAGCTGCTCTGGTTGGTTGGTTAGTGTTGGGGTTAGGAGCTGCTCCAGTTGGTTGGTTAGTGTTGGGGTTAGGAGCTGATCCAGTTGGTTGGTTAGTGTTGGGGCTAGGAGCTGCTCTGGTTGGTTGGTTAGTGTTGGGGCTAGGAGCTGCTCCAGTTGGTTGGTTAGTGTTGGGTGTGACAAACACGCCTGCCACAGGCCACCGAAGTGGCTTTTCTTGGGGCCCTCCAGCACAGAGACACAGGGAGATGGTGTTCCAAACAGTCCCGATTTATTTTACAAGGGTTTGGCAAGATGTTACAGCCAAATTGAGCAGATGTAAAACACCGTCATGACGGAGAGGCTCCCTTCTGTGGGTGGAGATGGCAGATTTAACCTGTGCGCAGTGATTACCTCACTACGCACAGGTGCAGCCACTCCTGTTCCTGGGTCCAATTAGCCTGGCCAATTCTCTAATTCTTAACCAATTGGCCAGGTCTAATTAACTTGACCCAGGGCAGGTGTGGCTGCTTAAACCAGCCATCCCCACACCACATACCCCCAACGCCAAACTGAGGCTAGGGAGAATCCCTGGCCGAAGCCTACCCCCCCCCCCACCCCACCCCACCCCACCCACCCCCACCCCCACCCCCACACTCCCAACAAAGCAAGACAAACAAAAATATATAATAAAATAAAATAAAAAACACTCCACAAAAGTCAGGGTGGGTGGCCCCGGAACAGTCCAGTATATGCTGTGACCCTCCCCCGGACGACAAGGCAGCCCCTCTTCTTCCTCCTCCCTCCCGGAGCACGGGAAGTCCTGGGCTGTTCTGCTGGCTGGTGGGGGCGTCACCGGGCCTGGGCTGTTCCAGGGGCTGTGGTGGGGTGGCTGGGCTGGTGGGCTTGCTTCCTTGCGGCGCTGGGGACCAGGAACCCTCGTAGCTGTGGTGGCCGCCAGTCAGCCCTGCTGGCAGGCAGCTGCAGGCTTACCCCCTAATGGGCTCCGGGCAAACCAACCAGGCCAAACAACGAACTAAAACAACAGACAGACAAGGAAGGAAGAAAAACGGCGCGTCCACTGCTTGTGCGCCGCCCGTAGCTGACCCGCCTTCCCGGCCAAGTCCAGCTCACGGCGCGACCACCTCTCGTGCACCGCCCGTAGCTGACCTGCCTTCCCGGCCAGGTCCAGCTCCCCAGCGTCCCAGCTGAGGATCGCTTCCTTCCCCTCCGTTGTCATCTCCCGCTCCCCGTTTTTGGCCTGGAGGATCCGCCCGAAGCCCTGTCGGGAACACCTCAGCTGCCCCTCCTCCAGTGTGCTTCTGGCTGGCCCTCCTGTGCCTCTTTCCTGCCGGAGAAGCCCCACGTTGGGCGCCACTGTGACAAACACGCCTGCCACAGGCCACCGAAGTGGCTTTTCTTGGGGCCCTCCAGCACAGAGACACAGGGAGATGGTGTTCCAAACAGTCCCGATTTATTTTACAAGGGTTTGGCAAGATGTTACAGCCAAATTGAGCAGATGTAAAACACCGTCATGACGGAGAGGCTCCCTTCTGTGGGTGGGGATGGCAGATTTAACCTGTGCGCAGTGATTACCTCACTACGCACAGGTGCAGCCACTCCTGTTCCTGGGTCCAATTAGCCTGGCCAATTCTCTAATTCTTAACCAATTGGCCAGGTCTAATTAACTTGACCCAGGGCAGGTGTGGCTGCTTAAACCAGCCATCCCCACACCACATTGGGGTTAGGAGCTTCTCCAGTTGGTTGGTTAGTGTTGGGGTTAGGAGCTGCTCTGGTTGGTTGGTTAGTGTTGGGGTTAGGAGCTGCTCTGGTTGGTTGGTTAGTGTTGGGGTTAGGAGCTGCTCTGGTTGGTTTGTTAGTGTTGGGGTTAGGAGCTGCTCCAGTTGGTTGGTTAGTGTTGGGGCTAGGAGCTGCTCTGGTTGGTTGGTTAGTGTTGGGGTTAGGAGCTGCTCTGGTTGGTTGGTTAGTTTTGGGGCTAGGAGCTGCTGTGGTTGGTTGGCCATGATCTTGATGTGCCCAGGCCTTAATTTTTAGGCTGAGGACACAGAGGTCGTGATCACTGAGGAGGAGATGCAGGCTGCCGCCCAAACCTGGAACGTGGGACTGAAGGACTGCCCCGCCCCCACCAGCAGAGAACACCCTATGTGAGTTTAACCTTGTATCTGTTTGGGTTCTGTGTGTCTGTATGAGTTCTGTGTGTCTGTTCAAGTTCTGTGTGTCTGTTCGAGTTCTGTGTGTCTGTTCAAGTTCTGTGTGTGTCTTTGATTTCTGTGTGTGTCTGAGTTCTGTATGTCTGTTTGAGTTCTGTTTGTGTCTTTTTGATTTCTGTGTGTTTGAGTTCTGTTTGAGTTCTATGTGTGACTCTTTTAGTTCAGTTTGTCTGTTTGAGTTCTGTTTGTGTCTTTTTGATTTCTGTGTGTTTGAGTTCTGTTTGAGTTCTATGTGTGACTCTTTTAGTTCAGTTTGTCTGTTTGAGTTCTGTGTCTGTTAGTTCTGTGTGTGTCTGTATGAGTTCTCTGTGTGTCTAAGTTCTTTGTGTATCTGTGTGAATCCTGTGTGTGTCTGCTTGAGTTCTGTGTATCTGTTTGAGTTCTGTGTGTGTTTAAATTCTGTTTGAGTTCTATGTGTGACTCTTTTAGTTCGGTCTGTCTGTTTGTGTCTGTTTGAGTTCTGTGTATCTGTTTGAGTTATCTGTGTGTCTGTTTGAGTTGTGTGTATCTGTTTGAGTTCTGTGTATCTGTTTGAGTTCTGTATGTGTTTTCTGAATTTGAGTTTTGAGTTTAGTGTGTGACTGTAGTTCTCTGTGTATCTGTTTGAGTTCTCGGTATGTCTGTTTGAGTTCTCTGTGTGTCTGTTTGAGTTGTGTGTGTCTATGCTCAGTGAAATCCCTGTGTTTGAGTTTGCGTTTGCAGTAATTTAGTAGTGCAGCTGCGCTGTATTTCAGTATACACAGCAGGACATGAGCCGCTTATGCAGTGTGCGTCTGTCCGTCTGTGCGTCTGTCCGTCAGTCTGCCGCAGGACGGCAAGCGGAACATTCTGCTGACCAGCGCCCTGCCGTACCAGCGCCCGGCTGCGTACGTCAACAACCTTCGTTCCTCTCCACATACAACATAAGGCATAAGCAATACATCATGAGGCTGCCATTTAGCCCATCTAGAACATGAGAACGCCGAAAACAGGCCTTCGCCCATCTAGAACATAAGACCTTCCTCAGACCTCTCCATCTAGAACATACATAATGAGGAGAACAGACATTCAGTCCATCTAGAACATAAACATAAGAATACATAATGAGGAGAACAGGCCATTCAGCCCATCTAGAACATAAGAGCATAAGAATACATAATGAGGAGAACAGGCCATTCAGCCCATCTAGAACATAAGAACATAAGAATACATAGTGAGGAGAACAGGCCATTCAGCCCATTATCATGAGAACATAAGAACACATAATGAGGTGAACAGTGAAGTGTATTTTTCGGTAACTCCTCTGTCCCCGGTGACTGGGTGCTGGCGCAGGTACGGGCGCCTGCGGGGGTGGAACGTGCTGTTCGTCTGCGGGACGGATGAGTACGGCACGGCCACGGAGAACAAGGCGCGGGAGGAGGGGCTGACCCCGCAGCAGATCTGCGACAAATACCACGCCGTCCACGCCGCCATCTACCGCTGGTTCCACATCGACTTCGACTACTTCGGCCGGACCACCACCCCCCACCAGACAGAGTGAGCACGGGGAGGGGGCGGGCGTGCGTGTGTGTGTGCGAGTGCGTGTGTGAGTGAGAGTGTGTGTGTGTGTGTGTGTGAGAGTGCGAGTGTGTGAGTGAGTGTGTGTGTGTGTGTGTGAGTGAGTGAGTGAGTGAGTGAGTGAGTGAGTGAGTGAGTGTGTGTGTGCGTGTGCGTGCGTGTGTGTGTGTGAGAGTGTGAGTGTGTGTGTGTGTGCGTGCATGCATGGGGGTGTGTGTATACCACTCACACTCAAACTAGTGTCCGGATGTCTTCAGAGAGAGCAGGAGACTCTCAGGATAACGCTGGATATTTTCAGTACGACCCACACAACGTAATAATAGTAATAATATTAACAACAACAATAATAATAATAAACATATTCACATTGTGTAAAACATGAAACAAATAACATAAATTAAGGTGTGAAGAACATTTATTCTAATGAATGAATGAATGAATCATTGCATTTATATAGCACTTTCCCGAACGCTCAAAGTGCTTTACAGTGATGAGTGGGAACTCCCCTCACCCACCACCAATGTGTAGCACCCACCTGGGTTTAAGTGGCTACAATTGGCTAATATAACAAATATGTGTAGTACAGGTTAAAAAAAGACTAATAATTGTACATTATCTCTTTTAAAAAAATGAGTCCACACAATAACTGTTGTAAATAAATTAGTTGCACACATATTTGATGAATATATATATATTTTGATCCCTTTCAGGATAGCGCAGGACATTTTCTGGCGTCTGCACGAGCGCGGTTTCCTATTGGAGGACACGGTGGAGCAGCTGCGGTGTGAGGGGTGTCAGCGTTTCCTGGCCGACCGCTTCGTGGAGGGGGTGTGTCCCCACTGCCGCTACGCCGAGGCCCGCGGCGACCAGTGCGACAAGTGCGGACGCCTCATCAACGCCGTGGAGCTCAAGGTCGGGGGTCGGGGGTCGGGGGTCGGGGGGGGGGTCAGGGGGGAAAACACGTCTGTTTCTGTCCAGGACGGCTGAGGCCCTCTCAGCTTAATGGGGCTTCTGCAAGCTGTTCAACAGCGCTTGTTTTCACTGACCATCTGCTTGTGTTTTTGTCCTCAGTTACTATACCACCCCCCCCCCCCTCTCTCTCTCTCAATTCAATTCAATTCAAATAAGCTTTATTGGCATGATGTGTATATGCATATTGCCAAAGCATGGGTACAATAAACATATATAAACACAATACAACTTTGTGTTTGTGTGCGTGGTATTTGTGTATGTTATCTGGTGTAATGTCATGTGTAAATTACGTGAAACAGCGAATTAATTAAAAATCTTCGCCCTGTCTCCCTCTCCCTCTCTCTCTCTCCCTCTCTCTCTCTCAGGAACCCCAGTGTAAGGTGTGCAGACAGACTCCAGTAATCCAGTCTTCCAAGCACCTGTTCCTGGACCTGCCTAAGGTACAGTGTGGCTTTCAGATAGACTTGCTCTGTAATGGTGTCCTGCTGACCTGGGGCAGTGGTGCCATGCTGACCTGGGGCAGTGGTGCCATGCTGACCTGGGGCAGTGGTGCCATGCTGACCTGAGGCAGTGGTGCCATGCTGACCTGAGGCAGTGGTGCCATGCTGACCTGGGGCAGTGGTGCCATGCTGACCTGAGGCAGTGGTGCCATGCTGACCTGGGGCAGTGGTGCCATGCTGACCTGGGGCAGTGGTGCCATGCTGACCTGAGGCAGTGGTGCCATGCTGACCTGGGGCAGTGGTGCCATGCTGACCTGGGGCAGTGGTGCCATGCTGACCTGGGGCTGATGCATTATTTGAACTGCTTTCACACTTCAGACGTCAGTAAAATACCAGCATATGGTAGTGGTAAATGGACTGCATTTATATAGCGCTTTTATCCAAAGCGCTTTACAATTGATGCCTCTCATTCACCCATTCACACACACACACACACACACACCAACGGTGAAAGGCTGCCGTGCAAGGTACCAATCAGCTCGTTGAGAGCAATTAGGGGTTAGGTGTCTTGCTCAGGGACGCTTCGACACGCCCAGGGCAGGGGATCGAACCGGCAACCCTCCGACTGCCAGACAACCGCTCTTACCTCCTGAGCTATGTCGCCCCCCATATAACCGCCAGTTTATTAAGAACCTATTTTTTCTTTCATGTGATTGTGCATTTTCTTCCGCAGCGTGTTTCGTTCAATTCTCTTCGACCTACAGGAGTGCAGTCATGTTATTGCAGCACCCTAACGTATTTCAGATACATATTTCAAACCTAACTCTCCCTCTCTCTCTGTCTCTCTACCCTGTGTCACCCTGTCCCGTAGCTGGAGGGCCGCTGGAAGAGTGGCTGGAGCGGTCCTTCAGTTCGGGCGACTGGACGGCTAACGCTCGGCAGATCACTCGCTCCTGGATACGGGACGGCCTCAAGCCGCGCTGCATCACCCGGGACCTCCAGTGGGGCACCCCTGTCCCGCACCCCGATTTCTCTGAGAAGGTACGGGACAGCGTCCTCACAACATGAAAACATGTGTGCACCTGGAGTGACTGTGTCCTCACAATGCATGCACACCAAATCGCAGGTGCATTCTAAACCAGAGGGACTGTGTCCTCACAATGCATGCACACCAAACCACACATGTACACTCTAAACCAGAGGGACTGTCCTCACAATGCATGCACACCAAACCACACATGTACACTCTAAACCAGAGGGACTGTCCTCACAATGCATGCACACCAAATCCACATGTACACTCTAAACTAGAGGGACTGTGTCCTCACAATGCAAACACACCAAATCGCAGGTGCACCTGCAACTCACTCTTTTCTGATGGGTAGAGGAACAGAGGCTGTTTACCCCAGTAGTTTGAGGTTCCTGTTTTTTTTATTTGTGACTTTTATGTTTATTAGATGTAGATGGACTTGGACACTTTTTCCTTTTTCTAAGGAGTTCTGTTCTTGCAGCCTTCTGGCACGTACACATATACACACACATGCACACTAACACACACGCACATACACACACACACACTCTCTCACACATGCACACACACACACACACTTGCACTCTCATATATGCACACACACACACGTACACACACACACACACGCACACTCCCACACATGCACGCATGCACACACACACTCTCTCACATGCGCATGGACACGCACACACATGCACACACAAAAGCACACAAACACTCTCTCTCATACATGCCACAGATACGCACACACACAAACACACAGTCTCGCACACATCCACAGACGCACATACAGACACACACACATGCTCACACCCTCACACACACACACACACACACACACACACACACACTCACACTCTCACCAACACACTCTCTCACACTCACACTCACACACACACACACACACACAGGCCCGTCCTCTGTTGAGTACCCAAACTGGGAAATGAAGCAGATCCTAAGGCCTCATGGTGTCTGAACTGAAAAGGTTTAATAGAGAATATCTGCTGTCAGTTTGTGTCATGCTTATTGTAATATAGTAAAATATTTATTTTCTGTCATATTTTAATATTTTAGGTGTTCTACGTGTGGTTCGATGCCCCGATTGGTTACCTCTCCATCACTGCGAACTACACCAGCCAATGGGAGAAGTGGTGGAAGAACCCAGATCAGGTCATTATGAGTGACATATTCTGTCCGTTTTCCGCATGTTCTTTGGCTTTGAGTAAATTTGAGTATAATTATTACATTTCTATTTGAGTTTATAAGTTTATATATTACATTTCAAATGATTATATACTCAGATTAGAAATGTGTTGCTGTTTATTTATTGTAAAATATTGTTTTCAGTTCAGTTACAAAACTCAGCAATATGAAAAGAAAAACTATTACGGAATAAGTGTCAGATTTGAGGTCAATTACATTTCAATTCAGTCTGTTCAGGAAATGCGTTGAAATTAAATTACTTAAGAACTTAAAATCATAGTTGAGTATTAAGGCCATTTTCTTTTCGGATAGTGTGTGTGTGCATGTGCATGTGTGTATGCCTGTGTGTTCGTGTGTGTAAAAGTGTGTGTATGTAAATGTGTGTATATGAGTGTGAATGAGTGTGTGTAAATGTGTAAAAGGTGTGTGTAAATGTGTGTGTGTGTAACTGTGTAAATGTGTGTGTGTAAATGTGTAAAAGGTGTGTGTAAATGTGTGTGTGTGTGTAAAAGTGTAAATGTGTGTGTGTAAATGTGTAAAAGGTGTGTGTAAATGTGTGTGTGTGTGTGTGTGTGTGTGTAAAAGTGTAAATGTGTGTGTGTAAATGTGTAAAAGGTGTGTGTAAATGTGTGTGTGTGTGTGTAAAAGTGTGAATGAGTGTGTGTAAATGTGTAAAAGGTGTGTGTAAATGTGTAAAAGGTGTGTGTAAATGTGTGTGTGTAACTGTGTGTGTAAATGTGTGTGTGTGTTACTGTGTGAATGAGTGTGTGTAAATGTGTAAAAGGTGTGTGTAACTGTGTGTGTGTAACTGTGTGTGTAACTGTGTGTATATGAGTGTGAATGAGTGTGTGTAAATGTGTAAAAGGTGTGTGTAACTGTGTGTGTAAATGTGTGAGTGTGTAACTGTGTGTGTAAATGTGTGTGTGTGTAAATGTGTAAATGTGTGTGTGTAACTGTGTGTGTAAATGTGTGTGTGTGTAAATGTGTAAAAGGTGTGTGTAAAAGGTGTGTGTAACTGTGTGTGTAAATGTGTGTGTGTAAATGTGTGTAATTGTGTGTGTGGCGTTCTCTCCCAGGTTGAGCTGTATAACTTCATGGCGAAGGACAACGTGCCGTTCCACAGCGTGGTGTTCCCCTGCTCCCTCCTGGGCGCTCAGGACAACTACACGCTCGTCAATCACCTCATCGCCACCGGTGAGCAGCTCCCCTGCACAAGATACCCGCTCTGGGTCTGCTGACATGCACTGCTGGAGTCACTTGTGTTGTAGTTCAGTCAATTCAGGAAATTCATTTTATTTAAATTGTTTTTTTAAAGATCCTTATTAGAGATATTTTCCCCGTTCGTTCACTGATTTTTGTTTAATTTCCTGAACTGAGCTGAAATGAAATTGGCCTGATTTCGTTAAAAGAAGCAGCTATGTTCACAAACATTCAGAACAAAATTCTTTCAACATGAGTGTGTGTTTTGGTTAGCTATATTTGGTTAGTTAGTCAGACATTTAGCTTTTTCAAGTTTTGCTGGAACGCAAAGAGTTAAAGTGTTTCAGGTAAGGTCAGGTGATGTTGCATCGGTATCGCGCCCCAGCGAGACGCGGGTTTGGGGGAGGGGGGTCACACCGCGCCTCCGCTGAAGTGCGCCTCCTCTCCCAGAGTACCTCAACTACGAGGACACCAAGTTCTCCAAGAGCCGAGGAGTGGGCGTGTTCGGGGACATGGCCAAGGACACGGGGATCCCCGCGGACGTCTGGCGCTTCTACCTGCTCTACCTGCGGCCCGAGGGCCAGGACTCCGCCTTCTCTGGGCCGACATGGCGCTGAAGAACAACTCGGAGCTGCTCAACAACCTGGGCAACTTCATCAACAGGTGGGGTGGGCCGGAGGGGCGAGGGTCCGGACCAGCCGGCCGCACCTACGCAAGGTTGCACATCCCTCAGAGCTGGTGGACTTCCCCCACATCAGAGTGTCAACCTGGTCAGGTTCATAATGGCATAAGCTTATGAGTGAGGCTAGGCTAATAGTACCTGTAGCATAAGGTTATGAACCTGTCAAGTGAGGTTAGCTAAATCGTAGCGTACATTTATGAGCCATGCAAGTCAGGCTAGGCTAATCATGGCATACATTTATGAGTCTCACAGGTCAGGTTAGCCTAATCATAGGATACATTTATGA
This sequence comes from Anguilla japonica, assembly GCA_025169545.1. Classification (NCBI taxonomy): domain Eukaryota; kingdom Metazoa; phylum Chordata; class Actinopteri; order Anguilliformes; family Anguillidae; genus Anguilla; species Anguilla japonica. The sequence goes on from CM045895.1 coordinate 3,523,048, forward strand.
GCCTCACAGGTCAGGCTAGGCTAATCATAGCACACATTTATGAGCATCACAAGTCAGGTTAGCCTAATCATAGGATACTTTTATGAGCCTCACAGGTCAGGCTAGGCTAATCATAGGATACATTTATGAGCCTCAAAGTGAGGATAGGCTGTGGCCTGTGTCTGTCAGGACAGAGTTAATGTGAATCATTGCAATACTGTAGTATTGCTGGGTCTCTCAGGATAAGGTTAATGTGGATCATTGCAGTACTGTAGTATTGCTGAGTGACCCTGCTTGCCTGTGGCCTGTGTCTGTCAGGGCAGGGTTAATGTGGATCATTGCAGTACTGTAGTATTGCTGAGTGACCCTGCTGGCCACAGGCAAGCAGGGTCACTTGCCTGTGGCTTGCCTGTGGCTTGTGTCTGTCAGGGCAGGGTTAATGTAGATCATTGCAGTACTGTAGTATTGCTGAGTGACCCTGCTTGCCTGTGGCTCACAGGTCAGGCTAGGCTAATCATAGCACACATTTATGAGCATCACAAGTCAGGTTAGCTTAATCATAGGATACATTTATGAGCCTCACAGGTCAGGCTAGGGGATACATTTATGTGCCTCAAAGTGAGGATAGGCTGTGGCCTGTGTCTGTCAGGACAGAGTTAATGTGAATCATTGCAATGCAGTACTGTAGTATTGCTGAGTGACCCTGCTTGCCTGTGGCCTGATCATATTGCTGAGTGACCCTGCTGGCCACAGGCAAGCAGGGTCACTTGCAGTCAGGGCAGGGTAATGTAGATCATTGCAGTACTGTAGTATTGCTGAGTGACCCTGCTGCCTGTGGCTCACAGGTCAGGCTAGGCTAATCATAGCACACATTTATGAGCATCACAAGTCAGGTTAGCCTAATCATAGGATACATTTATGAGCCTCACAGGTCAGGCTAGGCTAATCATAGGATACATTTATGAGCCTCAAAGTGAGGATAGGCTGTGGCCTGTGTCTGTCAGGACAGAGTTAATGTGAATCATTGCAGTACTGTAGTATTGCTGGGTCTCTCAGGATAAGGTTAATGTGGATCATTGCAGTACTGTAGTATTGCTGAGTGACCCTGCTTGCCTGTGGCCTGTGTCTGTCAGGGCAGGGTTAATGTGGATCATTGCAGTACTGTAGTATTGCTGAGTGACCCTGCTGGCCACAGGCAAGCAGGGTCACTTGCCTGTGGCTTGCCCGTGGCTTGTGTCTGTCAGGGCAGGGTTAATGTGGATCATTGCTGTACTGCAGTATTGCTGAGTGACCCTGCTTGCCTGTGGCTTGTGTCTGTCAGGGCAGGGTTAATGTAGATCATTGCAGTACTGTAGTATTGCTGAGTGACCCTGCTTGCCTGTGGCTTGTGTCTGTCAGGGCAGGGATGTTTGTGACCAGGTTCTTTGAGGGCTCGGTTCCGCAGATGGAGCTCCTGCAGGAGGACCTTAAACTCCTGGCACAGGTGGGCTGGGAGCTGCGGCAGTACATACAGCTGCTGGACAAAGTCAGGTAAGAACACACCTGTGTGTTTCACACGCTAACTACATACACCTGTCTGTCTCACACACTAACTACACACACCTGGGTCTCACACCCTAACTACATACACCTGTCTGTCTCACACACTAACTACACACACCTGTCTGTCTCACAAGCTAACTACCTACACCTGTCTGTCTCACACACTAACTACATACACCTGTCTGTCTCACACACTAACTACATACACCTGTCTGTCTGACACGCTAACTACCTACACCTGTCTGTCTCACACACTAACTACACACACCTGTCTGTCTCACACCCTAACTACATACACCTGTCTGTCTCACATGCTAACTACATACACCTGTCTGTCTCACACCCTAACTACACACACCTGTCTGTCTGACACTCTAACTACATACACCTGGGTCTCACATGCTAACTACATACACCTGTCTGTCTCACACACTAACTACACACACCTGTCTGTCTCACATGCTAACTACACACACCTGTCTGTCTCACACACTAACTACACACACCTGTCTGTCTCACACCCTAACTACACACACCTGTCTGTCTCACACCCTAACTACATACACCTGGGTCTCACATGCTAACTACATACACCTGGGTCTCACACACTAACTACATACACCTGTCTGTCTCACACCCTAACTACACACACCTGTCTGTCTCACATGCTAACTACACACACCTGTCTGTCTCACACTCTAATGACATGCAGCTGTCCCTTGCACACACACACACACACACACACACACACACACACTGTATACCTTTTCCTCACATTTGTTCTTTGGCCTCTCCTGAGCAGTTCGTGATTGTTTGCCCCTTCCATAAATAAAATATTTTTGACTTTCCCACTCTGTTCTTAAGTAATCATAGTAATTCATGGCCCTTTGGCTCATTTTTATAATATTTCCAGTTTTTCATCAATGGAAGTGTCATTCACATCTGTGTGAGCCAGACCTGCCGATCGCACAGAGACACAGCTCTCCTAATCCCATAGCACAGGCTCGTTTGAGCTCTCCAAAACCCATAGCACAGGCTCGTTTGAGCTCTCCAAAACCCATAGCACAGGCTCGTCTGAGCTGTTTTAATCCCATAGCACAGGCTCATCTGCACTCTCCTAATCCCATAGCACAGGTTCATCTGCGTTCTCCTAATCCCATAGCACAGGCTCATCTGCACTCTCCTAATCCCATAGCACAAGCTCACCTGCGTTCTCCTAATCCCATAGCACAGGCTCACCTGTGCTCTCCTAAACATATAGCACAGGTTGCTGCAGTAAGCGCTGGTAAATCTGGAGGAAAGCACTGAAGAAAAGCCAGAAGTGCTGCTTTCAAATAGTGGCAATCCCCAGAGATGTGAATGACTGACACTTTAGCTGCACACAGTGCCACCTGGTGGATGTTCCCTGACACTGCCATGTATTTCAGAATCCGGGACGCTCTGAAGTGCATCCTCAACATCTCTCGCCATGGAAACCAGTACATCCAGGTCAATGAGCCCTGGAAGAAGATCAAAGGAGGGGACCAGGAGAGGCAGGTGTCCCTCTCGCACTTTGCACCACCCTGTCCCGCCCCCTGTCTGTTCCTCTGTGTAGCCCCGCCCCAAGTCCAGTTTCACCAATATTCAAAAAAGATGATTCCTTTATTTTGTTTTGCAGTTTGGCACACGTTTAAATGAAAATTCCTGGGATCAGTAGTGTTTTCAAAATTTTCCAGCATTTTTCCAAAGTTTAAAGTATTAATGATGCATATTTGATTAGATCTGACACTAAATTCCTCAGGGTCTCTGCCTCTCCTACATGACCAAGAGAAAAAAATGTTTTCATTTCAAATTCTCTTTTGGAGTTGAAGGCATTCCCTTTTGCACACACACATTTGCATTTGCTTTTATCCGGAGGCTTATGCAGCCAGCGTCTGCGTTTTCATTGGCTCAAACATCAGTATCTGTGTTTTCATTGGCTCACACAGCAGCGTCTGATTTTCATTGGCTCACACTTCAGCATCTGCATTTTCATTGGCTCGCACAGCAGCGTCTGCGTTTTCATTGGCTCACACAGCAGCGTCTGCGTTTTCATTGGCTCGCACATCAGCATCTGCGTTTTCATTGGCTCGCACATTCCCCGGTGCAGAGCAGCGAGCTTTCCACCCACTGGCTGCTCTCTGTGTAAGAACACCCCCTCCCTGATATGACTCCGCCCTCCTGTCTCTCAGGAGCGTGTGTGTTTGTGTAACGCCCCGCTCTCCCCCCCCCCACCAGGCAGCGCGCTGGCACGGTGACGGGCGTGGCAGTGAACGTGGCCTGCCTGCTCTCCGCCCTGCTCCACCCCTACATGCCCACGGTCAGCGTCGCCATCCGCGACCAGCTGCAGGCTCCGCCCACCTGCATGGAGGCCGCGCTCCACGGCGCGGGCAGCTTCGTCTGCGTCCTGCCCGCCGGGCATCGCATCGGCACGGTGAGCGGGCGCACCTGAGCGGGCACACTGGGCGCCGGAGAATAACCTCAGCGCCAGGGGAAGGGGACATTACACCCACAGTCCAGCTACATGCCACCCATTTCCCCTTCAGTGTGATTCACTGCCAACGCTCAGCAGTTTGGGCTAATTTGCCATCTGTGGCTAATGCTGTTAGCATTGGTGTCTTCAAATTGATGGATGTTGGTTCATATGTACAGAACCTCTCACACTCACTCTCTCTTTCTGTCTGTCTGTCTGTCTCTCTCACACTCACTCTCTCTTTGTCTGTCTGTCTCTCACACTCACTCTCTGTCTGTCTCTCATATACTCACTCTCTTTCTGTCTGTCTGTCTGTCTCTCACATGCTCACTCACCCTCTTTCTTTCTGTCTCTCTCACACATACTCACATACTCACTCTCTCTCCTCACTCTTGCACTCTCATTCTCTCTGTGTCTCTTGTTCTTTTTTTCATTCCCTCCATCCCTTTGTGAATCTCACTCACTCTCTCTCTCTCTCTCTCTCTCTCCAGGTCAGTCCGTTGTTCCAGAAGCTGGAGGCCGATCAGATTGAGGCATTGAAGAAGAGGTTCGGGGGTCAGCAGGTGAGAGGTCAAAGGTCGTGCACCCGCTGGGTCACTGTGATGCGCACTGAGATCTTCGGACATTGGCCAATAGCGCGGCCTCGTTTTTAACGGGGTCCAGCCGGGTTAACCCCCGAAAGGCTGTGCGCTCTCCTTTCTCACACTTCGCTCTTCTTATCTTCCCTAGCGCTTTCTCTCTCCTTCCCCCCCCTTTCTCATCTCTGCCTCTCCTTCCCTCCCTCCTTCCAGCCGGAAGAAGAGGCTGCCGGTCCTCAGGTAATCCGGTGCCGCTCGCTCGCTGAAATCTCTCGCTTCTTTTGCCGTCGACGGCCGCTAACTCGTCCGCTAACTCGTCCGTGGGGACTCGCTAACGCGCGCGCGGCTGCTTCGCTTCTCTAAAAATAGACGCTGGCGCCTCTCCGAAGCGCTCGCTTGGCCCTTTGTTCTTCGCTCTGACGGGGTTTTTCGCGGGTTCCCCCGGGGCCTGGTTTGCGGGGGGAACCGATCGGTACAGGTTCGCGGCGCGAGGCGCTATCGCCGGCCGATGACGTAACGCCGCTAATTGGCTCCGGCCGCCCCCTTCAGAGCCCCCGCGTTCCTCGATCCCGCCGCCGCCGCTCCCTCCGGACGGAGACGGCGGGAACGAGGAGCTCGGGGATCTCCTCGCGTCGCGCGAGCCGTCCGGCGTTCCGCAGAGCCAGAGAAACACGTCAGCGGTACAGTCAGCCCGCGGTCTGAGGATGGGCTCCAGGCTTAGCTGTGCTGCAATTTCGTTTTGAATAAAGGGAAAATACTTTCCTGACGTTTATTGTTTATTTAAAAGTTATGCTTAAACGAAAACATGTTTTGTTTTCTGCTGAGTTCTTTGACGTTGATTTTTGGCTCGTTTTGAACGCAGGGACGGACGATCGAGTGAAGCTTTGTGTCTAACTAGTCCCTAACCCCTCACGGTTTTTCTACCATCTTTACAAATGCATCTGATAGTTTCTGGTGTGTCTGTGTTTATACGTTGGATTATTAAATGCTTGTTTTCCCCATTAACTTTTTGACACCGGTTTGGTTTCATTAGACTAGTGGATGGAGGCACTTTTTATATTTATAATTCAGTGCTGACAGAAACATTCATTTCTGTTGCTATGACCGTTAGACCAATCAACAGGGCACACTGTAACCACGGTGATTCTGATCAGACTAATGAAACAAACTCGGATGACTTTTGGAAAAAGTCGTTGCTGGAAAAGTGTGAGTCTTGAGACAGGAGTGTGACAGGAGGCTTAAACTAATCCTTGCGCTGCCAGACGGCTCAATTCCACCTCCTGTCTGCCTGAGTCTCTGTTGCCTGCTGCCTGCCTGTCTGTCAGTCAGTCTGTCTGTCTGTCTCAACTTGCATCCATAGTTAATCGATCATCTGTGAGCCAAAATCTGCATTCTGATACCGTCATTATGCATTTTCGGTTTGTCAGTAAAACCTGGTCCCTAAACAATAGTTTTAATTTTCAGCATCTTCACATTTCAAGGACCCATCCTCTACCCCCCCCCCCCCTCAAAAATCATGGCATCATTGCCCTGACCACACACAGGAATAATATTTCCATAGAATCAGTCACGTAATGCACATAATTAACAGTAGCAACTATATCAGATACAGGTTAATATAAGAGCTGGTCTTGTAACCTGAAGGTCACAGGTTCGATTCCCAGGTAGGACAATGCCGTTGTACCCTTGAGCAAGATACTTAGCCTGCATTGCGTCAGTGTACACATACATGTTCTTTTGGTAGCCATGTTTTTTTGTGTAAAAAGTCTGTTTTCACATCCTCTTTCGAGCGTCTGCTAAATTCCTCCCCCTGTAATGTAAGAGATGCTGTCCCTCTCTACCTCACTCTCCCTAGCCACATACCCCCCTCTCTCCCTCTTTTTTCTCTCCCACTCTCTCCCACCCCCTTTCTCTCTCTTCTTCCCTCTCCCTCCCCCTCTCTCTCTCCCTCTCCCTCTCTCTCTACTCTCTCTCAGCCTAAAGCACCCTCAGAAGCCACGCCCAGTCCAGCGGTTGCCCCCGCCCCAGCCCCCGCCCCCGCTGCCCAGCCGTGTGCAGACCCAGAGAGAGCCCAGCAGCTGGCCCGGGAGGTGGCAGAGCAGGTCGGTATGCAAGCGGGCTAGACCCGAACCAGGCCTGGACCCGAACCCAGGCCTGGACTCAGGCCCAGATCAATCATCCATCCTCCATTATCTGTACCCGCTTGTCCTAGACCCGAACCAGGCCCAGATCAATCATCCATCCTCCATTATCTGTACCCACTTATCCTGGACCCGAATCCAGGCCCAGCAAAATCATCCATCCTCCATTATCTGTACCTGCTTGTCCTAGACCCGAATCCAGGCCCAGCAAAATCATCCATCCTCCATTATCTGTACCTGCTTGTCCTAGACCCGAATCCAGGCCCAGCAAAATCATCCATCCTCCATTATCTATACCTGCTTGTCCTGGACCCGAATCCAGACCCAGCAAAATCATCCATCCTCCATTATCTGTACCTGCTTATCCTGGACCCAAACCCAGGTCTGGACCCAGGCCCAGCTCAGTCCATCCATCTGCCATTTTATCTATCAATCCATTATCTATATCCCGCTTTTTCCTGGTCAAGGTCGCTGGGGGTGCTGGAGCCTATCCCAGCATGCATTGTGCGAAAGGCGGGTCACCAAACTATCACAGGGCACACACACCATTGGCCCCCAGGGACCCCCCAGAAAGGAGTATGTGCAGGTCTAAAAATCAGACAAAAAGATGTCCGGTTTCACATGTGAAATGCGTACCTGCAGCTCCCTGTGCCTCACCTGTGCTTCAGGTGAATTACTGTATTTTACCTCAGAGAAACAGGGCGAGCGGGCGCGTGTGTGTGTTCTGCAGGGCGAGCGGGTGCTAACGCTAATGCCCGTGTGTGTGTGCTAACGCTAACGCCCGTGTGTGTGTGTGTGTGTGTGTGTAACGCCCGTGTGTGTGTGTTCTCCAGGGCGAGCGGGTGCGGATGCTGAAGGCCCAGAAGGCGGAGAAGGCCGCCATCACGGCGGAGGTGTCCCGGCTCCTGGAGCTGAAGAAGCAGCTGGCGCTGGCAGAGGGGCGGGACCCCGACCCCACACCCCAGAAAGGGAAGAAGAAGTAACGAGGGAGGAGGAGGAGAGGAAAGAAGTAACAAGGGATGGGCGGAGAAGGAGAGGAAAGAAGTAACAAGGGATGGGCGGAGGAGGAGAAGGAGGTGAGAAAAGGAAAGTAACGAGGGATGACTGAGGAGAAGGAAGAAGTAAGGAGGGGTGGATAGAGGAGGAGAGGAATGGTTGGGTCGGCAACAAAAATGAGGGGGGGTGAGAGCATCGCTCAATAGGGAACAAGATTTAAAGGCACGGCGACCAATTCCTTTAACCAGCAAATCAGAGGTGATGTCTGTGGCAAGGGGTGGAGCAAATGAACAGTGCCAGAGTAGCTCCGCCCATCTCAGGTGTCCTGTGGCGTGCCTCAGTAATGGGGTTCATCCTCATCAGTAAAGGTGGGGCTGCCAACCCTGTTCCTGGAGATCTACCATCCCGTAGGTTTACACTCCAACCCTAACAAAGCCACACCTCATTCAACAGCTAGAGATCTCGTTGAGCTGCTAATTAGTGTAGTCAGGTTTGCCAAATTAGGGTTGAAATGAAAACCTACAGTAGATCCCCACGTACAGGGTTGGGCAGCCCCGAGAAAAGGGGTTCTCTGCACCTCTACAACGGCGTGGTGTTGGTCGACACAAGTGGCTGTTTAATAGGTCATTTCTGTGAGATGTCAGTCAAGAAACAAATCTTTTTTTTTTGTTTCTTGGATCCTGGAAACCACGGACTGTTGGGAATCAGGGGAGTGTAACACAAGGATCATTTGAATCCAGTCTCTTAGTACTTACTGATGAACGCTGATTTGTCACTCTCCAACATAGTCCATTCTGCCTTTTTCCAAAGTAAATAAATCAATTAAATTTCTCATTGTGCTTTTATTTGTGTATGTTGGTGCAAAAAAAAAGACACTTGTAAAGGGAATTCAGATAGAGAGTTAAATTTCAACTTTAATAGTAAAATCGATGATACAGTACAAGAGAGTAAATGCAGTACTAAAAACATTACTTAATGGGTGATATTCCAGAGAACTAACCACATTCATCATAACAGTAAATTAGCATGCAGGTTCTTACATTATAAAGTACATGTTTGAAAATTGTAACAAAATTGATACAGGATAGTATATAACCGCATATATTACAAAGGCAATAAAAAAATATGTCGATAGCAGGGCGGTGTAGAGTAAAAGACTACTGCTGCTCTAATTGAGGATACACAAAAATAGTTTGGCGACAACACGCCTAGCCCCCTCTCTGTGCATATAAAGGCCGGGTCGCACACACACGCGCGCACACACACACACACACACACGGGTCCAGACCTGTCAGTCACTGTCAGGCTGAGGGGAAAATTCTGTTAAAAAAATAACCACGTAGAAAGACCTGAAGTTTTAATTAAGGTTGATGATTCTAGGTTGTTTTTTGGGGGAGCTGGGGGGGGGGGGGAGGGGAGGGGAGGGATGGGTTTGGCAGTGAGGCACCACAGATTTTTGACTACCCCCTCTATCCCTTTCCTAGTTCCTGTAAAAAAAAACCCCATCTCTTCTCTTTTACCCATCTCTCTTTCTAGAACTACAGAGCTCAGCTACGTAGCTCCAGAGCAAACTGAAATTCTTCATGAATTCTGCACTCTTCTTTCTCAGTAAAAAACACTGAGGGCATGAACACCATCTTTCTGGAAAACACACCAGCTTTCCTTACAACATATCTAATGCAGTACCTCATCTCTGTCTCTCTCATCATTGGCTGCTGTGACACAGTACCTCATCTCTGTCTCTCTTGCCATTGGCTGCTGTGACAGTACCTCAACTCTGTCTCTCTCAGCATTGGCTGCTCTGACGCAGTGCCTGGTCTGTCTCTCTCATCATTGGCTGCTCTGACGCAGTGCCTGGTCTGTGTCTCTCACCATTGGCTGCTCTGACGCAGTGCCTGGTCTGTCTCTCTCACCATTGGCTGCTCTGACGCAGTGCCTGGTCTGTCTCTCTCACCATTGGCTGCTCTGACGCAGTGCCTGGTCTGTCTCTCTCACCATTGGCTGCTCTGACGCAGTGCCTGGTCTGTCTCTCTCACCATTGGCTGCTCTGATGCAGTACCTGCTCTCCATTGGCTCCCCATGTCAGCTGCTCACCGTTAAAGCTCTCTGCTTCATACTTCCTTTCTGTCCTCCCGTTTCCTGCATTTTTCCGTCAATCCTGGATGTTCACCCTTCCGGCTACTTTCGCTTCTTTGCTTTCTTTCCTCTGCCCGATCGTTCTTTCTTTCCTGTGGTCTCAACCGAGACGATCCCTACCTTCCTCCCTCCCAGGGTTTGGGGTCATGGCTTTTTTCAATTCAGTAAATTCAGGAAATTAAATTCATTTCACCGACTGAAAATCGCACGTAACGGATCTCATTCGCTGAAATGAAACGGAACACCTCAGCCCCCCCGCCCCCCCCGCCCCTCCCTCCCTCACTTTCGGGTGTTGACTAGTCCCTCCCCCCCAGGCCCCCCCCCCTCACTTTCGGGTGTTGACCAGTCCCTCCCCCCCCCCCCCCCCCCCCCTCACTTTCGGGTGTTGACCAGTCCCTCCCCCCCAGGCCCCCCCCCTCACTTTCGGGTGTTGACCAGTCTCTCTATCAGAGAGCGCCGCGTTCGCTGCACCTCCTCCGCCAGCCTCTCTATCTCCGCCTTCAGCCTCTCGTTCTGCTCCGTCAGCTCCTGCACCCTCCTCTCGTTCTCCTGCTCCCTCTCTTTCCTGCTCTTCTTCGCTGAGGACGGGCCGCAGGGGGGGGCCGAGCTGGGGGAGGGGGTGGGGCCGCCCCCTTTGTCCCCGCCCCTCTTGCGCTTGCCCAGCCTGTAGGTGAGGACCGGGCGCGGGGAGAGCGGGGAGGGGGGCGGGGAGCAGTGCAGGGTTGGGGACTGCGAGGCGGAGGAGGCGGAGGAGCAGGAGGAGGAGTCGGGGACTGAGGGGGGCTCCTCCTCGCTGGGCGTGGGGGAGGGGGGTCGGTGGTGATGGGGGTACACGCTGCAGCCCTCCACCCCGCCGCCCCCTCCCTCCATCAGTCCCACCCCTCCATCGCTCAGGAGCTCAAAGAACTCAGGAGGCAGCAGGTCGCCGCCCCCTCCTCCTCCTGCCCCGCCCCCTGTCCCCGCCTCCCTGGCCGGGGCGGGGCCGTGACCGGACGCCTGAGGGGGAGGCCCCTCCTCCACCACCCGCTGCACCCCCTCGCCCGCCCACCCCTGCCCGTCCGTCAGCCAGGTCAGCGAGCAGCTCTCCAGAACATCCAGGAACTCCGGCTCCTTCTGGAGAGAGAGAGAGAGAGGAGGGGAGGAGGAGGACAGAGAGAGAGAGAGGAGGAGGAGAGAAGAGAGAGAGCGTAAGGAAAGAGCAGCAAAATTTCGTCCCTAAAGCAGGACGAGACAAATCTTCTGTGAAAAGTGTTGTACACATTATATTCAGTGTATATTATTGTGATTATTACTACTATTATTATTATTATTATTATTATTATTATTATTATTAATGAATAATAATTTTACGTATTATGTACATTAAGTCAGAAAATGGCTGAGCAAAATCAGTGCCGTTTCTGTCGCTTACGGGCAACAACGATGAGCGCCAGCCTTTCGTAGGAAACGGAAAACATTTCTTCAAACTATTATTCACTCAATAATTAAAAAACAAGATTTACAAGATTTACACTACATTTATACTACATTACATGGATTGTGTATGATTTATGTTGTTGTCGCATGCATAGATTTTAACTTAAAACACGGCCAGTAAAATTGCCATCCCATCGCTAAGGTAAGCATCTGATTTATGGAAAGTGTGACCCCTATGAATAAATAAAATGCGTGATTAAGTAAAATAAACTGCACAGATATTTAGGCAATTTCAAAAACGGCTCCACAAAATAAAGTCATTTTAAAAGGGGGCGGAGATTCCGGACCTCAGGGCAGGGCGGGGCCGTGCGGCCTTGACCCCGCCCCCGTCGGAGCCCAGGATGTCCTGCAGGTCCTCGTACCACGCCTCGAGCTCGGCCCCGCACAGCGGCCCCACGCCGGGGGGGTACGGGGGGGGCAGGTGCAGCCACTCCGCAGTCATCTCACCACTCAGTCGCCACGCGCAGGTACGCTTCCACACAGGAACGCTCTGGACCTGGGGGGACACGGCCATGAGAACGCTCAAGTCCACACCGCAAAACCCGGGACAGCCACGCTCACAACCCACGCCGCAAAAGGTCTGCTCTTCCTGCTAAAGGCCCTTGGAAATGAGTAACAAACGAAAAATTACTGAAAATGTGCTTCAAAAGTGCTTTATTGAAGTTCAAATGTTAATTGTTTCCCTTAGACTGCTTTGTTCTCTCCTACGTCCGAGATGACAAAATGGCGGCTCCAAGTGGACACATACATGTACTGCATGAATTTAAAAAAAAATGCAATTTCACTCTGGACAAAACAATGACGTCATTCCATAGACTTCATTAAGAGACATGATTAATGAAAACGGTCAACTTTTAAAGAATAATAAATGCATAATAAATTGGCATAAGAACAGATAAAATATAAAGGACATTCACCTTCTTAAATCACCTGTTAATCAAGTCTGACGGTGTGCTGTCGGTGATAGTTTGTCCCAACAAATCTTTAAAAAGAAGAAAAGAAGTTATAACCAAACAATTAACATATGACATATTTAAAATGCAATGGGTGTTATAGTTGTCATATCAAATATCACCTTTCAGGTTATCAAGTTCACCAACGTGGTGACCTTTGCACCAAACACAGTAACAATCCTATTAAACTAGAACTGCACCAAACTGGAATTCCCTGGATTTACCAATCTCCTTAACCTATACATGTTTATTCTCATTGTACATTTCTGATTAAAGTAACTGCATTTTACATTAATATTAGATCTGTAACAATGAAAATGGACGCTGAATACCCGCAAATGTGTACACTGACAAAAAAACACAGATTATGTTTCCCACCCCAGCGTCCTCTCCAGATTATTTATCTGCTTAGTTTTTTAATACTGGCATATGTCGTTGTTACTTTGTGTGGTGGGGGGCAGTGAAATTTAGGTCATTGGTTTTCATGTAAACAAAGATGAATAAAGTGCCCGAGAGCGCCCCCTCCACCAGTCTCGAGCCCTTGCCGGAACGTCAGGTGCAGGTATCCGTGGAAAGCACGATACAGCACGGTGGCTGGCTGGCTGGCTGGCTGGCGATCAATACAGACAAAGCTTAAGTAACAGGCACGCAAATTAGCTTGTGCTTTTCACATCTTTAATTCATCATTTGAATGGCTTCAACTTCCAAGTCGAACAAAACGACGCCAACACCCTATGATGTCAAACTGAAAAACAAAAACAATGCCCACGCGTGAGAAAAAAAAAACGAAAAAGGCAATCTGCTGAGATCAAAGTAATATTATGGATACTTATTTGTACTCATTTGATAGTTTCAAGATAAGGAGATTTTTCCTATTAGTGCTGAATTGTGAAGTCTCGGGCTTATAGCGCGTCTTCGACTCGTTTCCTAATGAAGTATCGTTACTTCTAATTAGGCTACTACTCGAAGGTCTGAATTAATGAGCTCTTGTACCGTAACTCCAAAAGCTCTCAGCCAGTTCATTTTGAATTTTGCTGGAAAATTATAGTATCTGTAACTAATTGAAACAATTAAGTTAATTTAAGGGTGGGGTAATGGTCGGGATTTGGTTTCTTTTCTTTGACAATCGTCCAATCACTTTAGATCGTTCGGGTTTGGTTACGTCATGGAATCAAAGCACAGAATACGCGAAACAAAAGCCGACAATAAATCTGCGCCAGGGAGTTAGTTTCCCCCGAAACACTAAAATGGCTAGTTCGCGAGCTTAAGTTAACATTTTACAAAGACTTTAATGATTAAAAAACAAGCAACGATAAGAAACCTTTGATCGGTTAGAAACTTATTTCCTGTTATTTTGTTCCACAACTGGTAGGCAGTTAGCTATTCCTTTTGCAAATGTAAACACAAGGTAGCCAAAGCAAGATAAAAGAAAGTTAACAAGCTTGCATAACATGGTAAACTGGCATGTTACAGCTTCAGTGAATAAATACAAATGGCTAATAATTCGTATGCGTTATTGATTAGGACAGCTACCTAATGCATTTTTTCCAATGGCTGTCAAACTCCAAATGCGTAACTTGTCAAAAACTCGTCTATCATTAACTCTACCGTTTTCTTTTCTTTTTTTAAATAGCCATCCATTTGGTCTGCCATAGATAACTCCTTGGAGAGGCATTCTCAGAAAATGTCTATATAAAGACATGTCACATTTAACATGAGAACAGCAACTGTACTCCCAAAAACAGACTTGGGAATTTTGCCAAAACACACGCGTTATGTCTCCCAATGCTAGTTCGCTAACGCTATAGTTTGGTGCTTGCTTGATACCCAAAAATACAGTTAGCTGCTTACTCGATGCCAAAATTAGTCTAGACCCGCAGGATTAAATAGACAGATTAGTGCATGACAGTCCTAATAAAACAGAAACATTTAGCAAAAGACAATTAAAATATTTCTAAATAAACTATTAACAACTGTATCGCAGTTACTTACCCTTTTTCTTTTATTATTTCGCTTTCTCGTTTGTCTAGGGGTTGGAGTATGAATATGTTTTTGTTGAGATTGGTGATAGCTCATGTTAACCATTGTTCAGTATAAGTCACTGAATGTGAATTTTTGGAAACTCCCGGCGATCTTTATATATAGTTAAGTCAACCTAACTTCGATGGTGGGAGGGGGACTCTCACAACCTAACCCACAATGAATCGTAACGCAAGATGTCCATCTGTTACGTCCAATAAATAGCGCCGTGTACAATTCTTCTGCTTGGTGACATCCAATGTGTGATCTTCTGGAATGGCAGAGGGCGGGTCGATAAGTGAATGCTAGTTGTCTCCGTATGTGGGTAGTTAGGGTGTCGTGAAAGATGTGATGCAGTCATAAGACGGCCAGGACGAATTTGGGGCGTATGGGAGTCACATGAAAGGAATGATGCAATCGTTGGCAACCGGTTTCCAGCCGGAGATAAGACTAGCAGAATCAGAACATGTTTTATTTAACAGCCATTCGTTCGAACAAAAGTATGCAAGGATATTTGAAACTTTACAATCCATTTCGCTTGCGTTTGCAGTATACATTGAATTATGATAAAATTCGATGTTTGCATATGTGTTTCACTTTACAAAAAGTTCGTGGATTTACTAGCTTGTGCACCGTGTAGCCTACCTGTACACCGGTGTGAGTTCCTTGGGTGAAAATGCGTTTTTTTATTTTCTTTATTTGCAATTGAACGATAGTGTCTTTCATAACCTCACAATGGTCTAAAATGTATAAACAGTTAGACATTAGTCAATCCCTGCGCCCGGCTGGATTGGGTAACCGAATGTTTTATTTCGGCTTTTTAAAGGGGTCCGACGGCGACGCAAAGTACCATTTTGATGCAGGCCGGTGAAAGTGACGGAAATGTCGGGAGTTTTCTCCTTGTGTATTCGCATCCTGCGCATAGGCTACCTCGCAGTGTCTCCCTGCGCCGATTTGAACAATTCGGCAAAGACGGACTGTTGAAGGATTCATGTTCAAGAAGAACGTAGGCTACTGCAGATGTCCGGTTAACTCTTTGAAGTAATGCGCCCTTATTTTTCCAAAGCCCTATAATGACTTAATGCTAAATACGCTACGAATAAACTTGTCTCTTAGCTGCGACTAGGTGATCATCTTTTCCATCATTCTCCATTCACTCTAAGAAAAGGACGGTATTTAAAAACAGGTTTTTTGAAAACACTTGTTAGAATAGAAAAGACAACAGTGTGGCGAGAATTTAAGTCCCTGGATAGTTAATGGATGTTTTTTCAAAACTTGGTAGTCCAGTCTTCCCTGAATTGTGATTGTGCGATAAGCTGTAGGTTAGCGTGTCCGATGTTTTCGTGAAAGCCGCAATGCAGCGCGTATAACCTGAAACCTGTGTATTCGGATGCTGGTGGTATAGCCTACCGATTCAGACAAGTTGTCAACATTCCTGCGGTGCGTGTCTAAAACTGAAAGTGTTGATGGGCACTCATGTAGACTAGATGTTGGACACATTAAAGAAATATATATATATATATATGTACAATGTTACAATTGAAAGGAAAGTTATGAAGCGTCCTTATCAGATCTTGGGTAAACTTGGATTGAATAGTATATCTTCCAATACTGAACTGAGAATTCTGACAACTGGATAACTGTGATTATCAGTCTCGTGCCATTATCAAAGCTCCCCGGAAACAAAGTAGTGGCAAGCAAGATTTTTGCAGAAAATATGTGGAGCCGAAGCGCAGTTTATAGCCTAGCAACAGCGCAAGAGGGATGCACGCAAGGTTAGCGAATAGAAACCGAATGCACTGTCTCCAGGACCTTGGCTAGCGCGCGAGAAGAGACGCTATTAACACGTCACGATTTGAGTGGCTGTTGCCGAGTAGGCTAATAGAGCTTGTAGGCTAGGCTGTATTCCCAGTCGAATTCAATGTGTTTATCCTTCCTGATCCACGATTTCCCCAAAGGTGTTCTTCTTTTTTAACTCCGACACCTATTAGTGTTTAATTCAACTCCCTTGTCACACTTGCTAAAACTGTCACGGTCTTGGGACACGAACGTTTCAAAACTATACATAGCTTAGTCTAGACTGCATTAAATAAGGAAATTAATGAGATAGAAATTGAACCACACTTATCAACATAAATACTTATCAGTATTAAAAAGAGTTTTATCGTTTTTCTGTTTTATTACCTTTTACTGATAAGTTTGACTCTTGGTTCAAGGCAAATCTACTTTTTAAAGTACACTGATGGATAAAATGTGTCATCAAAGTGTGAAATATCTCTCTCTCACACACACACACACACACACACACACACACAATTGCCATGTTGCTGGTGTCTGTTTATCAGTCAATATTATTTGAAGAATTCATATAAGTTGCACAATAGAAAGAGCAGTAAAATGTCATGCATGATTTCTATACATTTGTTTTCTGTAATTTAGTCCAGCTTACTTGGAGCTCATACATGCTGGGAAGGTGCTGTTTCTGTAAAATGCATCCACACGACTTACCATCATTACTCTCCATTTCGCCTCAAAATATATCATAGAGTATAAAGTTATTTTTAATCTCTGTGTGATGTTAGCATTTCAGCCTAGTAATATTAAAATATATTAGTGAGAAAATAATCATTTGTCAGAAGTGGCTAGACCATAGAATGGTCATTTTTTTACTGTCCGTATGTTTGAAGACAATTGTTAATGCCTATTAAACTGAAACGGTTTCTCGACAGGGATCTGCCCACACAGCTAATTTGCATGGCTTGAAATATTTGCATGCAAGCACAATATAGCAACCAGCAAGTGAATTGCATTCAAGCATGTATTTATGGTCTCTGTCAATATCCAGATTGCTTGGGAGAATTTTATGCATGAGAAGTGTGTTTCTCAAGTAACCTATCCTTCTGTCTGCCTTTTGTTCAAGTGGCATGAGTCTATTCGACAGTGAAGTGAGAGGCCAGGTACTTTGGTGTGTGTTATTTGGGGTTAAAAGGGTGTATTTGAATACAGGTTTATCAAAAGGAAAGCCACTTCATATGTACTCTAGTGAAGGACACTGGTCTTTTAGAAGTTCATGTATACCGTCATTATAAAGATGCTCGTGGACTAGCGCCTACGCGCTTCTGCAGTCCAGCTGTGCTCGGAATGCGGGGCGTGCCGCACGTGCCCGCACTGCGCGAGGTCGGTGTGCTGAGCAAAAACCCTCTCATTTCTTACAGAGATACACACCTGTGGTGATGCTTTAAAGTTTGATAGCTTATATTAGACAGCCATCAGTACATAACACCATTTCACCGAGGATATATGCTGATATTTAAATTATGATTCGTGGAAAAACTATCATTAAGAAAACAAATGCACATATCAGAATGTATCTGTTATTAATTATATATCCATAGTCTTTGAATATTCTTTCCAAAAATTATACTATTTTTCAAAACCAAAAACCATCACATTCCAGAAACTAACTTAAAATTATTTTGAGATGCTAATAATACAAATATTGAAATATGTATTTTGTTATAATATTTGTAAATTGTTGCAACACATTGGACAGCTATAAACTGAATTTTAGCATGCAGCTGCTTCCTGGCTTCAAAGGAATTTATTTTTATTTATTTATTTTTTAAAGGAGTTATAAGCTTATGTGAAGGTTTCAGCTCCTTGTTTGGAATCCTCCTTGGTCAAAATGCCAAGATTTATTAAATGTTTGGACTAATTGACATATTAAAAATAGCACACTACATCATGTATATATATATTCGTAAGCTTGATCTCACAAAACATTTCACCAATTTTTTATATTTGGGAAATGTGTTTTGAATACTTTAAAATAATATTTTTGTGCGATAAGTATTTTATTATATTGAATAGGCATAGGAATAGGCATTGAGCATATTTACTTGAATACTAGCCTACTATTTGGACGAGTTAGTATTCAAACGTCTAAATATTTTTCCCTCCTCCGATAATGAATCGTACTCGGGTTCTAGTCTAGGAAAGTAGTGTCACCTTCAGCTGTGGATGCCTGTAAGGTCATTTTCACGTCTGCACTCCGCTCTGCATTTAGAGTTCTGTTCCGATGATCGTGGGAAGAATAATCAGAAAATCTCTAGCCCATAGAGCGAAGCAGAAGCGTTGTACGCTATATGTTTTAAAAGGATAGAAAAACGAATGTCGAATTAATTGATTGCATGTAACATACATAGGCCTATAAACAAAATCTGAATGAATTATTATTATCATTCGTATTAGTAGTACCAGGGGCGTGCACAGACATTCTGCGGGGCAGGGGCTCGAGCCAAGAAAAAGGGGCTCCGACGTCGGCACACTACATCATGTTTATTTAGGTTTAATAACATTACATTACATTACATTACATTTATTTCGCAGACGCTTTTATCCAAAGCGACGTACAAAAAAGTGCATATCATGGTCATAGGCAACTGCTGAACACAAGTTCAGAAAGGTATAATACTTATTTTGTACAGCTATTTCTAGCCAAGAACACAGTTCACACAGTGAACACTATTCTAACCTAACCTCTGCAAAGCCAACTAGGCAGAAGAATAAGCTACAGTATTAGGACAAATACAAATTACCAAAAGGTGCTGGGATGGGGCAACATGTAACAAGTGACATGAAAAAGGGTTTTTTTATTTTATTTATTTTTTTAATTAAATTAAAGAGTGAAATATACAGCATAACAGTAATCATAATTATAACAATTACAGCAGCAACAACACAATAATAATAACATTTATTTTATTATTAATCTATTAATACAAATGGACAGTGGCTCGAGCCACCCTCTCTGAACGTCCCTGAGTAGTAGGCCTACAGTAATAAAATTACTGTAGGCTACAGCAGAGCGAGGCAGCCACCGTCTACTAGCCAACGTAGCCTTCTGGATGGACAAACAATCGCATTTTCCCGTTGGAGATTTGTTGGCGGCAATGTTAAGTGTGTAGTTCTACTGTTTGTGGCTAGTGCATCGAGTCCTAATGAAACACAGTGAACAACTCTGCGGATGGCAGCACACAGCGTTACTGGGTTCTTGCGCTTTAATGAAAACCAGACCGCATATATGGTAAATGTTGTAATATGCTGGTAATAATCGAGTAGAAACCTTAGCGTGTCTTAAAAATTGGCACATATCAGCACTTGACATATATCATGTCATATATCATGTCAAGTGCTACGGGCAGATTAAGCAACTGATTCCATCCAAAACCGCAGGCCGCTGATAATTGTACAATTTCAGAAGGATTGATCATCTATGAATTACAAAAGATGAACACATCTTTGCCTATTTAGACGTGCCAGATTGGCAAGGTATCGAACATGGGGCCCACTGGAACTCAGCACTACAGAATAAAATCCCTCTGATGTCGCTATGCTCTCGCTCGACAAGAACTTGTCTCGTGAGTGAGGTGTGTCCGGCCTCCACATTATGATTAGGGTGGAAGCTGTCCTTATGAAATGTAACAATTCGCAGATATTTACTCGAATCCCGGTGCAATTTCTATGAATGAAACTGGTAGAAAATAGTCAGTCAACTGCTTCATTTTTCGGATAAAGTGCAATTATGCGCGTCTACATAGACTACAAGCTCATCCTATGTACAGCATCGTTTTCCTTTTTTCAAACACCCCCTTTCATCGAGCTGGTGCATTATGGGTATGGAATTCCCAGGGCTGTCCCTCCGCAAGTGCGCATGCTCGGGAGGAAACTCCATGATTTTTTTTGGCACGGAATCTAAAGGAAAAAATAGGAACTTGGAAACGGGGATTAGCTAAAAGGTGCATCGGAGGGTCCAAATCCAAACAGAACATAGACCTGCGCGGCCGAATCGAGTCCAGGGCGACGGGCAGGGGGTTTAACGAAACGATCGGACCTCCTGTGGTCGACTGGGACCTTCTCGAATTTAAAGTCATTTGCGACAATGCAACGGTCGCAATAAAACCCTGCGTTATTGCTCTTTGTTTTTTAACGGGACGGGCAGACGGGCTAGCTAAAGAGGGAAAGGGACGTGGAAAAAACGCCTAACAACAACGACAACAGCAGCAACAACAAAAGTCTGTCAACTAGCTTGCGAGCGAGCCAAGTCTTCCTCCGTTTGCAGTAACTAGAGAGAAGAAGCAGGAAACTTCGTAAACAGAGGTATGTTGCAGCCCCTAGTTAGCCAGCTAGCGTTAGCTAGCGTGTGCAGCTCAACTGGCAGGCTAGCTCGCTAGCTCCCTGCGTTTTTACACGTTTCGATATCGGCGTTGGCTACTTGTGGTTGGCACAGGACAATGTGACCTGTCTCCCCGAGTTGGCGGAGCAATGGTGGATTTGTTTACACTTGGAGTGAGTCACGGTTTGTGGGAGAAGTGGCAGGCTGGTGCGCTGTTTAGCTAGCTTGCAAAGTGGCTAACTGGCTAGCTGTCCGTCTCAAATTCGCAGCTGCTCGCCGGCTTGTTCTCAAACCAGGGATTCTGAGCTGGCATCGACCAAGCACAACACGCTGCTGGCGATATGTCTATCAGTCTAATTCCGCGCTAGCCACTAGCTTAGCAAGCATTTGTCTATGCAGTTTCAGAAGTATCCCTGCATAATTTATATTTATTTTCATCACAATCAGTGGGTAAATGGAGTTGTCTAACTGTAGGTTTTCAGTTTTGCTAGTTGTTGCAACTTTGAATGAGAACGGCACCACAGTTCAGCATTGTATAGAATTGGACACCTCTAAAGCAAAATTGCGTTCTACTTAAAGGTGAGTGCTCATACAGATAGTCCATCTTTTTGTCTACCCATATATTTATGCTCTTAACTGAAATGACAAGAATGTGAGCTGCTGCAGCAGAAGGTCTGGGTCTTAACCCAGAGTTCCTTGTTCTTTCCAGATTGGATGGGCACACATTTAGTTGCAGCCCATTGACACAAAGATATAGTTATTTTGATTTGTTCTATGTCTTCCAAAGTGTGCAGAACCTTGTCATACTCGACTTTGATAATTTAGCATCTCAAGTGCACTTCAGTGTGTAAATCTGTATTGTTGCAAATGTGTGCTAAAAGCAATCTCATCGGAAGAATGTATCAATTCCTGGATGTGTTTTTAGTTGTGTAGTCTGTCTCGGATGCGCATGATTGATATTTATTATGGTAACCCTGACAGATTTGGGTTATACTTGTCAGCAAATTGCACGAAATGGATGCAGTCTCTCTTTTCCCTCAAAATTCTGGAGTGGATTAATTCTCTGGGGCTCGTAGTGATAGAAGTAACTGTTTTATTTCTTTCACCTGTCGAACATTTGCGTCTCACCTTCAAGCTGTTCCAGTTTACCCTGAGAATGTTGGCATGTTCAGTTCAGCCAGCCCCTCTTCCTTCATCTCGCTGTCTGTTTCTCTCTCTCCTGTGCTTTCATTTTTGGGCTGTCCCGCTGTTCTCAGTGCCTGCGGACCGTGCCTGTGTGCTTCTCCCCCTCTCTCGGCTCCGGTGGGACGTCTTCGTATTTTCACCTTTCTTTGGTGCTTTCAGACTTTTCGCTGTTTGCCGTTATTGCGTGCTGCTACTCCCTCTGAGGTTGTGAACGTTCTCTGGCTTTTCTGTTACTTTCCAGCAGAACTTCCACACCGATAGGCAATTTTCACTGGGTTAAAAATGCACATGTTTGTGTTTCCCTGACACCCAAACGGTCATTCCCAACACGCTCTTTATGTTGTGTTCTCATTGGTCACTCAATTCGGTTCATATCCAGTCACTTCCTAGCTCTTATCTAGCCGGGGGTGAAAATGAAGGATGTGATTTCCTGTTTTCTCCTGATTAATTTGGACTTTCAATCCGTACATTGCTGGAGCCGGTCCTATTTGGCTCCACTGCTGACTTTCTCTCCTTTTGACAGCTGTCAGAAGCTCTTGATGTGTGTGCTTGTGACATGCCCAGGTCAGCCTTGGGTTGAGTCCAAGGGCCCACGACCGAGCTTCGTTTTCTGAAGCTCACTTTCAAAGAGACGTTTCTCGCTAGCATCAGTGCAGGTGGCTCCAGTGTAGGTGTTACAGCCACCGACTCAGTGGTAACAGTTTGGTCAAAATACAAAGCCAATCATTTTTTTCCCCACACGAACCTGAAGTTGGAAAAGGTGTTTTCTCTTTTGGTCTGATGTCTCCCCATGTGCCACAATTGTGTCATTCAGACTATATTTCTATATTTTGGGGACAGTTTAGGGGCAGTTTACTTCACTGTGTGGTGGGGATTGGGGGGGATCTCATGCATTTAGTAATGGCCTTAGCGTTCTGACCAGTCCTCTTCCTGTCATCTGTGTGAAGTTGGCTGATGCACATACTCTACCATCGCACACATTACATGTCATATCGCTAGTCATTCGTGTTTTTGGCATGTTCTGCTTACAAGTGTAACTGACCCTCTACAAAACCTTCTCTCCAGTTATTCTGGAGTCATTTTTGCTGTTTGCTTTACTTTCTTGACAAACTAGTTACCAGCAAGCAAATATAGTCTACCCATCGTGACCTAACATCCCTAGTGCTATATTAGTTTGTCCAATGTGCTAATGGAGCTGGCAACTGCACCTACCAAACCATTTGGGTAGTTAGCTAACGTTAGCTGGCAAATATAAAACCCGAAAAACGTGGTTAATGGCTTGTCAGTTGTGTACTTTTTGTAAACCTCGATCTGTCTATAACTGAGACGTACAGGGATGGGAAATGAGTGTGTCAGGGTGTCTGCAGTGTAGCTGGGTGTTTGTGAAGTTTTGTGGTGTAGTTGGGTGTTTGTGAAGTTTTGCAATGTAGTTGGGTGTTTGTGAAGTTTTGCAGTGTAGTTGGGTGTTTGTGAAGTTTTGCAGTGTACCTAGTTGTTTGAAGTTTGGTGATGAATCGGGGTGGGTGGGTGGGTTGCAGTGTAGCTGGCTGTTTGCGAAGTTTTGCGGTTTTTGCAGTGTAGCTGGGTGTTTGTGAAGTTTGTGGTGAATCGGGGTGGGTGGGTGTGTTGCAGTGTAGCTGGGTGTTTGTGAAGTTTTGTTGCAGTGTAGCTGGGTGTTTGTGAAACTCTGTGATGAATCGGGTTTGGGTGGGTGTGTTGCAGTGTAGCTGGGTGTTTGTGAAGTTTTGTGTTTTTGCAGTGTAGCTGGGTGTTTGTGAGGCTCTGTGATGAATCGGGGTGGGTGGGTGTGTTGCAGTGTAGCTGGGTGTTTGTGAAACTGTGATGAATCGGGGTTTGTGGGTGTGTTGCAGTGTAGCTGGGTGTTTGTGAGGTTCTGTGATGAATCGGGGTGGGTGGGTGTGTTTGCAGTGTAGCTGGGTGTTTGTGAGGCTCTGTGATGAATCGGGTGGGTGGGTGTGTTGCAGTGTAGCTGGGTGTTTGTGAGGCTCTGTGATGAATCGGGGTGGGTGGGTGTGTTGCAGTGTAGCTGGGTGTTTGTGAGGCTCTGTGATGAATCGGGGTGGGTGGGTGTGTTGCAGTGTAGCTGGGTGTTTGTGAGGCTCTGTGATGAATCGGGGTGGGTGGGTGTGTTGCAGTGTAGCAGATCCTTGGTGAAGGTTTGCGGTGGGGAGACGCTCTGTGCCTGGCCTTGCCACCGTAACCGTCCCATCGCAGGTGAAGTTTGGTCTGAAAGCGGTGTGGGTTAGCCGGGCGTTCTGAGGTGGTGTGCTGCTCTCAGCACCTGCACTTTGATGTGTTTTCTGCTAGTTTACTTTCAGTTTCTTTTCACGTGTGGGAAAGGGGGGGTCCTGTCTTTCTCTCTCTGTCACATGCGTGGGAAAGGGGGGGTCCTGTCTCTCTCTCTCTCTGTCACATGCGTGGGAAAGGGGGGGGTCCTGTCTCTCTCTGTCTGTCACATGCGTGGGAAAGGGGGGGGGGGGGTCCTGTCTCTCTCTCTCTGTCACATGCGTGGGAAAGGGGGGGTCCTGTCTCTCTCTCTCTGTCACATGCGTGGGAAAGGGGGGGTCCTGTCTCTCTCTCTCTCTCTGTCACATGCGTGGGAAAGGGGGGGTCCTGTCTCTCTCTCTCTGTCACATGCGTGAGAAAGGGGGGGTCCTGTCTCTCTCTCTCTCTGTCACATGCGTGGGAAAGGGGGGGGGGGTCCTGTCTCTCTCTCTCTCTGCCTCTCACACGCGTGGGAGAGAGAGAGGGAGAGATCCTCTCGGATCTTGAGACAGGAAGTGCGGTGACCGACTTCACGCCTCCCGGTGTCTCTCCTTCCTGTGTTCACGCCGGCAGGCGGGGTCCGTCTCCGAGCGCTCTCCAGTCCTCTCCGGAAGCCGCTGAGCGGCGCCGGCCCGCTCCCCGCCTGCGTGTGGCTCTGTAGGGAAGCCGCTCTCTCACAGGAGCGGCCCGCTCCCTGCCTGCGTGTGGCTCCGTAGGGAAGCCGCTCTCTCACAGGAGCGGCCCGCTCCCTCCCTGTGCGTGTGGCTCCGTAGGGAAGCCGCTCTCTCACAGGAGCGGCCCGCTCCCTGCCTGCGCGTGGCTCCGTAGGGAAGCCGCTCTCTCACAGGAGCGGCCCGCTCCCTGCCTGCGCGTGGCTCCGTAGGGAAGCCGCTCTCTCACAGGAGCGGCCCGCTCCCTGCCTGCGCGTGGCTCCGTAGGGAAGCCGCTCTCTCACAGGAGCGGCCCGCTCCCTGCCTGCGCGTGGCTCCGTAAGGAAGCCGCTCTCTCACAGGAGCGGCCCGCTCCCTGCCTGCGTGTGGCTCCGTAGGGAAGCCGCTCTCTCACAGGAGCGGCCCGCTCCCTGCCTGCGCGTGGCTCCGTAGGGAAGCCGCTCTCTCACAGGAGCGGCCCGCTCCCTGCCTGCGTGTGGCTCCGTAGGGAAGCCGCTCTCTCACAGGAGCGGCCCGCTCCCTGCCTGCGTGTGGCTCCGTAGGGAAGCCGCTCTCTCACAGGAGCGGCCCGCTCCCTGCCTGCGCGTGGCTCCGTAGGGAAGCCGCTCTCTCACAGGAGCGGCCCGCTCCCCTGCCTGCGTGTGGCTCCGTAGGGAAGCCGCTCTCTCACAGGAGCGGCCCGCTCCCTGCCTGCGTGTGGCTCCGTAGGGAAGCCGCTCTCTCACAGGAGCGGCCCGCTCCCCGCCTGCGTGTGGCTCCGTAGGGAAGCCGCTCTCTCACAGGAGCGGCCCGCTCCCGCGCTGCGCGTGGCTCCGTAGGGAAGCCGCTCTCTCACAGGAGCGGCCCGCTCCCCGCCTGCGCGTGGCTCCGTAGGGAAGCCGCTCTCTCACAGGAGCGGCCCGCTCCCTGCCTGCGCGTGGCTCTGTAGGGAAGCCGCTCTCTCACAGGAGCGGCCCGCTCCCTGCCTGCGCGTGGCTCCGTAGGGAAGCCGCTCCCTGCCTGCGCGTGGCTCTAGGGAAGCCGCTCCCTCACAGGAGCGGCCCGGCTCGTCCTCAGGCTCGGGTTCGGGGTTGCGTTTAAACTGCTTCTTCCTGGCGCCAGCGTGTTTCATACGTCCATCTGTGAAAATGTGCACGCTGGCCGAACCTTTTTCAGAAACTGTTTTATGAATTGTGTATGAATATGAATGAGATGTGTTGTGCATGCACGTGAGCAGAAGATGCTTTCTGAAAAACTACATCGCTGCTAATGACTGATCACTGGGAGGGGCGCAGAACCAAATGCCAACACTCACCGCAACAATTTTTGACAATATTTTGATGCTTTGGAATAGTGTGTGTGTGTGTGTGTGTGAGAGAGAGAAAGAGAGAGAGAGAGAGTGTTTGTGTGTGTGTGTGAGAGACAGAATGTGTGTGTGTGTGTACACAGCTGCATTTAGCCCCATGTCCATGGGTAGCTGTGTTGTACTACCTGCTGTAATTAAAACCCAGCAGATGCGGTAGCTGTGTTCTGGTGTGTTCTGTTGTGTTATTTTGTGTTCTGGTGCGTTCTTGTGTGTTCTGATGTGTTATTTTGTGTTCTGGTGTGTTCTTGTGTGTTCTGATGTGTTCTGTTGGTTCTGTTTTGTTCTGACGGGTTCCAGTGTGCTCCGGTGGTCATGTTGTATGTACGTGTATGGAGCAGCCCCATGATGCTCGCTGTTTCAGGTGCACTCACATTTTGTCTTTCTCCCCGTTCACCCCCCCAGAATCAGGCAGGGGTGTCCCCCGGGCCCCACGCAGAGCAGGACGGTCCGGCAGCGGGAGAACGGAGACCGCCCCCCCCCCCCCCCCCAGCCCAGTCCCGCCGCGCCCTTCCGTGTGGAAAGCATGTGTTCTGATGGGCGGGTTCCGTGGATGACGCTGGCCAGGGCTTTGTGAAGATGAAAAGGTGAGGGCAGATTCCTCCTGCAACGCGCTCTGTTCACACCTGCAGCCGATTGCATCACAGCCCTTTGGCAGAGCCTCTTATCCAGAGCCACTCGCACACTCGGCCATTGTGACGCAGCGTCCATTCACACAGCTGGATATGTACCGAAGCAATTCAGGTTAAGTGCCATCGCTCAAGGGTGCCACAGCCTACCTGTCCTACCCGTGAATCAAACCTGCAACCTTCAGGTTACAAGCCTTCACCATTATACCACATTGCTACATTATGATGCGTTGGTCGACTACCCAGAATGCTTGCACCACGTACGTAAGGAACAGCTTTGCTTTGTCCTCTCGGGTTCGGGGGTCACTTCCCCTTCGATTCCATCAATTCAGAAAAACGAACCAAAGTTTGGTTCCGGAAATTGAAAAAATGGGCATACGATTTGGTGATTGTTGTTTTTACGGTGAGCAATTGAGTCTCGGGTTCATTTTCCTGAATCGGCCAAAACCGAAATGTGTCGTGCCCTGCCCCCTGACCTCCCTGTCCTGTCTCCGGGCGTGGCGTGGCGCGGAAGGTTCTGGAAGCCTGAGGCCAGAGAATGACGGGAGGCAGCGAGAGGGGCGCCGGAGACGGAGATGGCGCCGACGCGGCGGCGCAGGTTCCCATTGGCTGGCGGCGGACCGTGGAGAACGGGGCGGTGGCCTACATCAGGTGAGCGGACCTCCCGCCGATTCCTCGCGCCAAAATAAGAACGACAAAACCCTCCTCGTCACAAGTTCGTTTTTTTTCCCGCCGGTTCAGCTGCACGTACGCCAGACAAATCGTTTTATTCGAAACCCTCCGCGGGTTTCGGATCGCAAAGTCTTCGGCCGACAAGGCGGTGTGTTCGCTGTGGACCTCCTAGTCCCGAGATTAAGCATGTCAGATCTTCCAGAGGCCAGAGTTGAAGACGAGACCAATCTGCTCGGCCGGCCTGCAGCCGGTTGTTATGGAAACGTTTCAGTTGTTAACTGTCGTTTTGATGAGGCCTGTGCTTCTTCACTCCGTAGCCTTGTAGGATTTTTCACGGACACTGCCCATTGTCATCTCATCGGCTGTTGAAGTTTGGATCTGAACTGGGTTATAGTACTGAGGACAGAAGTTTTTAAAAAGGAAAATCTACTCTTTACCTAAGAACAGAATTATTTCATACGATTTCTACCCCGTAGTACTGTGCTTTGTAGCGAACTCTCCCAGATCTGTGGCAGTGTTTTCAAATGTATTTTTTGACCGAAGTCTGGCCTTCACATCACTGTGTAATTTTACTTTCATCCAACAGGGTAGATCAGACGAAAGCAGACTCAGTTCTCAGTTGTTGTGACAAGCCTGGGGAGTCATAGTGGGTAGGGGGTGCGAGGGATTGCTCAGCCAATCAGCTGTAGGGGGGCCATTTGACGGCTGAAAAGAGACTTCTTTTTGTGAGAATTTTCCCAGGATTCTGTGGGTGTAACCTGTGAACACCTTGCTCATTACGTTTTACTAAAGCTTTAGTAACTGACTGTCTGTATATCATCTTCTCCCTCTGGCTGTTCTCCTCCTCCACCTTTCTTTTGTTTTCTCTCTTGCACTCATTTTCTCTCTCCCCCTCTCGCTTTTCCCTCCCTCCCACTCTCTCTCCCTCACCCTCTCCCTCTCTCTCTCTCACAGTCCCAGTGGTACCATCTTGTCTTCAGTGGAGGAGGTGGGATCGTATCTGTTGACAGACGGCACGTGTAAGTGTGGGCTGGAGTGTCCACTAGTAGTGCACAAGGTGAGAGGCCCCGCCCGGACCTGCCCCGCCCCGCCAAAATGTATTTTTAGAACAACCTTTACCAAATATTTCAAGAATAAATTTATATATATGGAAAACTGTAAATGAGATTCCATTCCTTTTAAATTATACTGGTTAATAAATTTAATCATCTTTTTAGGCCAAAAAAAAAAAAACAAGCAAGCGGCTGATTTATTTTATTTTGTGTTTTTCTTGTAATAGCCATACTGTACTTAAAGGTGCAGTTTTTAGGTTTGGGGGAAGCGAGTGAGATAGATTTAGAAAAAACGTCGGTCAAATAGACATTACTAAATGCGTGTGGACCTGAAGTGTGCGATGTAACCTAGCTAGCTAGCTAGCTACAAATAAGCTACAACATTACACCTAACATGCAGTATAGCTATAGCAGGGCTAAATACATCAGCTAACTTGCTAACATTTTCTTGCTACGTTGGGCTACACAGTTTGTGGCAATAACAAATTCCAGCAGAAATAGAAACAGCAGGATAATGGACTGTCCATCAGAAGTACTGAAAGCAGCGTTGCCTTTGAAGCCGATCTAGTCCTTGAGCTCTTTCTGAAAATCCGAAACCGTGTTTAATGGAGTCTTGTCTCTCGCTTGGTTCACTTCTGTCTTAGTCATACTCTTTTCTTCAGTAGTCTTTCCTTTCTTGTTTTTTAAAAACCGGTACACGCCATTGTAGTCAAAGGCAGAACTGGTTGTTTTGGCAGGTTTTTCTCTGCTATTCTTTGTTTTTGTTTTTTAAGTAACTCGCTGTAGCAGTGTCTCTGCTCTGACCGCGCTGTTAACGTGCAACCTGATTGCCGGGCAAAGAGCTGTCCTGATTGGCCTCCTTTCTTAGAGTAAAATAATTTATTAATATCTGTCGGGATGCGATTGAAATTTATCCAGATGTGAAGAAAAAAACGTACATATTGCGCCTTTCATGAAACGCCTTTCATTTTTCAGTCTTTATTGTAAGTGTGTTTTGAACAGACCCAAGCTGTCACACGCTCTAAATTAACCAGGCTAAAACTAAAGTATAATATAAAGCCATCGCTTGTCTATATACAATAATACAGTTAGTTAGAAAGACGTAAAGGTAGCGATTGTCACCGACACTAATGTTGTGTGATAGCAAAGCTTCCTGTGACGTATTTGGAGAATTCTAAACAAGGAAGTTGTGTCTGGTTTGTGTCGAACGAATGCTGGGTAGTGTAATTTGGTAAATGTTACAAACGCTTCATCTTAAATTCTACTGGCTGAATTTCACCAAATTCCACATATTTTGTTCTTTCCTTTGAGACTGTTAGCTAACTTTAGTTAGCGAATATTCACGCCAAACATAAGCTAACAGAAAAGGGTGGATATGTTTGCAAACGCTCTTGATTGTTTGCCTTGTTGGACGCACGTCTGGTTGACAGCATATATCTGAATCGGAACCATATGTTGGTAGTTTTCTTATGTCAGAGAACCTGTGTTTATTGGGAAAGACACAAGTAAACCAGAGGTGGGCTTCGCTGACTTAGAACTTCTGTGAAAAACCTGTTAAAAACTTCTGCTTTGTTGGTAAAATGGGTCTCCAAACAGTTGTTTTCTTGGGAATCCTGGGATACGTAGAAACCCAACACTTCATTGTCACATTCGTACAAAATACTCACTGACAGGTGTCACCTGTAGTCATGTACATGTAAAAAAACAAAACATTTACAATTGCACATATACAGCAATACGACCATATGTGATATGTCTGAAATATCTTCTGGTATTGTTTGAATTGTTTAATTGTGGGTGATTGTGTGCTGCTGCTGTATCCGTATGCTAATGAATAAAGGGGTACAGTCAAATGTGGGTGCTCCTTGACCTCCAACCTGTGGCCCCCTCCCTAATTTCCCCCCCCCCCCCCCTCAGGTGTTTAATTTTGACCCGGGGGCAGTGCTGGTGCAGAGGAGCCAGCCGCCGGGCAAGGCCGAGGAGGACATGACCAAGCTCTGCAACCACCGGCGGAAAGTGGTCGCCATGGCAGCGCTCTGCCGGAGCATGCAGGCCTCCTCCCAGCTGCCCCTCGCCGCCCACGGCACAGGTACCCGCCGGCCCCCCGCCGGGCCGCCGCCGCCGAGCCCATGCCGGCCGCTGGCCCGATACCGGCGCTGCTGTGGGGCTCGACCGTTTACATCACTTTTCATATTGACCGTGAGAGAGTGTGAGAGTAACTTATTAGAGTTAACCTGCCACTGTAGTGTAATATAGGGTGATAAGCATAGTGTAATTTAGACTTCTCTCTCCCTCTATCTCTCTTTCCCTCTGTTTCCCTCCTCTCCTTCTCTCCTTCTCTCTCTCTCTCTCTCTCTCTCTCTGCAGGGGGCCCGTTCTGCTCTGCGGAGAGCAGGGACCTAAGGGTGGGGCCCCTGGGTGCCTGGGAGGAAGGAGGCTGGTACCCCCCCCGCCCCCGGCCCTCCTCGCAGCCAAAACTGAGCCCCAGCCCCACCCCGCCCCACTCCCCCATCTTTCTTTCCCCTTCAACGGCTCTCTGCCCCTGTCTCGCCCCAACCCCAACTCTAGCTCCCGCTTGTCTCCCAGGAAACCGCCCCCCCCTTCCCCCTGCCGCTCCCCCTTCTCCTGCTACGGGCCGCCGCAGAGGTACCCCCGCCCGCCCACCCCCCAAAACCTGTCGCAGAACCCCCGGCCGCCCCGCACCCCGGAGCCCCCTGCCCCCCCGCGGCTGGGGCTCCACCCCCTCGCCTGCTCGCTGGACGCCTCCCTCTCCTCCCCGCCCTCCTCCTCCTCCCCCGGGGCGCTGGGCTTGGGCCGGGCGGGGCTCAGCCACCCGCAGGTCGGCTCCCCGCCCCCTTTCTCCAGTAGCCCCTCCCCCTCCGGGAGCCAGGACTGCCCCTCCCCACGCCAGCGCTCCCGCCACTCTTCGGCCTCCTCCTCCTCTCTCTCCGAGCAGGGGGTGGGCGTGGCCTTAGCTGCTTACCCCCTCGGGGGCCCCTCCCACTCCCCGAAGCCCCTCCCTCCCGCCAGCCCCAGAGGTCGGCTGGAAGGCATGCTGCAGCAGTACAAGGACTCGGGGAGCACCCCCCCGCACCCCCAGCCCGCCGCGGTGCAGAGCAACCAAAGCAACTTCCAGCTGCCCCAGAGCCCCCTGGCACCGCCGCCGCCGCCACCGCCAGCCTTCCCCCCCGACAGGAAGAGCGCCCCAGCCGCTGGCGCTAACGCTAACTCTAGCGCCGGCTTTCTGGGGCAGCTCCTGAGCCAGCAGAAGCAGCAGCACGCCTCCTCCTTCCCCGCCAGCAGCCTCCTGTCTGCGGCCGCCAAGGCGCAGCTGGCCAGCCAGAAGAGCCAGAACCAGAACCAGAACCCGAGCCCGAGTGGTGGCGCTAATGCTAACACGCCGGGCGGCGCTAACGAGGCTCAGCAGTCCAAGGTATTGATCAGCACTTTGCACAGTAGCGCTAGGACCCCTCCCACGACTCACGCCCTCCTGATCCCCCACTCCTCCCCCTCGCCCTCCTCCTCGCCCTCCTCCTCCTCCTCCTCCCCGCGTGCACAGCGCCCCCTGCTGGACAAGGCCGCCCAGCGCAAGCGTCAGCGCCGGTCCCCCACAGTGCTGAGCATGCTGAAGGAGTCGCAGCTCCACAGCCTGAGAGCGGCCGCCCCGGAGCCTTCCTCCTCCTCCTCTACCTCGCTTCTGCTGCACCCCCACCCAGATAACCATCTCCAGCCGAGCCCCGCCCCCGGCCCGCCCCCCAAGCAGCCGGCCGACGCCCAGGACAGCAGGAGGGCCCCTGCCCCGCCCCTCTCCGCCCTCCTTCACCTGCTGAGCATTCAGAGCACCCAGGCCTCCGCCTCTGCTCAGGCCAGTCCCCCGCCTCCTGCTCCGCCCCCAGCCCCGCCTCTTCCTCGCCGGGCCCCTCCGTGACCCTGCCCGCTCATTACCAAGCCTCGCCCACCTCGCTGACCGCCCCCCAGCTGCCCCAAAGCTTTTCCGCCGCCCCGGAGCACCCCGCCCGCCTGGCCTCCCCGCAGGCCTTCCCTCCTGTGGGCATGGCCGAGGAGATGACGGACGGCGGGCCCAAGATGGGCCAGAACCTCGGCCCCGGCCCCGCCCTTGCTGTGGGCCCGTCGCCCGGGTCCCAGGACGTGGGCGCTCAGATCCTCAGCCTGCTGGGGCAGCTGCCCTCCGGCCCGCTGGAGGAGAGGGGCCCCGAAGAGTCCAGCGGGGCCCCCATCGCAGGCCACACCGCCTCCGCAGGTGAGCGAATCCCTCGCCCCGCGCACACCGCTGCTCTCTCACCGCTACACCCAAACGCTGCTGCTCTCTCGCTGCTACACCCAAACGCTGCTGCTCTCTGCTACACCCAAACAACGCTGCTCTCTTGCTGCTACACCCAAACACCGCTGCTCTCTCGCTGCTACACCCAAACGCTGCTGCTCTCTGCTACACCCAAACACCGCTGCTCTCTTGCTGCTACACCCAAACACCGCTGCTCTCTTGCTGCTACTCCCAAACACCGCTGCTCTCTCGCTGCTGCACCCAAATGCTGCCGCTCTCTCACTGCTACACCCAAACGCTGCTGCTCTCTGCTACACCCAAACACCGCTGCTCTCTTGCTGCTACACCCAAACACTGCTGCTCTCTCGCTGCTACACCCAAACACCGCTGCTCTCTCACTGCTACACCCAAACACCGCTGCTCTCTTGCTTGCTGCTACACCCAAACGCTGCTGCTCTCTCACTGCTACACCCAAACACCACTGCTCTCTTTCTGCTACACCCAAACGGTGCTGCTCTCTCACTGCTACACCCAAACACTGCTGCTCTCTTGCTGCTACACCCAAACGCTGTTCCCAGCGTCTGGGAGCAGAGAGAAATGTTTAAAATGCATCACTCACTGCTACTGGTTAAGCCCACCCATGGGAGCTAAAGCATAGGTTGATGGCTGCATAATGTTGCAAGCCATCCAGAGTGCACATCGCTTTCTAGGCAAACTGAAGCAAAACATTTGCATCTTGAACCCAGCCCATTTCTAACTTCATACGCTTCCACTAAATTAGACTGAGGCTCGAACCCGAGTTCCCACCTGTCCCAGAGAGTGCAGGGTTTGGCTGGGAACATGAGTGAACATGGGTATTATAACGTGTTAAAGGGACTGAGACCTGCTCATGAAGCTCAGAAGGTGTCCGGTGCAGTGCGTGTAAAATGCTGATAGCATTACCCACGGGAGTCTGATAAAATGGCCACAGGAAACGCACAACGATCACGGACAACGATATTGGCAGCCATTTTGAAACCCTTTGCATTTTTTACGACTCTGAGAACTAGGCTGGCGTGACGAGCTGTCAGTCATCAGGACGTCGTTGTGTCCGCGCCCCCGGACTCTCAGCGTGCCGTCCGGCGTTTGGCAGGGGTTCCGTTTCCGAGCGGTTAGCCCTCTCTTAACGAGGAGCCTGTCCGGGCCCAGGAGGCGGTGTGACATCACCACCGAACCCTCCGCGCGTAAAAAGAGCCTGACGCCGCGGTGACTCATCACACAGGAGGGCTGTGCTGGTGTCACCCGTCTGGAGAATCCTGATGTTTTGTGGAATGACGTTCATGTGCACGATTTCATTTTTCGACTTTGGATTGGCGGGTCGCTGCGATTGTTTCCAGTAGTTTTGAAGTGACGTTGTTATCATCAGTAGCCAGTAATTTGACTGGCAGTGTTATCTGATGTCGATATCTCGGTTTTTACACGATGGTGCAAACTGAAACTTGGTTTCCACATTCATGGCATAAACATTTATATGATATTTTGACTGGCTGTCTTCACTGTTAAGCAGAGAGGACGACTGTAGAACACACCCAGGCGCTGTCAGTTAGTTCTGGAGAACAGAACGAGATGAAGGCAGGGTGGTTTCTTAGAAAAACACGTTTCTGTTATTCACTTTCGCAACGGGCTCCTTCGCTGTTTTTTTCTTGTGGTTTTCGCTCACCTTGCGAAGATCCCACACAGGCGACATTTTGGCTTAGTTTACGGTGTCAGCGGCACGTCAGACCTGTCGTCTGGTGCATTTACAGTTTGGAGCATTATCATCATGGCTGCATGTAGGAGAACTACATGTACATGTGAAAAGAGCATCATCAGGCACCGTGCAGATAAAAGCAAACCAGCATAGAAACAGAAAACAGTCGCCGTGTCATAATTTGCAAAGGTTGTGCGCCCACAAAACTGAATTCTGATTGGTTGCGACGTGTGTATTATTTTTCCGCATTCATCTGGCTATGAAGTAGTGCCCGCCAAAGTTCAATGATTGTTCTAAACTAACGCACATCAGGCTGATTCCATTAATACAATGGAAATTTGTTAGACCAAGCAAGCCAACTGTTACAGTCAAACTTGCGAGGGTCGCATGATGTCCCTGAATGACTGTATTGGACAGTAGCCAGCCTAGTTCCAGCTCGACTACTTTTATAGTTAAGCTTCTGTTTTGAATATAATTCAGTAGTTGGGTAGCCAGCTGTGCTGTGAGACCATTTTGTAATATTTCCATTTTCCATTGCAGTGGAATCTCATATTTTGAAACGCATATTTTGATTACAATTATGCTTTTTTCTGTTGTTTAAGCGGGATAATAACCAAGCGGCTGGGCGTTATGTCCAATGCGAAGGTAGTGAATTTGCCTCAGGCGATTTCCCTCTGTGCGGGTCGTTCAATCTGTGTAATGCTCAGCCCCTCAGGCATTATCCTGTTTATAAAACGGCTCACCAGCGAAAAGCATCAGTGCAATCAAACCATGCATTTCAAAATATATATTTGCTATATTCAGACTCTATTCAT
This sequence comes from Anguilla japonica, assembly GCA_025169545.1. Taxonomy (NCBI): domain Eukaryota; kingdom Metazoa; phylum Chordata; class Actinopteri; order Anguilliformes; family Anguillidae; genus Anguilla; species Anguilla japonica. The sequence continues at coordinate 3,558,197 of CM045895.1, forward strand.
GTAGATTAGAAAATATCCTCTGTTTTAATGCTTTTTTTCTTTTCCTACGTACGGTGATTTAGTGTGGCCAACACAAAGTGGTAAACAACACTGATAGTTCATTTCCAGCTGTGATTGGTTGATTCCGATAAGTTCATTTCCAGCTGTGATTGGTTGATTCCGATAAGTTCATTTCCAGCTGTGATTGGTTGATACCGATAAGTTCATTTCCAGCTGTGATTGGTTGATTCCGATACGTTCATTTCCAGCAGTGATTGGTTGATACCAGTACGTTCATTTCCAGCAGTGATTGGTTGATACCAGTACGTTCATTTCCAGCAGTGATTGGTTGATACCAGTACGTTCATTTCCAGCTGTGATTGGTTGATACCGGTGTGACCCCTGGTCTGTTCTTTCATTCAGATTTGATCTCACAGCGTTCATGCTCTTCATACCCTGGTTATTATATGATTAAATGAATCTCATGATTCTTACATTGTTTTTTCCTTTCTCCTGCTTCATCTCATTTGGCCATTTCTGTCCTCTTAAGTTTGCTGTAATATCTGTAGATTCAGCACTTTTAAAGTCATACAGCACGGGAGAACATACAGCACGGGACATGAGAGAACATACAGCATGAGAACATACGGCACGGGACATGAGAGAACATACAGCACGGCCTCCATTTATGAGCAGTTGCAGCCTATCCAGCTATTCATTGATGACACAGTATTTTGTCATGTTATTTGTAAGTGACGGTTTGTGTGTGGAGTGATAGTGCTTACATACAGGCTGTTTGATTGGATTTACACTCGCTGCAGAACGTGGTCTCAGCCAATCAGCATCCAGGATTTGAAACAGCCCATTTTATGAAATGTGTGCTCCTGGGCCTTGATGCTGCAGTTCTGCTGGACGCGCACAGACTTTTGGAATTCACTGCATGTTGCTGTGTGAGGGAAAGGGCTGGAGAATCGATTAGTGACGCCTCTCGGTTAAACGCACGCTCTCCCCCTCCACCTCGCAGGCACCCTCGTGACGCTGGAGTCCCGGGAGTCCCCGGAGACGCGGTTGCCAGGCGCCTGCAGCCCTGGCGCCGGCCTGGCCCCGCCCCCGTCGCCGGGGGACACGCCCAGCTCGCTGCAGCTGGCCGAATCCTTCCCGTTCATGAGCCAGGAGCAGCTGCTGCAGCTGCTGTCCACCCACTCCGGCCTGCCCTCCCTGCTGGCCCCGCCCTTCCTGGGCTCCCTGCCCATCGGCCTGTGGATGGGGGGCGGGCAGAGCCAGGCCCCGCCCCAGACCCCGCCCCCGGCTCCGCCCCCGCAGGCCGGGCTGCTGAACCACGCCTCCCAGCTGAACATCCTGCCCGGCATGCTGGGTGCTCAGGGAGACCTGCCCGTCAGCCTCCTGGGGCTCCTGAACGCCCCGCCCCCCGGCCCCGGCCCCGCCCCGGAGCTGGGGGAGAAGCCGGGGGCCCTGCAGGCGCTGCTCACCGCCTCCCTCCTGCTGGGCCAGCAGCAGGCCGCCCTGCTGCCGCTGGCGGGGCTGGGCCAGCCGCTGGACCTCCTCCTGCAGCAGCAGCCCTTCCCCGCCCCCCTGCCGGAGGGCGTGGCCCTGGAGAAGGCCCCCGCGGGGCTGGGGGGGCCGGCCGACTCGGGCCCCGGGCTCCTGGAGGCCTGCAGTCGCTCCTGCTCCCCCCGCCCCCCGCCTTCCTGTCCCTAAGCCCCGCCCTGCTCGCCGCCACGCTCGGCCTCCCAGACACGCCCGCTTCCCAGCAGCCCCTAACCCCCCAACCCCCGCCAGCCCCTACTCAGGTAGGCCGCCTGCCGCCCGCACCCGCCCCCGCACCCCCTCCGTGCCTAACCCCGCTGTCCCGCCGTTTAAAGGGGAACTCCGCCCAAAAATCAGCATCGTTTACATCGCCTCTTACCCTGATTACACCTGCTCACGTGTCATAACCAAACCTCTCATCAGCACAAGGCAGCTGAAATGTCATAGGAATGTGACTCCTCCCCTTCTTAACACTGAAGTAAATGGAGGTGTCGTTTGAATTGGAGAATACTGTGTACTGGTGAAAAATCTGTTGAATTTCTGCAGTCAGTTATTTTAGTTTAGGCTGAACTCCAGCCAACTTTCCAGAGTCCATTCTCTCCAATAGGGCGCAGGGGAGGCGCTATACCTGTGTGACATCATCGTTTGGGGGTGGGGCACTGGACATTTAATATGGGCTAAAGTATTGTGACATACATAAGATGGATGCCTTACTCCTTAAGGCAAATGTGTCCATCATTACTCCTTATCACATGATTTTTGGCTGCAGTTCCCGTTTAACCTCAACCACTTAATTTCAGAGAGACAGATTACATTCTTGCATACAGTCCATTTGTTTAGTGTATGTGTGAGATATATATATATATATTCTTACGTAAAGTAAAGGGAGAGAGAGGGGGTTGAGAGAGAAGGAGGTAGAGAGAGAGGACGGGGGAGGAGAGGGAGAGAGAGGAGAGGGAGGGAGGGAGGGTGGAAGAGAGGGAGTGGGATGGAGGGTGGGAGAGAGAGGGAGAAAGCAGAAGGGAGAGGGAGCAAAAGAGAGAGAGAGGGAAGGAGAAGAGGGAGCAAGAGAAGGAGGGAGAGAGAGAGAAAGTGAGTGAGAGAGAGAGAGAGAGAGAGAAGGAGGGAGAGAGATTTGATGGCGTGAAGGTGGTGAGAGTGACAGATTTGAACCCGTGTCCCCCGCAGGTGACCCTCTCCAGTCCCGCTCTGGGCTCTACCTCTGTGTCCTGCGCCTCTCTGATCCCCAGCCCCGCCCCCGACGTGGCCGACGCCCTGACCACCTTGTCAGGCCAGGGCAAAGCCAACGCCCTGCCCCCCCACCTCTTACCCCCCCTGCTGGGCCCTGGGGTTCTAGGTGAGTAAGACCTTCGTCCTGCTCACAACAGAGGTCTGAGACTGCAATTCTGCAAGGGCACAGTGCCTGCAGGTTTAACTCCAGTCCTGGAGGGGGCGCTGTGCCTGCAGTTTTAACTCCAGTCCTGGAGGGGGCGCTGTGCCTGCAGCTCCAGTCCTGGAGGGGGGCTGTGCCTGCAGGTGTGTGCCTGCAGTTTTAACTCCAGTCCTGGAGGACTGCAGTGTCTGCAGGTTTAACTCCAGTCCTGGAGGGGGCGCTGTGTCTGCAGGTTTGCAAACTCCAGTCCTGGAGGGGCACTCCAGTTTAACTCCAGGAGGGGCAGTGTCGCTTTAACTCCAGTCCTGGAGGGCCGCAGTCTGCAACTCCAGTCCTGGAGGGCCGCTGTGTCTGCGGGTTTAACTCCAGTCCTGGAGGGGGTAGTGTCTGCAGGTTTGACTAGGTTCTGCTAGGTTTCATTTTCACCTCAGAATCAGCAGCCAGTCCAAACCCAAGCAGCCAGGTGAGGAGAGTTACTGTAATAGAACTGCCCTGCTTGATCAGTTCAGACCTGAGTAACCAAACCCAGCGGAACATGGGCTTACTGACCAATGCCAGTGCTGCAGGGCCCTTCTATAAGCCAATCAGGGAAATGAAGCTACTAAGAGCTGAAGAGCCCCACAGGGTCCCTGACACACACACACACACACACAGACACATACACTCACACTCTCTCACACACACTCACACACACTCCCACTCTCTTTCTCACACACACACACACACACACACAGACACGTACACTCACACTCTCACACACACACACACACACACAGTATCATTTTCTTTATTTCACTGGAGGATTAAAACCTCTTTCACAAATGATCAGGAACAGGAGCGGAGCAGTTAATGGAGCAGAAAACCCAAATGTGTAGCACCAGGAAAAACACAAAGAATCTCGAGTAGCAGGCCAGACTGCGGAGACCGAGGCGTTTCGGTTCAGCCACTTCAGGAAATGAGCTGCAGTTGCCTTGATTAACGGGGTGAAAAAAAACCACTGAATATTTTCGGTTGAATTGAATTTCAGTTAATTTCCTGAATTGAATTAACCTAAGTGGCATTTCCTCAGTCCTGGTACAGTTAAACTGCGGGTAAAACCTGCTGTGAGAACTAACCTGATTGAGCGTCGTTTGTAGTTTAGCTCTGAATTGCGGCAGCCTAATCTTGCGTGCACCCGTGAAGTGAAGCTCGCCCTGTTTTACAGGAGACCTGGCGGCGCTAGGCAACATGGGCGGCCTCCACGGCATGATGGGGGCCGGACCTCTGCTGCTGCCCCCTATGCAAGCCCCCGGGCTGGGCATGCCTCTACTCCAGGCCCAGGCTGCGGGCCTAAACCCTCTGGCCTGCCTGCTGAACAACCTGCAGGTACGCTTCCGTCCGTCCATCCGTTGTCCACTCGGTCACCAGCAGCCACGGTGATCCGTCTCAGGCTTCCAGACAAACCGGCTACTGAACCAGGGGCAAGACCCGAATAATGACTTACAAATACTTTTAATCAGTTTGCACATGTGCAGACGCATAACGAGGTTGTGCATTTTAAACCACATTTTCGCCCCAGCCCTGCTGCACACTGCTTGTGTAACGTCGTCCTTGTACCATTACGTCTTTGTTTTTTTAAAAAAATAAACTTTTTTGTGTTATGCTTTGTCACAGTACTGGGGGTGAAATATACCGTAGCGTAGTGATTAGGGAACCGGGTATGGAACTGAAGAGGTTGCGGGGTTGATTCTCAGGTGGCTTTGTCCCTGTGAGCGCGAGGACTAAATTGCTCCAGTTATTAAAATATCCGGCCGTCTGAATGAAGTGTTTGTAAAAAATGAAATTAAAACCTGAACGTTGCTCTGAGAAAATTCCTGCTAAGCACATTAATGGGATTGTAAGAGTGAAGTTACTGAGCTACTGCACACCGAGTGGCCTTAAGCACACTGTAAGTACACTGTTAGATACGACGTGAAGGCTGTGTATGTACACGTTATTACATCGTACTTGCAGCTGTGAAATCTGTTTTATGGGTGCATTTCGAAACGCTCTCTCTGACTGCAGCGGCATGATCATGTGACCGCAGGTACAAACGTGTGTAAGGGACACCTCAGTACGCTGAAGTCCATTGCTTTCTGTTGATACGTGCAGTGTGACGGTGTGTGTGTGTACATTACTGTCACACTGTACCTGCTGTGTGTCACACAGGTGTGGGTGGGGTTACTTGCTGTGAAGTGGGAGGAGTTATTCTAATTGAATGTGATGTCATTGGATGATTTGAGTCCATTGCTCTCCTCTGTAGTTGAACATGGGCCCCGCCCTCTCCATGGGTGGGGAGAAGCCAATAGGCATGCAGGAAGCGACCAGCCCCGCCCCTCAGGACAACATTTCAGCCAATCAGCTGGCGCCGGAGCCCGTGCCGAACCCCAGCCACGCCTTAGGGCCCCAGCCGCAGCGTGAGGGGGCCCCCGGGGGCCTCCTGGACCCCTACAGCTCCTTCATGGACACCATCTACACCTCCTTCCTCCAGGTCAGCGGGCGGTCCCCCGAGGGGGCGGAGCCTACCCCAGCCCCGCCCCCCTCCTTCCCCGGGGAGCCGCCCCAGAACAGTGCCCCGCCCTCCCTCAGCCCCCGCCGGGCCTGCTCCCTGCGGAACCCCGACCTGTCCCGCCTCGGCATGGAGGCGGCCCAGTCCCCCGCCCGGGGCACTCCCAAACTGAGCGAGGACAGCTCCTCCACGCCCCCGCCCCTGAGCCAGCGCAGCGAGCCCCCGGCCCCGCCCGCTTTCCCCGAGGAGGCCAAGACGGACTGCGGCTCCGCCCACCCCTACAGCAACGGGCTGCCGTCCGAGGGGGAGGGGCAGGGGCAGGGGGAGGGGCCACAGGGGTACCACGGGCCCCCGGAGGGAGTCAACGGCACAGAGAACCACATGGGGCCCCAGGACACGCAGGGAGAGAGGGTGAGTGTGTGTGCGTGTGTGTGTGTGTGTGTGTGTGCACTTGCGCGCGTGTGTATGAGTGTGTATGTTATGTCGTAGTGTCCTGTCTGACCCCCCCCCACCCCCCCCTGTTTTTCAGGGACCCACCGTCAGACCTGGGGGAGCCAGGAGGGGCAGGAAGAGAAAGCAAGTGTAAGTCACATGACCTGCCCTGACCAATCAGGTGCACCGTTACTGATAATGATCATATCTGTACATTTGTTGTATAGTAGTGGTGTAAAATGTGAAGACCTTTTAGGATAAAGACCCTGAGGCTTGTAGGGCGGAGGTGTGGATCTGATTGGATGTTGTAGGTCCAGTCATTTCATAGGTAACAGTGCCAGCGCCTCTTTCTCCTGTGACCACACTGGTGTCCTTGAGAGTGATGTCTCGTGTGTGTGTATTAGGTTGCCAAGGGAACCAGATGTCTCCAGGGAGATGGATACAGGTGTTTCAGAGGAGCCCATGGCCACGGTGAGATCCCCAACCTACACCCAACCCCCACCAACCTCCACCTAACCCCCATCAACCTACACCCAACCCCCACCAACCTACACCTAACCTACACCCAACCTCCTTCAATGTACACCCAACCCCCACCCCTATACCCAACCCCCCAAATGTACACTACACCTAACCCCACCCCCCCCAGCCACACCCAACCCCCAACCTATACCCAACCCCCACAAACCTACACTTAACCTACACCCAACCCCCACCAACCTATACCCAACCTCCTTCAATGTACACCTAACCTACACCCAACCCCCACCACCTACACACAACCCCCGCCAAACTGTACCTAAACTACACCCAACACTCGTCCCACTCCCTACCAACCCAAACACCAACTCACTCTCCATGCGGGAACAGTCACTGTCTGTTAAAGCAACATGCATTTACCTAAATATTTAAATCTGTGTTCTGAACCTCACGTCCTGGAGAGTTTTTGCATTTCCTTTCGTTCGGCAGTCAGGTGAGAGATCCTCTCGCTTATACAAATCGCTGAAAACCAGCAGACGCTGCAGCCCTCCAGGATTTGAGTCTGAAATCCTGATTTAAAGTGAGGCATTATTTTACCTGTTCAAACTCTGCTTGGAGTCGTACCAGAGCATGCTTTAAATTCAGGAAGAGAAACATCAGGAAAGTGATTTCAGATGGCCCCGAATTCTGCAAAACTTGGGCAGATTATTTCTGACTATATTCAGAAATATTTTGAACGCAGTAAAAGGTGATTAGATTGTACGAGTTTCTTTCCCGAGATGTCCTGTCGTCGTGGTAATGATAACTTTTTAACGTAACCCTGACGACACGAGGAGAGTCTGCAGTGCCAAACGGACTCCTTACGGAAGACTGAAAAATGTGCGACGTTGCCATGGCAGTGCGGTGTGGTGCCAACGTGCCTGCGCTCTCTACCCAACGCTGTCAGCCTGAAGTCTCTCTACCCAGCGCTCTCAGACTGAAGTCTCTCTACCCAGCGCTGTCAGCCTGAAGTCTCTCTACCCAGCGCTGTCAGCCTGAAGTCTCTCTACCCAGCGCTCTCAGACTGAAGTCTCTCTACCCAGCGCTGTCAGCCTGAAGTCTCTCTACCCAGCACTGTCAGCCTGAAGCATCTCTACCCAGCGCTGTCAGACTGAAGTCTCTCTACCCAGCACTGTCAGCCTGAAGCATCTCTACCCAGCGCTGTCAGACTGAAGTCTCTCTACCCAGCACTGTCAGCCTGAAGCATCTCTACCCAGCGCTGTCACACTGAAGTCTCTCTACCCAGCACTGTCAGCCTGAAGCATCTCTACCCAGCGCTGTCACACTGAAGTCTCTCTGCCAGGCGGTGGTCAGACTGAAGTCTCTCTGCTGTTTCTCTCAGACTGAGGTCTCTCTGCTGTTTCTCTCAGACTGAAGTCTCTCTGCTCTTTCTCTCAGACTGAAGTCTCTCTGCTCTTTCTCTCAGACTGAAGTCTCTCTGCGGTTTCTCTCAGACTGAAGTCTCTCTGCTCTTTCTCTCAGACTCAAGTCTCTCTGCTGTTTCTCTCAGACTGAAGTCTCTCTGCTGTTTCTCTCAGACTGAAGTCTCTCTGCTGTTTCTCTCACACTGAAGTCTCTCTGCTGTTTCTCTCAGACTGAAGTCTCTCTGCTGTTTCTCTCAGCCTGAAGTCTCTCTGCTGTTTCTCTCAGACTGAAGTCTCTCTGCTGTTTCTCTCAGACTGAAGTCTCTCTGCTGTTTCTCTCAGACTGAAGTCTCTCTGCTGATTCTCTCAGACTGAAGTCTCTGCTGATTCTCTCAGACTGAAGTCTCTCTGCCGTTTCTCTCAGACTGAAGTCTCTGCTGTTTCTCTCAGACTGAAGTCTCTCTGCTGTTTCTCTCGGACTGAAGTCTCTCTGCTGTTTCTCTCAGACTGAAGTCTCTCTGCTGTTTCTCTCAGACTGAAGTCTCTCTGCTGTTTCTCTCGGACTGAGGTCTCTCTGCTCTTTCTCTCGGACTGAAGTCTCTCTGCTCTTTCTTTCAGACTCAAGTCTCTCTGCTGTTTCTCTCAGCCTGAAGTCTCTCTGCTGTTTCTCTCAGCCTGAAGTCTCTCTGCTGTTTCTCTCAGCCTGAAGTCTCTCTGCTGTTTCTCTCAGACTGAAGTCTCTCTGCTGTTTCTCTCAGTCTCGGGGCCCTTACCCCGCCAGCCAGCTGCAATCAGCTCCTCACACATTAGCGCCCAGAGCAGATCGGGCTACGGCTGTCCTGTTAGGGGACCGAAACGCTGCACTGCGGGAAGAGACAGCGCGCCGATGTGCTTACCCTGGGAGGTCTTCTGAATCCTTCCCGCTGTGTTTCGGCTCCTAATCTGCAAGGCTGGGGCTCCGGCCCATTTAATAGAGTTTATTCAGGAAATTAACTGAAATTAAATGCATTCATCAACAAAAAAGAACATCATGGGTATTTTCCAATTTGCAATAAAATCTTTGTTCCCTGAATGAACTGCTTTGAAGATGTATTGACCTCCAACCCGGTATAACATGTTAATCATATTGTAGTGAATACTTTGTTCTAATCCTAGTGGGTTTACATATCACTAATGTTCTTGTGTGTGTATGTGTGTGTGTGTGTGCGTGTATGTGTATATATTTCAGATGGTGCTACAGAAGCCGGAGAGATCGGTGAAAAGCAAGAGGAGGAGGGTGTTCAGATAGCGGCCATCTTTGAACCCTGTCAACACCAGCGCTACGGCAACCCTTCCCACAATCCCCCCCCCCCTCCATTCATTACGAATCTGAGCCCCAGAGGGTCACTGAGCCCTGGACACTCTCTAGATGTTCCCGTGACAACCCGCCGTCCGCAGCGCCGTGCTCCTCACCCCCGGGGGGATTTACCCGGCCCTCCGGTGTCCCGGCCCTCCTCAGCGTTAGAATATCGCCAATGTGTGCATTAGACTTGAATTCAAAGAGAGCATTAGTGCGTTTTGTGTGTGCGCGAGTGCGTGTGCTTGTGTGCCTGTGTGTTTTCAGGTTTAGGTCCCCCACGCTGTGCCCTGTGTGAGCTGTGTGGTTTACTGAGGCTGGCTGCAGCCAATCCGACAAGCAGGAGCGTCCATCTCACCGGCTGTTCCTTCCCAATGGGGATTTGCTGCCACCTACTGGCCAACCGCATAACGACACATAAATAAATATTCACGAGTTAGCAGGAAATGGGGGTGTACAGGGAGGGAGGGTCTGGCTTGGGGGGGGGGGGGTGTTCAGTTCTGGAAGGGCCTCAGTGTCTGCTGCTTTTCAGCACTTGTGTGTTTTACTTCCTCGTTGAAGACAAGCCTGGTTTCCAAGGTCTGTATTGGCCGTTTGAAAGGAAACCACAAAAAAAAACTACTTTCAGACACAGCAGCTGTCTGGGTCTGGCATTGAGATCCCTGACGAGGGTGCAGCAGTGTGGTTTCTCCACCAGCTGAGTCTCTCGCTCCTTTTCCCAGAAGCAGTCTCTAAGCTGTTCATTGGCCACAGTTCGTACGTTAAAAAGCAGTTCCCCTTTCATCCCGAGTGGCTCAACTCTTCAAATGACATTTTCCTTCTTCCATTACATGACATTACAGGCATTTAGCAGACGCTCTTATCCAGAGCGACTGACACAACCAGCTCGGCTCTTTCAGGTAGTCCCTTACAATACGTCAAAACGGGCCACCTCCTACTGAACAGTGTCCCACAGCCACAGACACACTGCTCTAACTGCTACACACAGCGAGTCAGTTACCGTGGGTGTCTGTGACTGACTGCCAGTCCCCTACCACCATAGGCACCAGTTACTGACCGTATTTAAGTAATAAAAGTAATAAAGCAGATTATGCAATTTTTACTATTGGATTTTGTACATATGTACAGTTTTAGTATTTTATTTTGTACACTTTTTTTTTTATTTTTAGAAATAATGGTCATTTGTAAAGTATTACTCCCTCAAAACGCCCTCCCTCATATTTACATTTTTTTTTTTTTTTTGTAAAGAAAATACTTTTAAAATTGTGAACTGTAGCTTTGTTTTTATATGGGAGTTTTTTTATTTAACAGATTAAAATGTTTACCAAAAAAGCACAAGCTCTGCGTTTTGTCTTCTGTCAGAAGAAAAAGTCCAGCGTGTGGATAAAGCACATTTATTTCAGGTTCCAACACCAGGTCTAATGTACAGTCCAGTCCATCGTAGGCGTTGACTAAGCAAAGTTATCTGCAGCGATGGGAGAATCGGGCGTCGTGACGACAAATGGGCGGAGCCAGTTACACCATCTGCAACCAATCGATGAACTCTGATTGGTTCAAACACAGCAGTGACTGGCAGATTGGCAGCCCCACCCACAATTGGTTCCATGCCACCTCACTCTCCCATCCCTGGTTATCCTGTGGCAAATCAGTCAGATACAAGAAGCAATGAAAATATTTTAAGGTATACAGGCATATTTACAAGCATCTGTTCCTGCCCCGCCCCACCCCGCCCCAACAACCAGTGGGTACTCCTGCGCTCGAACGTTACCTCTTCAGTTAGTGGATGTATTTACCCATGATGCACTCCTGTACAAACAGCCTGGATGACTTTGCCCCTGTGGGCGGGGTCTGGGCACTCTGACAGGCACGTGAAAACCACGCCCAGCTTTGCTGTACAAGGGCCTGGACTGGGAATGGTTACACCAGGCGGCTATATTAAAAGACCTGGTGGAGAATACAGAAGAGGAGGCCTGTCCTGGTTCAAGGGTACTGTAGTGTGGGAGCATTTGGTCTTGTTTGGTTTTTTCCTACATTCCAACTTTGCAAAAAAAACATCGAAAAAAAAAAAAGGCGGAGGTGGAGAAAAGGGCTATTGGAGAGGAGAAAGGAGAAGATTACTCTCCTGTTTCCCCCTCCTCCTCTTCCTCTACTTAGAAAGTGGAAGAGCGACAGGTTTATTTGGACAGTTTCTTCATCCTCTGGTCCAGCGCTGAGAAGTTCTCCTCGATCGCCTTCAGGTTCTCCTTCATCGTCTGCTGGACCTGAGGGGGCGGGACCAGACACTTTTACACAGGCAGCCCCTGATGTCAATCAAACAATCCACAAACCAATGCTTGGTTTCTGTACAACAAGTTTCACCCAGCGTTTCACAGACAGTCAGGTGAAAAACTAAAGGCTGATAGGTTCATTTTGGGGAAAAGGGGCTCATCCAATCAGGAAAGCACAGAACCCTCAAAAGTGTGCAGCTCAAAGTGGGGTTTTCAGACCCTGAATCCTGCTGGTAGTGGCTGAGGCAGGTGAAAACAGGCTGTGAATGGAACTGGTAAATGGAATGGAACAGAGCTAAAGGGCTCGAGTATTTCCTCCATGTGCATGACTCCTGTGGAGAGATGTGAGTGTGTGCCTGTGAGAGCAGTAAGAACAGAATCATGAGTGTGTATCTGTGAGAGCAGTAAGAACAGAATCATGAGTGTGTATCTGTGAGAGCAGTGAGAACAGAATCGTGTGTGTGCCTGTGAGAACAGTAAGAACATAATCATGAGTGTGTGTCAGAGCAGTAAGAACAGAATCATGAGTGTGTGCCTGTGAGAGCAGTAAGAACATAATCATGAGTGTGTGCCTGTGAGAGCAGTAAGAACAGAATCATGAGTGTGTACCTGTGAGAGCAGTGAGAACAGAATCGTGTGTGTGCCTGTGAGAGCAGTAAGAACATAATCATGAGTGTGTGTCAGAGCAGTAAGAACAGAATCATGAGTGTGTGCCTGTGAGAGCAGTAAGAACATAATCATGAGTGTGTGCCTGTGAGAGCAGTAAGAACATAATCATGAGTGTGTACCTGTGAGAGCAGTAAGAACAGAATCGTGTGCCTGTGAGAGCAGTAAGAACAGAATCATGAGTGTGTGTGTGCCTGTGAGAGCAGTAAGAACAGAATCATGAGTGTGTGTCTGTGAGAGCAGTAAGAACAGAATCATGAGTGTGTGCCTGTGAGAGCAGTAAGAACATAATCATGAGTGTGTACCTGTGAGAGCAGTAAGAACAGAATCATGAGTGTGTGTCTGAGAGCAGTAAGAACAGAATCATGAGTGTGTGTGTGCCTGTGAGAGCAGTAAGAACAGAATCATGAGTGTGTGTCAGAGCAGTAAGAACAGAATCATGAGTGTGTGCCTGTGAGAGCAGTAAGAACAGAATCATGAGTGTGTGTGTGCCTGTGAGAGCAGTAAGAACATAATCATGAGTGTGTGTCAGAGCAGTAAGAACAGAATCATGAGTGTGTGTGAGAGCAGTTAAGAACAGAATCATGAGTGTGTGCCTGTGAGAGCAGTAAGAACAGAATCATGAGTGTGTGCCTGTGAGAGCAGTAAGAACAGAATCATGAGTGTGTGTCTGTGAGAGCAGTAAGAACAGAATCATGAGTGTGTGCCTGTGAGAGCAGTAAGAACAGAATCGTGTGTGTACCTGTGAGAGCAGTAAGAACAGAATCATGTGTGTACCTGTGAGAGCAGTAAGAACAGAATCATGAGTGTGTGCCTGTGAGAGCAGTAAGAACAGAATCATGAGTGTGTGCCTGTGAGGGCAGTAAGAACAGAATCATGAGTGTGTGTCTGTGAGGGCAGTAAGAACAGAATCAAGAGTGTGTGTCTGAGAGCAGTAAAACAGAATCATGAGTGTGTGTTTGTGAGAGCAGTAAGAACAGAATCATGAGTGTGTGTCTGTGAGAGCAGTAAGAACAGAATCGTGAGTGTGTGTGTGTCTGTGAGAGCAGTAAGAACAGAATCATGAGTGTGTGTGTGTCTGTGAGAGCAGTAAGAACAGAATCATGAGTGTGTGTGTGTCTGTGAGAGCAGTAAGAACAGAATCATGAGTGTGTGTCTGAGAGCAGTGAGAACAGAATCATGTGTGTACCTGTGAGAGCAGTAAGAACAGAATCATGAGTGTGTACCTGTGAGAGCAGTAAGAACAGAATCATGAGTGTGTGCCTGTGAGAGCAGTAAGAACAGAATCATGAGTGTGTGTCTGTGAGCAGTGAGAACAGAATCGTGTGTGCCTGTGAGAGCAGTAAGAACAGAATCATGAGTGTGTGTACCTGTGAGAGCAGTAAGAACAGAATCATGAGTGTGTGTACCTGTGAGAGCAGTAAGAACAGAATCATGAGTGTATACCTGTGAGAACAGTAAGAACAGAATCATGAGTGTGTGCCTGTGAGAGCAGTAAGAACAGAATCATGAGTGTGTACCTGTGTGAGCAGTGAGGCGTCGTCTTTCAGGGAGTTATTGATCATCTGCTGAGTGGTGTCCAGGTACGTCAACAGCGAGCCAAACTGCATGGCTGAGAGAGAGAGAGAGAGAGAGTATTTACTATTTATACAAATACAATACAATTTGCCTTCGGAAAGTGTTACTATATGCAACCAATCTGATCTACAGAGCTGGAATCACACAGGTATCTGTCAAAAATTGCTAGGATGGTGGAGGGAGGTGTGTATATAGTGTAAGATGGACGTAGGAGTGGCGGTGTAAGAGGGGACAGGTGGTGAAAGAGGGTACAGGTAGAGGTGGTGTAAGAGAGGACATGTGAAGGTGGTGGAAGATGGGACAGGTGGAGGTGGTGTAAAAGGGGACAGGTGGAGGTGGTGTAAGAGGGGACAGGTGGAGGTGGTGTAGGAGGGGACAGGTGGAGGTGGTGTAGGGGGGACAGGTGGAGGTGGTGTAAGAGGGGACAGGTGGAGGTGGTGTAAGAGGTGAGAGGTGAAGGTGGTCTAAGAGGGGGCAGGTGGAGGTGGTGTAAGAGGGGACAGGTGGAGGTGGTGTAAGAGGGGACAGGTGGAGGTGGTCTAAGAGGGGACAGGGGAGGTGCTGTAAGACGGGACAGGTGGAGGTGGTGTAAGGGGGGCAGGTGGAGGTGGTGTAAGAGGGGACAGGTAAAGGTGGTGTAAGAGGGGACAGGTGGAGGTGGTGTAAGAGGGGACAGGTGGAGGTGGTGTAAGGGGGACAGGTGGTGGTGGTGTAAGAGGGGACAGGTGGTGGTGGTGTAAGAGGGGACAGGTGGAGGTGGTGTAAGAGGGGACAGGTGAAGGTGGTGTAAGAGAGGACAGGTGAAGGTGGCAGTACCTTGCTCATGCAGCTCTTTCTCAGCAATCAGCCTCTGCACCACCTGGGGGAGAGTGGTTGCCATGGAGTCCCACTTCTGGGCGATGTCATAAAGCTGCGACACCTGAGAGAAAGAGGCCGAGTTCAACACTGCGCACTCTGACTGCGCTCAGAACCGCACACTCTCTGTTCTTAGCAGAATGACTGTGACATACGAGTATGCATTACATTACAGGCATTTGGCAGACGCTCTTATCCAGAGCGACGTACAACAAAGTGTATAACCATAACCAGGAACAAGTATGATGAAAACCCTAGAGAGAAGTACCAGTCCAAGTGCAGGGAACAACCGCATAGTTCAACTTGGACCCTGAAGGTTAAACTGATTAACACTAACACAAACGAGAACAGCAACAACGCGGTATGGAGTATGCTTCTAGTGCGTAGTGGGTTCATTCTGAGCATGTGAAAAGTGCCTGGATGTGTACTAGTGAGACGCAGTCCCACAGTTTGCAGTAAAAGCTATTACCAGCCAATCCTGCAACGACCCCGATGTTAATGGGCATTGCTAATATTGAAGTGGCTATCCTTAATTTTTTTGGTTTTGGCAGATTTGGCGACATCTGTGATGACTGGTGGTCAGAAAAGTCTTTTTCACACTTCAAATACCAGAGTTCTCTTCGAAACAAAGATATAACTAGAAGCACATCGAGTGCTTATTTTTCTGAGAAGATAATCCAGCCGTAACATATTTCAGAGAAAGAAGACCAACAATTTCGTCAGACACTGTCATTTTGAGCAACATATCAAAACTGATTTTAAAGAAGCTTTTTGGATTTTAGACGCTAGCTCTTTTGCAATCGGCATGCAAGTTCCTGTGCGCGTGTCCTCACACTTGAATACTAGGCGGGATTGTTACACCCGACACCACCAGTGAAAAAAACAGCACATAGAGGAGCGATTACAGAATGCAAACATCCTGAATCGATATCACCACAAAAACGTCATCGTGAAAAGGTATCAAATATGGCATTTATTGATATGAAAAAATTTTGGACTGCCACTTTAACTGTACAAAGGGTAGTTTCAATAGGCAATTACCTCACAATTACAGGAGGAGCACAATGCAAATGATTTTAATAATCAAATAGTCAACTTGCTACATTAAAAAGGTCCAATATTCCACAATACGCATTACCAACCTGCACTGTTTCCCTTCATGAACGCTGCTAATATAACTTTGTTTCCTTGTCAGAGTTGTGAGCGTAAAGGAGGAAAGTGTCACACACCTTGTTCTGCGTCTCTGCGTCCTCGATGGCCGCCTTGTGCTTGGCGATCTCGTTCATCTTACCCAGAACGCTCTGGAAGAAACAGACATGCTCGGTATGACGGCCTACGGCCAGTAGGGGGGCGCTCTTCCCTCTGAACCAAACTGAAATCTGCAGTGCTAAGACGCTAGATCAGGGGAGGGGAACTCCAGTCCTGCAGGGTCATATCTGTTTCTGGTTTTTGTTTTGCTCGTCTGGGTCAGTTAGCTAATGGTTGCATGCAGACCCAGGTTACTCACTGATTAGCACACTGTAAAATGTTGGACACAAGAGCAGTCTTCACCAGTTATTCATGAGACCATCAGTAAATGTGAATGGCATGAGAGATCATAGAAACAACTGGCTAAATGATCTCATTAAGAGCTGTTCCCATGAACAGGGGGCGCTCTCCAAACCTGAACCAAACTGAAATCTGCAGTGCTCATAGCAGTGCAAGGCGCTAGATCAGGGGAGGGGAACTCCAATCCTGCAGGGTCATATCTGCTTCTGGTATCTGCTCCCCCCCCCCCGGATACCGTGTGGAAATGAACAGATCCCATGAAAGGTTTGGAAGGATTATGTGGTTTTAAGCAAGATATTGAGTCCACCACTGGCTGTTGGCTACCTGTGCATTTTGCACAGCCACCTGTACACCCCACCCCCCCTCACCTGCAGCCTGGCCTCCACCTGGTCCAGAGTGGCCAAGTCCAGCACCCCCACCCGAGCCTGCAGCAGATTCATGGTTTCCTGAGAGAGAGAGAGAGAGAGAGAGAAAGAGAAACTACTGAATCCCCAGATGCAACACACAAGAGAGGACAGCACTGGGCTCCCCCTGACTCACTCAAACAAACCCACGCACGCACACGTACATACTTACACTCACTCACTCACACTCTCACACACTCTCACTCACTCACTCACTCATGCGCATAATGAATCACTCGATGGATTCATTCATGTTTAATTGACTCATTAAATGAAAGCGCTATTGGCAAAACAGTGGAACCCTCAGGAACATCAAAGACCTGCTGATTTTTCCTAATAAGTAACACAACATCAGGTGCGCTTTTGAAAAAGCTTTATTAGTCACTGGGTTCTGAAACACTGACACTGCAAAGTAAATGCTCATGAGCCAAACCTTAGGCTTTATGTTAAAGGAAGAATGATAAAAGTGTGTTTGCACCTTGTGTTTTAAACACTGTGAACAAGCAGAGGAGACTCACCATCAGACTGCCTGCCTGCAACCCAGCAACCAGAGGGGCTCTAGAAAACATGGAGGACATTTTACTCTCATACCGGCTCTGATTATAAACCTTCAATCAACACATTGCTGTCCTGCTGGCTCTGATTATGAACCTAGAATTAACACATTACTATCCCGCTCGCTCTGATTATCATGTTAAATCAACACATTTCTCTTATACTAGCTGTGATTATAACCTTAAATCAACACATTACTGTCCTGCTAGCTGTGATTATCACGTTAAATTAACAGATTTCTGTGCTGTTGGATTTCACTATCATCTGAAATGAAAGCATTACTGTTCTGGTGGTTGTGATTATTACCTTAGCACATGACGATACTGTTGGCTGTGTGCGTGTCCCTGTGTGTGTGTGTGTGTGTGTGTGTATGTATGTGTGTTTGTTTGTGTGTGTGTGTGTGTGTGTGAGTACGTGTGTGTGTGTCTGTACATGCGTGTCTGCGTGTGTGTGGCTCTGTCTGCGTGTCTGTACATGCGTGTGTGTGTGTGTGTCTGTACGTGCGTGTCTGTATGTGTGAGTGTGTGTGCGTGCGCATGTGTGTAGGCAGCAGTACCTGCTTATCTGGGCCGGACCCCACAGCTGTCTCCAGCTCTGCAAGACGCTTTTCCAGCTCAGCCACCTGCAGTCAAAATGAGGAAACACATCAGTACACAGAGCGCAGATATACCACACCACAACCTAGCATATACCACAACCTAATGTATACCACAAACTAGCTATACCTAAACCTAATCTATAGCACAACCTAGCATATACCACAACTTAATGTATACCACAAACTAATATATACCACAAACTAATCTATACGCACAACCTAGCATACGCCACAACCTAATGTATACCACAACCTAGCATATACCACAACCTAATCTATACCACAACCTAGCCTATACCACAACCTAATGTCTACCACAGCCTAGCATATACCACAACCTAATGTATACCACAACCTAGCATATACCACAACCTAGCATACACCACAACCTAATATATACCACAAACTAATCTATACCACAACCTAGCCTATACCACAGCCTAGCATACACCACAACCTACTGTATACCACAACCTAATATATACCACAAACTAATCTATACCACAACCTAATCTATACCACAACCTAGCATATACCACAACCTAATATATACCACAAACGAATCTATACCACAACCTAGCATACACCACAACCTAATATATACCACAACCTAGCATATAACACAACCTAATGTATACCACAGCCTAGCATATACCACAACCTAATGTATACCACAGGCTAGCATATACCACAACCTTAGGTATATCACAGGCTAGCATATACCACAACCTAATGTATACCACAGGCTAGCATATACCACAACCTTAGGTATACCACAACCTAGCATATACCGCAACCTAATGTACACCACAACCCTAGCCTATACCACAACCTAATGTATACCACAGCCTAGCCTATGCCACAACCTTGCATATACCACAACCAAAATGTATACCATAACCTAGCATATACCACCACCTAATGTATACCACAACCTAGCCGAAACCACAACCGAAGGTAGCATATACCACAACCTAGCATATACCACATCGTAGCTTATTTGGCCCCGCCCCTCCCCGCCACCCTGCCCCGCCCCGCCCCGCAACCTGCCCCGCCCCGCCCCGCCCAGCCGCACCTTGGCAGACTCAGAGAAGCGTTCCTGTTCAGGCCGGCTGTGCAGCTCGTACAGCACCACGCCGTCCGGGCCTTTGGCTCCGCCCCCCCGGCCCTCTCCGGCAGATCCCCCGCGGCTGCCTCTCGCCACCTCCAGCTGCGTGAGCAAACGCCTGGGGAGGAGCACACGCTGCTCAGCAACAGCCAATCATCAGCCCTGTATCCACCCCTCCCTCCAGCTATCGCTCCATCCACCCCTCCCTCCCTCCCTCGCTCTCTATCTACCCCTCCCTCCAGCTATGCCTCTATTCACCCCTCCCTCCAGCTATCCCTTTATCCACCCCTCCCTCCCTCCCTCTCTATCCACCCCTCCCTCCAGCTATCGCTCCATCCACCCCTCCCTCCCTCCCCCCCTCGCTCTCTATCTACCCCTCCCTCCAGCTATCCCTCTATCCACCCCTCCCTCTCTCAATCTCCATCTACCCCTCAATCCACCCTTCCCTCTCTCCATCTCCATCCACCCCCCACCCCCCCCCCCCCCACACTCACTTGGCGAGTGCTCCGTCGGGGTCGGCCAGGTTGATGTGGGCCTGAGGCCCGAGCAGAGCGTCCAGGTGAGAGGAGACCAGCTGCTGTTTGAGCTGAGCAGCCTGCTGGGCCAGAGCCACAGGAGTGAGCCTCTCCTCCACACTGCTGTCCCGCGCGCTGGCCTGGGGACGAGCACGGCACACGCTCAACACCAGCTCACACTCAACACCAGTGCATACTCAACACCCACTCAACACCAGCACACGCTCAACACCAGTGCATACTCAACACCAGCTCACACTCAACACCTACTCAACACCAACACACACTCAACACCCACTCAACACCAGCACACGCTCAACACCAGTGCATACTCAACACCAGCTCACACTCAACACCTACTCAACACCAACACACACTCAACACCAGCACACGCTCAACACCAGCTCACACTCAACACCAGTGCATACTCAACACCCACTCAACACCAGCACACACTCAACACCCACTCAACACCAGCACACGCTCAACACCAGCGCATACTCAACACCCACTCAACACCCATTCAACAACAGCACACGCTCAACACCAGCGCATACTCATCACCCACTCAACACCAGCACACGCTGAACACCAGCTCACACTCAACACCAGCACATACTCAACACCAGCTCACACTCAACACCAGCGCATACTCAACACCCACTCAACACCAGCACACGCTCAACACCAGCACACACTCAACACACACTCAACACCAGCACACGCTCAACACCAGCTCACACTCAACACCAGCACATACTCAACACCCACTCAACACCAGCACACACTCAACACCAGCTCACACTCAACACCAACTCATGCTCAACACCCACTCAACACCAGCACACGCTCAACACCAGTGCATACTCAACACCAGCTCACACTCAACACCAGCACATACTCAACACCCACTCAACACCAGCACACGCTCAACACCAGCACACACTCAACACCCACTCAACACCAGCTCACACTCAACACCAGTGCACGCTCAACACCAGCACATACTCATCACCCACTCAACACCAGCACATGCTCAACATCAGCTCACACTCAACACCAGCACATACTCATCACCCACTCAACACCAGCACATGCTCAACACCAGCTCACACTCAACACCAGCACATACTCATCACCCACTCAACACCAGCACATGCTCAACACCCACTCAACACCAGCACACGCTCAACACCAGCGCATACTCAACACCAGCTCACACTCAACACCAGCACATACTCAACACCCACTCAACAGCAGCACACACTTAACACCCACTCAACACGGGCTCACACTCAACAGCAGTGCTCTCACTGCACACACTCAACACCAGCACTGCTGCTGGGGCTGACCTGGATAGACTCCACCTCCTGGCTCAGCTCCTGGATCTCGTTCACCAGCCGCTGGTACTTCTGCTGCGGGGTCTCTTTCACTCCACAGCCCTCAGCCAGCTGGGGGGGGGGAGAGAGAGAGAGAGAGAGGGAAGGTTTTACACAAACACACACACACGCACACGCCCACCCAAACACACACACACACACACACACACAGTCTAATTGCATTTTCCAGGAGGGCAAGTTTTTCCCGGCACAGAGAAATCTGAGGTGGGGACCTCAATCTAATTTTGTGCCACCTCCACCACCACAGCGCGTGAAATTCTGTGTAAAAACACAAATCTTGCATCAACTGGCCATCACAGTCAACTTTGCAGATATGGCCCGTATAATACATGCCATTTAAAAAATTTTTTTTTTTTTTTTTTAAAGAAAGCGAGTTTGCGAGGAGAATGAAGAGAGCCGGTGAAAAGACAGTACAGTATCACCTGATCATTACTGACCTTCAAAAAGCACAGCTCACATTACTGACAGGATGCGGTAAATCTGATCATGTGATCATGATCCCGATTAAAGTACCAGCAGCCCTGTCTCATTCTGAGCCAGGGAAAAGTCCTGCAGGGACTGACGGCTGTGGGGGGTCGGTACTCACAATCTCATACTCCCCAGACTCGTACCCCACTCTCCTGCTCTTACTGATGCGGTCCGAGAAGTCTGCAAGAAAGGGACAAGAATAAGCTCAATATAACAGGTACTGACCTCTACATCACCACAAGAAATTCCACAGGTGACCCTAACTCACAGGCACAGGTAATTCTTAATCACAGGTAAACCATAATCACAGGTGACCCTTAATCACAGTTAATCACAGGTAAACCATAATCACAGGTGCCCCTTAATCACAGACACAGGTAACCCTTAATCACAGGTAAACCATAATCACAGGTGACCCTTAATCACAGACACAGGTAACCCTTAATCACAGGTAAACCATAATCACAGGTGCCCCTTAATCACAGAACCCTTAACCCTTCATCACAGGTAGCAGGGATGCTGATACACACCGAGCCCCTTGGTGGTGACCCGCTTGTCCTTGAACTTGTCATAGGCGGCGTTGGGGTTGACCACGATGCGCTCCACACTGTCACTGCACAGCTCCTCCTGCAGCACACACACACACACAGGGATATGAGACACACAGTCTACACACACACACACACACACACACACAGGGATATGAGACACACAGTCTGCACACACACACACACACACACACACACAGGGATATGAGACACACAGTCTGCACACACACACACACACACACACACAGGGATATGAGACACACAGTCTGCACACACACACACACACACACACACAGGGATATGAGACACACAGTCTGCACACACACACACACACACACAGGGATATGAGACACACAGTCTGCACACACACACACACACACACACACACAGGGATATGAGACACACAGTCTGCACACACACACACACACACACACACACACACACACACAGGGATATGAGACACACAGTCTGAACACACACACACACACACACACACAGGGATATGAGACACACAGTCTGAACACACACACACACACACACACAGGGATATGAGACACACAGTCTGAACACACACACACACACACAGGGATATGAGACAGTCTACACACAAACACACACACAGGGATATGAGACACAGTCTGTACACACACACACACACACAGGGATATGAGACACACATACACACACACACACACAGGGATATGAGACACACACACACACACACACACACACAGGGATATGAGACACAGTCTGCACACACACACACACACACACACAGGGATATGAGACACACACATACACACACACACCCACACACACACAGGGATATGAGACACAGTCTACACACACACATACACATACACACACACACACACACACACACACACACACACACACACAGGGATATGAGACACACACACACACACACACACACACACACACACACACACACACACACACACACACACACACGCACACACACACTCTACAGCACTCAGAGCCCCTCTGGGTCTCTCTGGCCTCGCTGAGCAGCTCCTGTATTTAGAGGCCTGGACTCAATCAACACTCGTCCTCCATTTTAACCCTCAATTAAGCGGAAGCCTCTGCAACAGTCTTCATCTCAAATGCAGCTTCACAGGGTCCACGGTCACCAAAGGCACACTATGCAGGATGCTCCATGTTTACAATCAAATAAGTCTCCTCTGTCTCAAACCCCGCCCACTCACCACATGTACCCTTCTTCAGCCATAGCTACCTAACGTAGCTAGCTGGATAGCTAGAGGTGACGTTACTTACACGTCCAACGCAAAACAAACCAACACAGCGTCACTTTTCATCCCCTTGGCGAACTTCAGCTGACGCCACCAAGGAAAAGCACTAGCGTGGTAAACTCTATTTCTTTCTTTTTTGTTGCCACTTTTCTCCCATTTTCTCCCCAATTTAGTCGTTACACCAATTCCCCGTGTGTATCACAGTCCTGGTCGATGCGCTATCCTCTGTTGGTCTGGGGAGGGTGTAGACTACCACATGTGGAGTCACCAGCTGCTTCATTTCACCTAACAGCGAGGAGTTTCACTGGGAGACGTAACGTGTGGCGGAGGTTCACGCTATCTCTCCCTGCTGAACAGGCCAACCAGTAGGAGTCGCTAATGCAACGATCTCCGGCTTCCCACCCGTGAACACTGCCAACTGTGTTTGACCAAGCCAGATGTTCCGCTGCCGGGGATTGAACCCGGGTCTGTGGTGGTAGGCGAGTGCTTATACCTCTACACTACCAGCCCAACTCTATTTCTTAAACAAGCCCTGTCGGCTTTTCTATCTTGGGCTTCTAGTTAGCTAGCAACAAACACTTCATAATATTTTTGAGGTAAAGATACTGCATAGTGTGCCTTTAACCGTAAAGCAAAACCATGTGTGAGGCCCACTTGTATTGATTTTCCATGTCAAAGTTAAAGATGAACGTTGACAGAATCCAAGCCCGAGCAGCCAGGAGTTACGAGGCGTGGATTCTCGAGACTGGATGAAACTCATAATAGTTTCTGTCGGGCGAAGCGAGAGATGAGCTCTGCGGCACAGGAGGACCCGGGGCAGCCCTGAACGACCGCAGGAGAACCGCCATTCGCTGATCTGCAGAGATGTCTGCGCGTGATTTCTGCCAGTGATGTTCTGTCAGACTGGATGAATCAGGGAATCAGTACTTCCACAACAATGAAACACACACACACACACACACACACTCAAGGTCCACACAAAAACTTAACACAACACGGGAAGCTTGCAGGCACAACAGAGAGACAGAGCAGAGAAAACACACAGGCAGGTACACTCAAAACGAGCAGGTGCGCAGTGAGAGGGGTTAGTGTGATAGCCCAAAGCAAATGCATTTTACTGCATTTTAGCAGATTGAGATTCTATGAAAGATTAAAATCTAATTTAAAAGGAGGGGTGTTATTTCTGTCAGCTGTGATGCACGGTGTGATCCACAATTCCGTTCAGACACAAGGGGAACATCGGGGGAAACACTGCCCCCTGTTGCCCAGCTGTCTGAACTGAGTAGTGTCCATCACAAGCCCCTGTTCCACCGCCATGCCGTGAAACCGTAACCACGGCGATCCGGATGCGTTTCCATTGGCAACAGAAGCGTACCGTGAATAGTTCTCGGAACTAAATTTTGCCAGAGAGGTACCAAAAAAAGGTACTGGGAACTATTAGGTGGAGATAGCAGTCCTGTACACTGCAAACGTGTGAAAGCGAGAAAACAAACCGCCATTTATTTTTTTTAATTTGAAAGAAATGAATTTAGGACAGCCTTACCAAACAAAACTACATGCAAGGCTGGACTTCGTCACCAATAGCTTTTACTTGCAGTACATACGATATGGCCTATAACATAAGTGACGACCAAAAACAATCTTTGTATACAAAGAAATATAGCTGAACAGGCGAGTCTGTCTCTGGCGCTTTAAAGCATAATGTTAAGGTTTCACTTTAAGAATATACAAGAAAAACAGAGAGATACGTGTCTGGAAAACACAGAAATCATTCATTCACAAATTATGCTATGGCTGGTTAAAATATTATTCCAGCAAAGTTAAAACGTGTTTGTATTGTATGGGCATGCCCATAATTTTGTTATGTTTTGTTACCAATCCCTAACATTACTGAAATACAATCGTAAACAACAGTAGTGGGGATTCTGTCAGTTGAATACTGCTTTAGCAGGTAGGCTAATAAAATAATGAAGCCAGTGTACAGAGATTTCTTTGCAGCTAGCTAACATTAACGCATTTGACACATTGCTTTAACTGGTGTATTGCATACTGTATGTCAGTAACACCACAGCGGTAAACAGAGAAGACAGAGAAGAAAACGTAAATCCGTAGCTATAACTTGCGTAAAACCTTTGATATTAGCGCTTGCAATTCGATGCTACAGCACAGTTATTCCGAAAACCAGGCAAAGATATTAAGACAGATTTCACTTTCTCTCCATGCTCAGTGTAGGGAACATTCCCAGGCCTGCCTTTGAAGCTAGCTGCGTCTTCACCCTCGTGTTCAGAAATAGCACATTAGCGAACTTTACGAAGCAATCCATAGTCGAGACACTTTACCAAAATACCGTTTATTGAGGGAAGGTTAGACTATGTAAACAAGCATTTTTTCCGCCAATTCCTCCCAAATTCTCACGGTCACGGTTCTCAAACTTCAATGGAAGCAGAAACCGGAACCCGATCCGGGAACTACAGAGGTTCCAGAGAGCTGTGGGAACGGAAGGCTCCGGAACGGTTCTGAGCTGTGGAAAAGGGGCCAAAGGCATCGGCACAGCAATTTACGAGACACACGGAGTGCGGTGACGGGGGGATGGAGCAGCAGAGCTGGAACCGACAAAATGAAAGGGGTGAAGGAAGGAAGACAGACGGGAAAAAGAACGAATGAGAGTATGAGGCAGGAGAGGGAGAGTCGGACACTGGTAAAGCAGCTTTCAGTGCCAGCAACACCTCCAAAAACAGGCGCAGGTCACCAAGCTATATGCCCCACACTCATCTAAAAACCTTCAGATTTAGAGTAGATCTCACTGATATATGGTGCCATGAAAAAGTGTTTGGCCACTGACTGATTTCCTCTATTATAAGTCCTGACTTGAACCCTCCACAGATACTGTGGCAGGACGTGAAACAAGCAGTCTATGCTCAAAAGCCAACCAATTGGATCTTCTTTGCAGAACTGTCTGAATTAATTCCTAAAATTCCTCCACAGTGATGTGGAAGACCGATATCAAATTACAGGAAGTGATTGGCTGCAGTTATTGCTGCTAAAGGTGATGCAAAATAATATACTTTTTTGACAGTGATATGGGCATTTTATAATAATTTAAATAATAATGTCAAAATGTTTTGTGTTCACTCAGGTTCCCTTTGTCACTGTTATTACATTTTAAAGATCTGAAACAATTCAGTGTGACAAATGTGTAATAACTGAAGAAATTAAGAGGAAGCAAACACTTTTTCACAACACTGTACCATAAGATCTGGTGTACGTGTCATTGATATACTGAAAGATCTGGAGTATATGTCACCTATATACCATAAAATCTGGTGTATATTTCATTGATACACCATAAAATTTGGTGCCAAGTCATTATTGCTTAAATGCCTTTTCCTCCTTTTAAAAGCCGAAACAATAATATTTAACAGTGCTAATAAGCTTATAGAAATCACAAATGTTTTGGTCATAGGTCCATGGACACTTCCCACACAGCTGCAGACCAGAGTACAACGGCCCTCCCAAAAAAAAGATCAAGACAAGGGGCACAAAATGGCCGCACACGGACAGACAGACAGACACACATGCCACTGGCTACGGTTAGCAGGAGGGAGTCCGGGTGGACCTTACCAGCTCCTTGGGTTTCCCAAGACAGTTAGAGAAAGAGAGAGGAGAGAGAGGAGAGAAAGATAGGGGAGAGGGAGAGAGAGAGATACAGAGATTAACGTGGTTACAGTCACATGCCGTGCGTAAGGAGAGCAGGCAGCAGAGGAGGAGGAGTCAGTTTTTCCCGCCACCGCTGGGATGCCGACGCCCAGCTGAGATTAAGCTCCGCCCCAGTCCACCCACCATTCTTTCTGTTTCATGATTAGGAGTGCTGATTGGCTGGAAAAGGCTGGTGCGCTATCATAAGTGTGTGTGCGTGTGTGTGTGTGTGGTGTGTGTGTGCGTGCTTGTGCATGTGGGGGGGGGGCAGGGGGACAAATTGTTTAGGAGTCAACCTTTCAAGTATTTTGTGAACAGAACCATTGAAAAATGATTGCAATATACAGAATTTGTCTCGCGGCACTGGCCTGTGGGGGTTACCCAGGATGCAGTGCAGTGGTTGAAGGTGTGACAAAAGGGGTGACCTTTCTGAGCCCCCAAAAGAGAGGGATGGCAACCGTTCCTGTCACACTGCGAGCCTGTTACAGACGCCCAGCTGAAACACACCTATGGAACACTTTAACTCTTTAGATCCTGGTAATATTCAAAGGCCATCCTGCAGACCCCTCAAAATTTAAAGGAAATGTGAAAGTATGTTACAGTCTGAATGCACAATTCATAATGAACAAAGAATTCTGCCACGAATATTGGAGTAAACAGATGCTTCTTTAAAAACTGTCAACAATATAGCTTTACAGAAATGAAATACACTAAAATATACTGCAATTGTTCACATTATTAAGGTCAGAAATTGACAACATTTGGGTAAATACTGACATTATTGCCACTTTCATATATTGCACTATATATATATATATATATATATATATATATATATATATATTATATACTATGTTGTGAAATACATTGTTATAGTTTCCAAAAAGTCTTCATATTCACAGTATATTGCAGTATATAACATATATTACAGTATATGAAATGTTCCCCTTTGGTCCAAGAATTGCGCAGGCATCTAAAAGATCAAAGTCTTTCAAATAATTTAATAATTTAGCGAGGCACAATAACTTTGGGGTCATACTGTCTAATAATGCTTAAAACAAACTTGTCTGTATTGCCCGATGCCAAAATTACGGCCAATGAAGACGGATAAACATCTGATAGAGGCCCTAGAACGTCCACATGGTGCACCCCTACAATTAACACGTCTGTGGTGGAGGGGTGCCATAGAGATGCATGGACTAGAATGGAGTTTTTTCTTCAGCAGAACAGGGATGCACAGGGATGTGTGGCGTGTAGCTGGACTGTCGGATACGTATTGGGTTCTGTGCCGAGGCTCTTGCTCCACACAGCCCAGAGTGTGGGAACTACAGCGGGGTCTATGGTCCAGCAGCTAGGCCGTTAGCGAGGGGAAGACACATGGAGCGTGTTAAGCAGGAGAGCTGTTAGTGGAAAGAGGTTCATGTACGTGCTCGCCAGCACACACACACACATGCACGCACACACGCACGCGCGCACACACACACACACACACACACATGCATGCGCACACACACACGCACACACACGTGCACACACATGCACGCACACACGCACGCGCACACACACACTCTCCCTCTCTCATTCTCCACTGACTGAGACTGGGCATAGGTCTCTGCTGCGTGTGTCACCCAGATGGAACTGGCGATGGCAGGAGATGCCGTGATTTGCAGCCCCAATACAAGCTTCTTAAACCAGTTATTAATCAACAAATCGAGATCATAAACGGGGGGATAAGAATGGTTTAAAGAGCCAACATTACGGTGGCAAAGAAAGAAATGCCACACATCTGAATAAAACATAATTTAAAAATAAAATCCAAAACTAGCACACCAAGGCAATGAATTCAATTCAATTTGGTAATGTGAGGATTAGAACAAGAGGCATCATCAAATTAACAGTCAATTAAGCCTGATTAGAACAGCAAAATAAATCAAAAGCTGATTAAAAACATGCATCATTTCCAATGAAGCACTTTGGGGGTAAAAAAAGGACTCTTACTTGCACAAACTAGCGTCCCGGGTGGGTGGGGTCAGAACAGGTGGGAGGGGGAGTGGGGGCGGGACATGGGAGGTGGGGGGGGAAACACTATTAGGTTTAGTGTGTGTCAGTCAAACACACAGGTTAAACAGAAACACACACTCTGCAGGGACATGCACTCCAGTGGTCTTAGAACAGAGAAGAGGTTCAGTGCACACACAGGCAAAATCATTTCTGCCCAGCAGGTAAAACTGAACACTTTTTCTTCCTGTTTGTTTGCTAGTTACCTCCCACCGTGGGGAGCTGCTCTGAATCCTGATTTTGGCACTTGTCTCCTCACTGCAAGTCGCTCTGAATCAGAACGTCCGGTAAATGCCAGTAATGTATACATTTCTGGCCAAAAAAGGGCATTTCGCCAATTTTTGGCAGATCAGAATTTGACTCCGTCACAAAGTGGTAATACACCCAACAGCCACGGGTAAAGTGGAGGCACTTCCACAGCCGGTCTGGGTTCGAGGCCCTCACGTGGTAACCTTGCATATGCACTTCCACAGCTGCTCAGGGTTCGAGTGCTGCTATGGGACTGTAATGCAATGCATGGCTGGGCCTGTGCACAGGGAGGACTACAGCCAGAAACAGTGAGCTTCACTAACAAGCGCAATGAGTGGAGACCGGGGGAGGGGGGGGAGGGGGTGGGGGGGTCTGTGACAGTAACCCCCCCCCAGAGTTTACAGCGTGAAGCACCAGCGAGCAAACTATACGCTAATAGCTACTTAAAGCCTGTCGAGGAAAAAGCATTGGAAATTAGCATGAGCTACAACTTATTTTACAATGCATTAGGTTACTGTTTAATAAATATGGGTCTATGTCAATATGCACCTCACCACTAGGCAAATTTTAAATAAACACAATTCACTGAAATAAATTCCACACAATAATAATAATAATAATAATAATAATAATAATAATAATAATAATAATAATAATAAAATAAAATAAAATAATAATAATAATAATAATAATAAATCCGAAATGACAACCCCAACCAGGGTCCGGTCAACAATTTCTCCAGCTAATACAGTAACAATCTACAGCAGAGGCTAATAAAGACTAAGATTTATGGGCAGGTCCTATGGATCTGAAATTTATTTACATTTGCAAAATTCTGTCTAAATTGGCTTAATTGGCACCTGCCATATAAGTGAGTTCAGCTGTTAATTATAAAACTCAAACATTCTTTGTGGAGTTGGAGCCAGGTGGGGTTCCAGATCCAGACTGTTAAGATTGTTGGGTTTGAAACCCAAGTGGAAGACGTGGCTGCTGCCATGCTCTTTCTCTCTTTCCCAAACTCACCGACTCAAACTGGGCCTGGTCGTCCTCCGGCAGGTCGCTGGTCTCGTACACATCTGGCTCGTTAGAAGCCTGAAGAACAAACGTGCGATCCGTTAAGCCCAAAATAAACCGACCGCTTCAGAAAACTCCTGTGCCAGGATGTGAGGCCTGGGGCTAACTGCACGGAACAGTAAGACAGTGTTTCTAAATGCAGTAAAGCGGAAACCTCAAAAAATTTTACTTGGCGTTTAGTTTTTGTCTCGGTATTAAATGCAGTTTCCAAAATCCTGTCTTTGGCTAACAGAACCTCAAACTAAGGAGACGACAGCTTGTCTATGTAAGAACAATCGTTTTGTCGTCTTTCAAAAAAAAAAATTAGACTATAACGTACTGTCACGGTTAAAATAGTCAATTCATTTGTGAGAACAGATGTCATTTTACAGTTTCAATGACAAACGCCCCTACTGCGAGTCTGCGACATAACACCACAAAGTCAGGACAAATAAGGATTTAGGTAAGTTTCACATGTCTGTTTCAGCAAACGAAGTGTGCTACTCCCTTTTTCATTCCACTATACACCAATGGCACAGCCGGTTAGCAAGCAGCCAGATGCGGTGTTGTTTCCAGTAGTCCAGTGACGTTAGGCTACAGTAGCCAGCTGCACCATATGAGCGACCAACGCCCTGGCCGAGAGCAGTGAATCACAAGGCCGGTTAACATCGCTCGGTTAGGGATGCTGTGTTTTACGTTAACAAGATCATTAGACACTTAGCCTGCTAACACGTTACGATAATTTGTGTTATTTAGATAACTACAAGTTACGTAAATTACCCAAGAAAATGCACCAAGCGCTAAATAAGTTAAATACTTTGTCATTGCCCACTGGACCGTCGATATGTATTCGTAGAGTAGTCTACACTACTAACATACAACTAGTTAGCCAGCTAGTCTACAGCTAAACAATTACATCGTAACAACCCATGCATTTTGGCTACATTCATTTATCAGGTTTGCTGGTGCTAAACTAGTCTAGACTAGGCTAAGTAGTGACAATATTAACGTTCGCATGTGCTAACTGGCTAATAGCTGACTAACAACGACAGTACGATGACAATGTTATTTTAGCAGCTGGCTGACTGAGAGCTCGTGTTTGCAAAAGAGGTGGTAGAATATTCGTTGTCGCCAGGGTAGTTAAAATGTGGCTACCTGCTAAATAGCTACCGTTAGCTGGCTAACAGCTAGCCTAGTTAGCGCTGTGTGTCACGTCGAAGCTAGTCTACCGTTAGCGGATCCGCCGCCTGCCAAGTACGAGCCATTTTCTATTCAGTTTCCCTGATTTTATGAGAATCAACGCAACACATTTCAACCGCTAATGGCGATTAAACAACCACCTAAATATTGCCCTAATTGGTCAGCAGCGCGCCTGCTGTAACGTTTATTTACTCACGATTCCTGGCAGGTTGGCATATTTGGGATCCGCCATTGCTGTAGCTACGATCCGTAGGAGAGTATGATAAAGAAAGGGGGAGCAGTCCTTGCGCTTTGATACAATAACAGGAGGTGGACTAGCAGCGGCGACAGGTACAGCTAGTGTATTTTAATATACGCCAGGAGAAGTGTTTTGGCCGAGCATTAAATAGACCACATCTATGTAAAACCTGAATTTATCTATTGATGTATATTTCCCCCGCCGTTTGACAGCTGTGAATCCTGGTGAGCCGAGTAGCCGGTGATCTCGCGTTATCGTCTCCTTTCAGAGGGCGTGGAAAGGCTGAAATGATGTAATGTCGTGGAGGACATTGGCAACTGTAGTTTCATGTACAAAGCGCAGTGAGCGATGCCCCCCTTTCGGTGGACAGTAAAACCACACTTGTTTTGTTTCATGGCTAGATAATATTGTTAGCATAACTCTTTGCAGTTGGTGCATTGTATTTACAATTATCGTTATCGTCATAGTAAACAAATATGTCTTGACGATTACATAATAATATAGGCTACACATTATGTCTCCTTACATTCTTAAGGATACCTGCCGATGTGAAAAATCAGAGATGTACTCTGCTTTTGTGTGTTGTATTTATAATGCTGTAGTTGCCTACAGATTGAAATATTAAGTCACGGTGAGGTCTGTTGTCACAGAAACCACGATTTATACGTACTTGACAATAGGGGGCACTATCGTGTTATGCGCGTGTGTCGTTGGAGATGTGACCAAACGCTGTTTTTTTGTACAATTCACGTTATTTCGGATGTCCTATTTCAGATGTCCAAAGGAAAAATATATACTCTGCTATGCATTTCGCAACCTTTATGACTGGATTGTGCTTAAACGAATTACCATGTCAAACCAGGCCAGTTTGTGTGCGTTTAAAAACAATAGTTCAGGATGCTTGACATGATCAAATTAGTTTATATAAATCTGATTGGATTTAATTAGTAACCACATTTGACAACTAGCATGGGCAGCATTTAGTATCTGTTTTCAGCATGTATTTGATAAAGGTATTGCTAAAAAAATCAATGAGGCATTTTTCGTGGGGAGTTTATTTGTTTATTTAACGGGCCATGCACAACACAACTGTTGGGCCAGAGTTACCTATATAGCTCATTTACATCTGCAGTCCCTGGGCAGGAAGATATTAAAAACAATACAGTACAATACAAACAATACAATACAAAAAATTAAAAACAATACAATTAGCAAAATTTAGAAAAAGTACATCACATATAAAACAACATCATACAAAATATACATTACATACTCTCCATGTTGGAAAACAGTTAGTTCCATACAAAGGTTTAGATAAGTGATCACATGATCGGTTTGTCTTGAGCCATTTTTTTGCGCTGTTTTAAAAATACTGAAGCTTGTGCATTCTCTGATACGGGTGGGAATTGAGTTCCATTTATCTGCTGCTCTGACTGAAAATGCTGATTGTCCGAAAGAAGTTTTCCTAAATTTAGCTGAGCAGTCACTTCTGACTGATGCCCTGGTCTCCCTAGCATTGTTCCTGCAGAATGACACACATTGTTTAAGTGGTGGTGGCGCAAGATCATGAATTAATTTATACATCAGGCACATATCTGCAAAACAAAGAAAACTGTCAAAGGTCAATAAAGTATACTTTTGAATGATGGTACAATGATGGTAGCTCCTTGGTTTTTTTTTTAAATCAAAAATGTTCACAGATTGTTTGTAAAGAGTGTATAATGGTTTTAGCGTAGTCACTCCTGCCTGGGACCAGCTTGTTGCACAGTAAGATAAGTGCGAGAAAATCATTGAGTGCATAAAGAGCTTAGCAGCGGCTAGAGACAGTTGATGCCTAATATGTCTAAAATTCATTAGGCTAGCTCTGACACATCTGGAGACCTTCTTTATATGTTTCTTAAAATTTAAGTTAGAATCAACAATTATGCCCAGATACTTGCAGTGCTCAGCAATATTTATTACCTCTCCTTTAACTAGGATGTCAGGTCGATGTGTGTCATTTCTCTTGATAGAAAAATACATGCCCACAGTTTTGCTCATGTTAAGGTTAAGACAACAGTGAGTTGACCAGTCTGATACTTTGTTCAATACTGCAGTGAGTTTGGAAGCAACTTGTTCTCTTGTTTTAGCATGGGTGTAAATAACTGTGTCGGCTGTGTACATCTGGATGTGGACCTCTGGGCAAATCAAGGGCAGATCATTAATGTATAAGCTAAATAGAATTGGTCCAAGGATCGATCCCTGTGGAACTCCAATGGTACAGTCAGAAAAAAAATGAGCATGTGTTATTAATTCTTGTGCACTGTTAATTTAGGTACTGACTCCATTCATGTCAATGAATTAGTAGAGAAATTGAACTTCAACAGTTTGGATAAAAGAACATTATGATTGACCGTATCAAAAGCCTTTTGAAGATCAAGGAAAACAGCACCAACAACACCTCCCCTATCAAGACTGGATTTAATTTGTTCAATAAAATAGCAATTTGCTGTCTCTGTGGAATGATGTTTCCTGAATCCCAACTGCATCAGATGCAGTGGGAAATGGCCATGGTTTAGATGGGCTATTCATTGGTCACAAATTTCTCTTTCAGTTACCTTAGAAATAGCTGGGATACTGATAGGTCTGTAATTGGTTACATTGGTTGGATCGTCAGCCTTAAAAATAGGGGTTATTACTGCTGATTTCCAGAGCATTGGGAAAATAGCATTGTGCTATTGACAAGATGAGTGATAGGAGTACAGAGGATACTTTTGTACTTCTTTACAAATGCAGGATCACAGTCACAAAACATCTTTGGCCTTGGAGCTTTTAAACTGGCTCAAGGTTTTGGTTATAGAGGACTCTGACACTTCAGAGATGTTAAAACCCAGGGAGATTATGATTTGGTGGTATAATGGCGTTACTTCTTAAGTCAAAATCTCGTGCCAGATCTTGAACTGAATACATAAAATAATTATTAAACACAGAAGAAATTTGGTCTTTGTCTTGAGTTAAAATTCCCTGAACTTGTAATTCAAACCCTTCACCTCCTTTGTTGCTATCTTTCTTTAGAACTCCGTTGATGTTTTCCCAAGTTTGCCTGCTATTCCCATTAGCATCATTTATAAGATCAATGAAGAAATTTGCTTTTGCCTTTCTCAATTCGTTTACAACTTCATTATGTAGATGCTGAAAAGTCCTCCTATCGTGGGCTAACCCTGACTAAAGTGCGGTTTTCAAGGTGTGGTCCCTCTGTTTCATTAAATTCCACAGTTGTTCATTTAACCAGGGCAAGTTCTGCTTATTTCGGGAATGTGTGACATTTCTACTGAATTCACCTGTAACCTTATTAATTGTGGTCATTAAGCACTTAGAAGCAGCCTGTAGATCATCTGTGGACAAGATCTCACTCCAGGCTAGTTGTTTAAACTTCTTTTCAAATTCTTTAATAAGTCTCTTTGATATGATGTTTGACACATTTTTACTTTCTTGCAGGTATATGAACCTGTATTTTGTTAGCTTCCTTGCCACCAATGTCAAATTATGATCTGACAGCCCAGTCAGTAAATTGAATGATTTGGTTATTCATTCTGGTCTATTGCTGAATATTAGATCAATCTGGGTTTGAGATGATGGGGTGATTCTAGTGGGGCCTTGGATTACTTGGCTGAGGTCAAACTGACTAGTTATGTCCTTAAGCTTTTTCCTATTTGACTTCTCAGCCCAATTCATATTTAGATCCCGAACCAGAATTAACTCTTTATTTCTGTCAAGTTCTCTCAGGGTGTTTCTTAGATGTTCATAAAACATGCTATTTGATGAGGGAGGTCTGTATATACCAACAACAGTGAAGGATATGTGTGGGGATAAAATAATTGTTACAGCCTTGCATTCCATATCCATAGAGCTGCTGAATTCAATTTCTTTGCAGTTTATGCAGTCTTTCATGTGCATAAGCAGTCCACCACCCCTGCCCAGTTTTCAGTCTTTCTAAAGACATTATATCCCGGTAGTAGGTATGCAGTGTTGGGTGATGAGTCCGTTTCAGACAAACAAAGGAAATGAAGGTTCGAGTCCATAAGTAATTTTTCGAGTTGCTCGGTTTTTGAAGCTTCTGATGTTTAAATGTCCCCCAAGCAGCTCTTGAGCTTGAGTTGTTTTGTTGAACTCTTCTACTGCGGAATGAACTGGTCTAAATCAGTAAGCTACTGCTATCGAACGAACCCTCCACTCAGACTGAGGTTCTAGAAGGCTCATTCGCCTCATAACTGTTACCATGCTCTGATAATGGGCTTTTTAAAATTAATTGAATAAGCATTTCTTCCACAAGGAACACAGAAGCCACGCTCCTACAAACCAGGTGCTTGTTGTCATATGAAAATATTGCATGTGGTGATTTGTGCCACTCAGATTCTAATTATTAGCTACTGTATGTTTTACTTTGCACAGCCTCTGTTATGGAGTATGACTAAAGACAATTTCTGATTACACAACCAATTTTGATCCAAGAGAGAAATGTAAATGCAATTAATTTATTCTTTTTTTCTCTCTCTCTTATGAAGTATTTAGTTGCAGTGCTTCTCTGTATAGTGGCTGGTTCGTACATTTGCTTCAGATTATGATTTACGTCAGGAGCCAATATGTTGTGTTGGCCTCTGCTTGCTCAAAAGGCCAGAGAACATCCAGTCCCACAATCCTCTGGGTACTCTGATCCTCAGGGAACCTTTCTTTGATTACACATTTATCTTTTATGAGCTTGGTGATATGGACATGCTAAATCCACATCACACTGGGCCTGATTCACAAAACATTTTTACGATCACATTTGATCGTAAACTGTGTTTAAGAACGTTTCCAAGAACATTTTGGCATTCTTCTTTTTTTTCTTATCTGTATCTGTTAATGGCTGTTTCCTTATGCAAATCACATGAACACGATTGCGCATAAAATTTACAAACAGCCAGCATTCATCATCTCATACACCTGGGATATGCACAAAAACAAAGGTGTCATGAATCTCATTTTGTTTTTTCATAGGAACATTTTAAAGAACAAAAGTAAGAATAATTTAAGAAAGGTTTTGTGAATGAGGCCCATGATTCTTTAAAAAAGAAAAAAAAACCTTGTATAGTGCAAGGCAGTTTAGGAACAGTTGATTGGTTGGTCTATTGGGGTGGGCTCAAATGAGAATGAAGTCATTCACATTTCATTGTTGCGGCATCAATGTAACAAAACAAGAACTATGCAGTGTACTAATCTCTGTGGCTCAATGCTGTTTAGTCAAGGCCTAAATCCGCAGACGACTTTACTTAATGAAAAGATGGACGCGATTGCATGATCCTCTCTGAAGCCTACACGCAGAGAAAGAACAAGGCACATGATTTCTTCAATTTCAGATTTATAAATAAATTATACCTAATTCTGTTATAACAACCCATGTTATTACAAATCCAAATATGAAGTCATGAGAATTTTCCTTATGCACTTCCATAATCTGCTATTTGTACGCACTTGTATACGTACACACTGTAACACATTATCAACATGTTAGGGAGTGTTCTGTAGCCATTGTAAAATGTAACTGCAAAGGCTAATATCAATAAGTAATTTAGCTTTTGAAGTCTCCGATGTTGTTAATGTCCTTGGGAAAATAAATGTTTAAAGAAGTCTTTGTCATATTCAAATATATTTGTTCAAGAAGGTTCACGGATATTAATATCATTGTTTACATCCACAAAAAAAATTTTACACTGGAAACCAAGAAGTTGTTTGTAAATGCATTTACATTATCTTATTCAGCACCCTGTCTAAAGAACCCATCCCTGAACAAAATGCAACCTTGTCACGCCTTGTCATAGCCTAGGTCCATATATGCAAATTTGGATTGATGGCACTGATTGGCCAGAGGTTCCACACACCTGGTGTCCCCGGGCTAAGTCAATCCCTGTTTCGAGAGGAAGGAGGCCCACGGGGACAGATTTCTGCATCTCTGCCCTTCCGGCTTCTCACCGCTTTCTGCGGGAACCCCACTGTGGCAGAAATAGCTGTGTGCACCGTCATGAACAAATGTGCCAAATCTGCATATCAGGACTTTAAATCAGTCAGATAAGCTAGTGCTTTAATTTAATGCTTAAATCAGTCAGATAAACTAGTGCTTTAATTTAATGTTTAAATCAGTCAGATAAACTAGTGCTTTAATTTAATGTTTAAATCAGTCCAGATAAACTAGTGCTTTAAGTTAATGTTTAAATCAGCCCAATCAATTGATGCTTTGAGTTAATGTAAGGGCTTTCTGGCAGATGATTTATTTAGAATGCTACATTTTAAAAAATATTGGTTTATAGACTGATGGGAGAAGCAAGCAGAGTCCTAAGAGCCGAAGCTCTGGAACTAAATTAACACGCCAAACCTGCACTGTGCTTAAGATACGTTTAAAGGAAAACACTGACAGAACCTAAACCCCTGTTTTCAACACCTTTAACTGATGTAAAGATTGGCTATAAAAAAAGCCAACATACCCAGGGCCCACCCGGATTGAGCTTGTGCCGTGTCACCCTACAAGTGCGGATGAGAAAGACCCGGCACATCCCGTCCCTGTGCTGTAGGCCTTCATAGCCCAAGAGACTGCAGGCAACATCCCATAATAGGCCGGCGTGCATGCGTGGAATATGTTTCAGAATTATGCTGCACCATGGTTCTTTTCGCACAGCTGACAAGTGAAGCATTACCTCCCTCCTCTACAATTCCCTAAGGCCAGTATTGGTCTGTCCGCTGGGCTTGTGGGTCGATTTCCGGAAAAAGAGTCCCATAGCGAGATACAGGAGAAAGCAGAGCCACTGTCTCACTTTGATGATGTAATAGTAATGCTGTCTTTGTTCCTCCTCGACAAATCTGGCCACATCAAATCCATTGGTCCTAATCAATATGTCAACTAATTTATAACCCCAGAGTAAACAAGTGTTCCTCTCTTACACTGCCTGTTACATTTACTCTGTTTTTACCAGTTGTACGATTCTCAGCTTATAAGAGTACAGTTAATGTGGTTACAGTAAGATTGTTGCAAACCAGTGGATTTCATTAGATTAAAATAAATTAATCATCAACTCTGTGTTTATTTCTTTATTAATTATTATTTATACAAATGTGTAAACTTAGTTACATAACAGCAAATAATAAAGTAATAATAAAAGACACCTAAATGTTCAACGAATTAAGTGGCTAGGGTGCATCCATCCCCTCCCCCCCCCCCCCCCCCCCCCCCCCCCCCCCCCCCCCCCCCCCCCCCCCCCGCCCCCGTCCTGTGGTGCTGATGCGAGTATCTCTTTAACGTTGCCGCGCAGCAGCGCGCAGACCACGCCCCGTACCACATAAAGACTAGTCAGCTCTCATCGCCGCAAAGCGTGCCTCGATCTGTCTCACCTTCAGCTGGCCGATACCCTCGACTGGAATACCCGACTGACATTCAAAACAAGAAATATTTTAAAAATAATTCATGAGAAAAGGCTCCGTTGCCAACGAAATTATAACAGAAGAAAACATAATTGACTTAACTCAGTTATCATCAGAATTACTTCATTCTGATATTACTGGTGTAGCCTATTTGTTCAGTTAGATATCCAACAAAGATTATTTTCTTTTCCGCATTAATGTTCATGCCGATTTTCGCGTAATCTTATTTTTCCACAGGTGAATTCTACACTTGTGTTCGCTCATTGCGGTAAGCAGTAGCCTACGCTAAGCGAAATATATTTATCATTCATTCAGCATATCTCTGAAAAAAAGAAACGTCAGAAAAAACAAGCATTGCATCTCTCGGATTAGAATATTCGAGAAAAAGTGAACGTCGCGTCTAATTAAATAGTAAATATATAGTGAATTTCTGTTTATCTGAAGCGCGTCCTAAAAATTTCCACAATGGCCGATGCGACAGCAGAATGCAACATCAAGGTGCTCTGCCGTTTTCGTCCGCTGAATCAATCGGAAATCGTACGAGGGGACAAGTTTCTTCCCAAATTTCAAGGAGACGACACAGTCATCATTGGGGTATGTTGTTCTGCTCATTTTATTTATTTTTTGTCAGAGATCAGTGTCTTCGTCATCCTCATTGCTGTCGTTATCTCGAGGGTGACGCAGGTACTAGTCTCCATGGAATGTTTTGAATAATTGTACGAATAATAACATAAATAACACTCATATTAAATTTTATGATAAGAGCAATAATGGTCATATCAGCAATCTCAAATACACAAGCAAACAACATATATCGATTCCTCTGCAGTACATAGCCTATGCATTAGCGTATGTGTTAACGCCTCGTTAGTTTTTATACTGTTTTATCCGCCCAACGTCCTCTGTTAAATCAACGTTTTCAACTAAATACAGTTTCCAAGAAATTTTCTCATCAAGATGATCTTTTGTCTCGTTGGCGTAGCTTCCATCCTCCGCCGCAGTTTTAGGCCCAAGTGTTTATCTGCCCGATTGTTCGAACAAGGCCATTCGTTGATTGTTTTTCAACAGATGCCACGCAGTGCTTCGTCACCTTGCTCGGTTAATGAGCACCAGAAACAGCACTGTGCTTTTCACGAAAGTAGGCTACTCAAGGTTTATTCCAACTACGGGAAAAATGGAGTTAGTGATGTACATTTACAAAATCATGTAGGTGTTGCAGAGATTAAAACCAAAGCATGCACGTCTAAACTGATTTTATTTTATGAATTATGACAAATTATGTGCATTTTCTTTTTGAGAGCAACATTTAAAATGCCACTCGTGTATTCCATTGCATATCGTGCAAATATGACACGATGACATAATGTTAGAAATTTAGTAATGGCGATACTGATGATTGGCTTGTATTGCTCTCAGCGTGAGTAATGTGATCTCTAAGCTTTTCAGACTCAGGTACAGGTCAGCGTTAGGGCAGCTCTGACCTTCAGAGAACTGATCAAGCTGCAATTTAATGCTGGCCATCACTGTTCATATTTTTATTTGCAGTTTGATCAATATGTCCCTAACACCTGAAAGGATCACGTATGGGGTTTCCACTGAGCAATGCAGACCTGAGGTTCAGACGTGGCAGATCCATACAAGCCAACCGTCACTCGGCTGCAGAAACAGCTGTTTTTATATCTGTGTATGTGTGTGTGGAGGTACAGTAGCACGCAGGGCTGATGTAGTTCACCGCTGTAGAACTGTATTTTGGTCCCTTTGTAGACCCTTTCTGCGGTGTTGATTGGGTGCTGATGAGCACACAGTCTGATGTTGAGGCTCGATGAGGGTGCTCGCGTTTGGCTCGGCTGTGGCTGGGGCGCAGCTGGTTCCCCCCATCCCCCCCCCCCCCCCTACCCCTACCCCCGCCTTTAAAATGAATGCCCTCAGAACTGTGGAGACAGATTTAATTGCCTAAGCCGGGGAGATGATTGGCTGAATCATGTGGCAGAGTACCCCCCCGGGTGGGACGTCTGAAATCCGAGCTCCCCCCCCCCCCCCCCCCTCCCCCGCGCTGTTGCACCTCACAGGAAACCCTGCTTTTAATGGGGGGAGAGGAGACCCTCACAGAAGGGCCCTTGCATCATGTTGTTGTGTCACCATGGCGATGAGGAGTCGGTGAAGGGCCCCGCCCGCCCGACCCTCGTGCCGCGGCACACAGGCGCCCTGCGATCGCCTTTGTTCTGAACTCCACGCAGTGACATGTACACCCGCTTCCTCCCTCCAACTTTCAGTCCCGCAAACTGGAGGAGGGCTGCCAAAGCTCCGAAAACAAGGGGCACCTTTTAGAACAAGAAGGCTTTAAAAGAGAGAAACAAAGGGGGAGACACGGAGGAGAGATGGAGTGACACACACACGTTCACTCTCTCAGGGCCCACTCCCATGCGCATACACACACACACACACACACACACAGATACAGACCCACTCCCATGCGCATACACACAGATACAGACCCACTCCCATGCGCATACACACACACACACACACACACAGATACAGACCCACTCCCATGCGCATACACACAGATACAGACCCACTCCCATGCGCATACACACACACAGATACAGACCCACTCCCATGCGCATACACACAGATACAGGCCCACTCCCATGCGCATACACACAGATACAGGCCCACTCCCATGCGCATACACACACACACACACAGATACAGACCCACTCCCATGCGCATACACACACACACACACAGATACAGACCCACTCCCATGTGCATACACACACACACAACACACAGATACAGACCCACTCCCATGCGCATACACACACACACACACACAGATACAGACCCACTCCCATGCGCATACACACACACACACACACAGATACAGACCCACTCCCATGCGCATACACACACAGATACAGACCCACTCCCATGCGCATACACACATCAAGATACAGGCCCACTCCCATGCGCATACACACAGATACAGACCCACTCCCATGCGCATACACACAGATACAGGCCCACTCCCATGCGCATACACACAGATACAGACCCACTCCCATGTGCATACACACAGATACAGACCCACTCCCATGCGCATACACACAGATACAGACCCACTACATGCGCATACACACCCACAGATACAGGCCCACTCCCATGCGCATACACACACACACACACAGATACAGACCCACTCCCATGCGCATACACACACACACAGATACAGACTCACTCCCATGCGCATACACACAGATACAGGCCCACTCCCATGCGCATACACACAGATACAGACCCACTCCCATGCGCATACACACAGATACAGACCCACTCCCATGCGCATACACACACACACAGATACAGATACAGACCCACTCCCATGCGCATACACACAGATACAGGCCCACTCCCATGCGCATACACACAGATACAGACCCACTCCCATGCGCATACACACAGATACAGACCCCACTCCCATGCGCATACACACAGATACAGATTTTACCCACTCCCATGCACATACACACAGATACAGACCCACTCCCATGTGCATACATACACACACACACAGACCCACTCCCATGTGCACACACACAGATACAGACCCACTCCCATGCGCATACACACAGATACAGACCCACTCCCATGCGCATACACACAGATACAGACCCACTCCCATGCGCATACACACAGATCAGACCCACTCCCATGCGCATACACACAGATACAGACCCACTCCCATGCGCATACACACAGATACACACAGATACCCCACTCCCATGCGCAACACACACACACAGATGCAGACCCACTCCCATGCGCATACACACACACACACAGATACAGATACAGACCCACTCCCATGCGCATACACACAGACACACACACAGATACAGGCCCACTCCCATGCGCATACACACAGATACAGACCCACTCCCATGCGCATACACACAGATACAGACCCACTCCCATGCGCATACACACAGATACAGACCCACTCCCATGCGCATACACACAGATACAGACCCACTCCCATGCGCATACACACAGATACAGGCCCACTCCCATGCGCATACACACAGATACAGACCCACTCCCATGCGCATACACACACACACATACAGACCCACTCCCATGCGCATACACACACACACACAGATACAGACCCACTCCCATGCGCATACACACACACACACACAGATACAGACCCACTCCCATGCGCACACACACCGATACAGGCCCACTCCCATGCGCATACACACAGATACAGGCCTACTCCCATGCGCACACACACAGATACAGACCCACTCCCATGCACATACACACAGATACAGACCCACTCCCATGCACATACACACACACACACACACACACACAGATACAGACCCACTCCCATGCGCATACACACAGATACAGACCCACTCCCATGCGCTTACACACACACACACAGATACAGACCCACCCCATGCTCATGCGCATACACACACACACACACACCACAGATACAGACCCACTCCCATGCGCATACACACACACACACACAGATACAGACCCACTCCCATGCGCTCACACACACACACACAGATACAGACCCACTCCCATGCGCATACACACAGATACAGGCCCACTCCCATGCGCTTACACACACACACACAGATGCAGACCCACTCCCATGCGCTCACACACACACACACAGATACAGACCCACTCCCATGCGCATACATACACACACACACACACAGATACAGGACCCACTCCCATGCGCATACACACACACACAGATACAGGACCCACTCCCATGTGCATACACACACACACACACACACAGATACAGACCCACTCCCATGCACTTACACACACACACACACACACACACACACAGATACAGGACCCACTCCCATGCGCATACACACACACACACACACACACACACAGATACAGGACCCACTCCCTTGTGCATACACACAGACAGATACAGGACCCCAGGCTGGGGCATACAGGACTGCCCAATCCTGCTCCTGGAGATCTGACATCATGTAGACTTTTACTCCAACCTTAAAAAAGCACACCTCATTCAACAGCTAGAGCAGAGCTGCCCAATCCTGTACCTGGAGATCTACTATCCTGTTGATTTTCATAACAACCCTAACAAAGCTCACACCATTCAACAGCTGAGATCTCATTGAGCTGCTAATTAGTTGAATGAGGTGTGCTTTGTTAGGGTTGGAGAGAAAGCCTACAGGATGATAGATCTCCAGGAGCTGGATTGGGCAGCCCTGCCCTAGGGTTTTGGTGGCCCTAAACCAGAATGTTGTTGTGGCTCCAAAGTGCCTCCAACATAAATAAATCACACCCACCAAAAAAAAAACAAAAAACTGGAATTGTGTGGCCCAGGGACGGTTCAGCCTCAAAGGACTGCTGAAAGTGTTAGTGGCATTGACTGGTTATGCTGAGCCCATATACAAACCCCCCCGTGCAGCTGGGAGGACAGACCACTTTCCA
Source organism: Anguilla japonica (assembly GCA_025169545.1). Classification (NCBI taxonomy): domain Eukaryota; kingdom Metazoa; phylum Chordata; class Actinopteri; order Anguilliformes; family Anguillidae; genus Anguilla; species Anguilla japonica. Next base: position 3,602,509 of record CM045895.1, read on the forward strand.
AGGTTAAAAGACTGGCAGAGACATTTGTATAAAATGAACTCTACTCTGTGAAATCACAAAACCCGACTCCTTCAGAGAAACCCAACATCACTCTTCCCTTCGAGTGTTCTGACCTCAGAGATTTTCCTCTGGATTAGCGGGGTTGTTCTGGCCAGATCCTCTGAGTCGGCGAGTGCAGTGTTAGCAGTTAGCGTTCAGGTCTGCGTGGAGCCTCACATCGGGCCACTGGTTTTGGGGTTACGTCAGCATTGCTGCAACTCTCCCGTCCTCCGAACCATGACTCATAGGTGGAAAGTCCAGAGGTCGGAAGGTAAAAGTTCCGCCACATGCTTCTTCCTCCCGTGAACTCCCCTCTCCCCAAAAATTGGGCTGATTAGCAAATCCAGGTGATCGGACCAAGATGCCGGGGAGGACCTTTACTTTGCGAACCGGATTTGCCATCTCTGATTACTGCTGTTTCGTAAGCCTGTGCTCTAAGAAATCCAGCACATCGGTTCTTCACAACGGCTTGCGGTAGCTCAGTAGCATTTCAGTGAATGTTTTCCTGGCTTCAGACTCCAAACCAGCCCAATCAAACCCACCCGAGTACAAATGCTACACAAAAAACTAGATCGAACAGAATAAATAAAGGAACATTGTGAGTGGTGTGGAGGTGCTGCTAGCATCAATGGAGTATTACCTGTTTCTCTAAGACACCTGTTTTTAAGAGTGAATGGATGTAGATGGTTAAAAACTTGCTGAATCATTTGATTAAGATTTTTACTGACGCGGTTGTTCAGTTTAGAGTAGGCCTGCACGTGCACATTAACCATTCTTTCATGCCTTCACCAGCGCAGTTGATAATTTGCATGCCTGCCATGAATATTCATGTAGACTGCCTGGCATTCTTACACAACAATCTGTGGAGCGCTGCCTTGGTACTGCAGCAGGGCTACACAACGACGGCTCGGCCAGTTCCCCTACAATAGAAACCACTGTTCCTGCGGGACGACAGCTTTGTGTTCTCGTGAAATGCAGGCCCATTAGATTTAACGTGGTTTCACATCAAGATGCATAAACAACAGTGTGTGCGTGTTCTCCGTCATTTTAACATTGTCCCTGCAGAAGAGATGCATAAAAAGACAGCGGTGGCTATGACAGTAAATATATAGTATACAGTATTGTGCGTCCGTGTGCGCATGCGCTCATACACACACACACACACACACACACATGTACATGCACATAATCATGTGCACCCATGCGCACACACACACAGACACACACACACACACACACACACACACACACACACACTAGTAGTCCCAGATCGTAGGGGGTCACCTTGAGACTACATCATTCACCTGGTAAACAGCATGGCTGACGTTGCTGTGCAGCAGTAAACACTGTCCTACAGCTCCAGCTGCTATTAGCCCTGCTGCTCATATTTATATTGCTGCTGTTAAATCTCCTTCTCATATATTTATTGATTCTCATACATTTTTTATAATGAAGCAATTCTGTAGATTTGTGTGAACAGCATGTAAATTAGATGAAAAGAAAAGATGTAAATCTTGGCATGTAAATTAGAGGTAGTATGATATTGGTATTATTAAAGGTGACCACCGTTAATGATTATTGATGGTAGTAGTAATAATGACTCATTCTGTGATAGGGTTCTGAGATCATTATTGCTCAGATGTATTAATAACGGTAATAATACCTGTCCGTTTCTATAGGGTTATGTGGACAGCTACACAGTGAACCAGCTGTGAGAATGAATAAAATGTCTGATAATGCTTTTTTGTATCATTTTGGTGTTCCTTAAGTTTCCTAAGCTAAAGGCGTTTAGTGGATTTCCACAAATGCCCCACAATTCTACACTTGTGAAACTACGAATGTTGCGTACGTGTGTGCGCATGCTCGTGTGTGTGTGTGTGTGTGTGTGTGCGCATGCTTGTGTGTGTGTGTGTGTGTGTGTGTGTGTGTGTGTGTGTGTGCGCATGCTTGTGTGTGTGTGTGTGCGTGTGTGTGCGCATGCTTGTGTGTGTGTGTGTGTGTGTGTATGCGTGTGTGTGCGTGTGTGTGTGCGTGTGTGTGCGTGTGTGTGTGCGTGTGTGTGTGTGCGTGTGTGTGTGTGTGTGTGCGCATGCTTGTGTGTGTATGTGTGTGTGTGTGTGTGCGCATGCTTGTGTGTGTGTGTGTGTGTGTGTGTGCGCATGCTCGTGTGTGTGTGTGTGTGTGTGCGCGTGTGTGCGTGTGTGTGTGTGTGTGTGTGTGTGTGTGTGTTATTAGTTCATCGTGGATGAGCACAGAGTCTGGGGAATTGTGCTTTGGGAGGTGTGGCTGTCACATTCCATCATGGCTCACAGCTCAAAGCTGAGTGATTTTCTAAGATGGAAGATCCGTGAAAGACCAGAGCAAGACCTCCCTCCCTCTGCACAGCCTCTCTGTGACCAGAGCAAGACCTCCCTCTGCCCAACCTCTCTGTGACCAGAGCAAGACCTCCCTCTGCACAGCCTCTCTATGACCAGAGCAAGACCTCCCTCTGCCCAGCCTCTCTGTGACCAGAGCAAGACTCCCCTCCCTCTGCCCAACCTCTCTGTGACCAGAGCAAGACCTCCCTCTGCCCAACCTCTCTGTGACCAGAGCAAGACCTCCCTCTGCACAGCCTCTCTGTGACCAGAGCAAGACCTCTCTCTGCCCAGCCTCTCTGTGACCAGAGCAAGACCCCCCTCCCTCTGCACAGCCTCTCTGTGACCAGAGCAAGACCTCCCTCACTCTGCCAGCCTCTCTGTGACCACAGCAAGACCTCCCTCCGTCTGCACAGCCTCTCTGTGACCAGAGCAAGACCTCCCTCTCTCTGCACAGCCTCTCTGTGACCAGAGCAAGACCTCCCTCTGCCCTTCCTCTCTGTGACCAGAGCAAGACCTCCCACTGCACAGCCTCTCTGTGACCAGAGCAAGACCGTCCTCTGCACAGCCTCGATGTGACCAGAGCAAGACCTCCCTCCCTCTGCCCAGCCTCTCTGTGACCAGAGCAAGACCGTCCTCTGCACAGCCTCGATGTGACCAGAGCAAGACCTCCCTCCCTCTGCCCAGCCACTCTGTGACCAGAGCAAGACCTCCCTCCCGCTGCACAGCCTCTCTGTGACCAGAGCAAGACCCCCCTCACTCTGCACAGCCTCTCTGTGACCAGAGCAAGACCTCTCTCTGCACAGCCTCTCTGTGACCAGAGCAAGACCTCTCTCTGCACAGCCTCTCTGTGACCAGAGCAAGACCTCCCTCTGCACCGCCTCTCTGTGACCAGAGCAAGACCTCTCTCTGCACAGCCTGTCTGTGACCAGAGCAAGGCCCCCCCTACACAGCCTCTCTGTGTGACCAGAGCAAGACCTCCCTCCCTCTGCACAGCCTCTCTGTGACCAGAGCAAGACCTCCCTCTGCACCGCCTCTCTGTGACCAGAGCAAGACCTCTCTCTGCACAGCCTGTCTGTGACCAGAGCAAGGCCCCCCCTACACAGCCTCTCTGTGACCAGAGCAAGACCTCCCTCCCTCTGCACAGCCTCTCTGTCACCAGAGCAAGACCTCCCTCCCTCTGCACAGCCTCTCTGTCACCAGAGCAAGACCTCCCTCTACACAGCCTCTCTGTGACCAGATCAAGACCTCCCTCTCTCTGCACAGCCTCTCTGTGACCAGAGCAAGACCTCCCTCACTCTGCACAGCCTCGACGTGACCAGAGCAAGACCTCCCCCTGCCCAGCCTCTCTGTGACCAGAGCAAGACCTCCCTCTCTCTGCCCAGCCTCTCTGTGACCAGAGCAAGACCTCCCTCCGTCTGCACAGCCTCTCTGTGACCAGAGCAAGACCTCCCTCACTCTGCACAGCCTCTCTGTGACCAGAGCAAGACCTCCCTCTGCACAGCCTCTCTGTGACCAGAGCAAGACCTCCCTCCCTCTGCACAGCCTCTCTGTGACCAGAGCAAGACCTCTCTCTGCACCCTCTCTGTGACCAGAGCAAGACCTCCCTCTGCACCGCCTCTCTGTGACCAGAGCAAGACCTCTCCTCTGCCCAGCCTGTCTTTGTGACCAGAGCAAGGCCCCCCCCTACACAGCCTCTCTGTGACATCCCCCTGCCCAGCCTCTCTGTGACCAGAGCAAGACCTCCCTCCCTCTGCCCAGCCTCTCTGTGACCAGAGCAAGACCTCCCTCTGCATAGCCTCTCTGTGACCAGAGCAAGACCTCCCTCCCTCTGCCCAGCCTCTCTGTGACCAGAGCAAGACCGTCCTCTGCACAGCCTCGATGTGACCAGAGCAAGACCCCCCCCTACACTGCCTCTCTGTGACCAGAGGAAGACCTCCCTCCCTCTGCCCAGTCTCTCTGTGACCAGAGCAAGACCTCCCTCCCTCTGCCCAGCCTCTCTGTGGCCAGAGCAAGACCTCCCTCACTCTGCACAGCCTCTCTGTGACCAGAGCAAGACCTCCCTCACTCTGCCCAGCCTCTCTGTGACCAGAGCAAGACCTCCCTCCCTCTGCCCAGCCTCTCTGTGACCAGAGCAAGACCTCCCTCTGCCCAGCCTCTCTGTGACCAGAGCAAGACCCCCTCCCTCTGCCCAGCCTCTCTGTGACCAGAGCAAGACCATCCCTCTGCACAGCCTCTCTGTGACCAGAGCAAGACCTCCCTCACTCTGCCCAACCTCTCTGTGAGATGCTGCTGGTTCGGTGCTCTGCGTTTGCTCAGAGTCTTCATCAAATTAATGACACAAAGGAGAGGATGAGGTCACCTCTACTGCCTGGTCATAGTCAGCAGGAAGGGGGGGGGGGGGGCAGGGGGGTTATGCGCCAGCAGGAACTGACAATAGAGTACTCTTTCAGGGGAGCAATGTATGTGCATATATTTGTGTGTGTGCATGTGTGTGTGTGTGTGTGAGTGTGTGTGTGCATGCGTCACATGTGAGGTGTGTCGAGCAGAGCTATTCATGAAATTCTTTAAATTTTCGGCAGTCTTATTGAAACTCACATTTGGTAGGTTATACACAAGAGCGTCACACAGGGGGGTGATTTCCCCATGTTTTCCAGTGTGTGTCTCACCTGATGGCAGGCAGACCTCGCAGGACACAGAGAGATACGGGCCAGACCATTTTTGCCTGAAACGGGGGGCACGTGCGTGTTGCCCACCCTGGATGTTGCGCAGTGAACAGGGCGTCCAGGCTGCAGCTGTTGCGCAGTGAAAAGGGCGTACAGGCTGCAGCTGTTGCGCAGTGAACAGGGCGTCCAGGCTGCAGGTGTTGCGCAGTGAACAGGGCGTCCAGGCTGCAGCTGTTGCGCAGTGAACAGGGCGTCCAGGCTGCAGCTGTTGCGCAGTGAACTGGGCGTCCAGGCTGCAGGTGTTGCGCAGTGAACAGGGCGTCCAGTCTGCAGGTGTTGCGCAGTGAACAGGGCGTCCAGGCTGCAGGTGTTGCGCAGTGAACAGGGCGTCCAGGCTGCAGGTGTTGCGCAGTGAACAGGGCGTCCAGGCTGCGGGTGCTGCGCAGTGAACAGGGCGTCCAGGCTGCAGGTGTTGCGCAGTGAACAGGGCGTCCAGGCTGCAGCTGTTGCGCAGTGAACAGGGTGTCCAGGCTGCAGGTGTTGCGCAGTGAACAGGGCGTCCAGGCTGCGGCTTGTGTAAGAATGAGATCCGTTATGGCGGGTTGTTGTGACGCACGGCGGGTACTCTGGGGAGCCGCCATCAGGGCTTTTAGCGGCTGCAGGACTGCATTACCGCTGGGTGTTTAAATCAGGCCTGGTGTGCTGCAGGATTATATCTGCCCTCCCAGCTGGGACTGCACTGACTGTGTGCCTATGGGATCACACAGCTAGGACTGCACTGACTGTGTGCCTATGGGATCACACAGCTAGGACTGCACTGACTGTGTGCCTATGGGATGACACAGCTAGGACTACACTGACCCTGTGGGAGCACACAGCTAGGGCTGCACTGACTGCTCGTCTGTCTTTCTTGTGCTATTCTGCACTTAACCAATCAGCTGAAGTGGTTTATTACACACTCAAGTCACCTGGTTTCCTGAGTCTAAATTGGTTCAGCAGACGCTGACTATGCTGGATCAGGGCTGGGGACCAGCCCAGCGGATGCAGTAGTTCTTCAAAACCAGGGCTCAAGACCTCTGGACCAAAGCAGTGTGATATTCTGCATTTCTGACCGTTTCCGTTTTGTACATTCACGTATTTTGGCTGTTCACCTACGGCAGAGGAGTCTGCCATGTAATTGTCTTCACGCGCAGGTTTGTGTCCCACCTCTGGTCCCCCGTTACTGCCGTAATTAAGGATCGCATTGTCGCCCCGCCGATTCTAATCTCGCCACGATCCGCTCGGCCGCCTCAGAAACACGGGTCTCCAATCTCAGACTGCGGGAGACGGCGCCCGGGGAAGCGGCTCGTTTGCGCTGCCGGTGTCGGGAGCTTTCTCTCCCGCGCTCAGTCCAGCGTTTCTGCCGTCATCTCCCTGGGAAACACGTTCTGTTTCGGTCCGCACGCAGCGATGAATGACGCACCTGCACGTCAGACGCAACACGATTATGTGTAGAGTATGCGTACAGTATTGCAGATACGGCCATTATCCTGGTAACAGTCGTATTCTGAAACTTTTTACACACGTAACTGCATAACATGGAGGCAGATACTTCTGTATACGTGGTAGTAATCACATTGGAAATACGTGTGATTCTGTTTGGGAGTCATTCTTGCTTTTGCTTAGTCTTTAAATTTTCCTCCTTTTTTCACCTTCTCGGGGTACTTTTCATGAGCAATTGCTCTCGCAGGAACAATCAATATCCTGGCAGACAGAAGCCAGATGTAGAAAGAGGGTTCTCCGCAGTTCATATCTGCAGCAGTTTGTTCTTTCTGCTACGCAGGAAAACACAAAGACAACGGAAGATGGCGTGCAGCTAGGATTGTGTAAATGGGTTCTAAAGCAGAGTATAAGGTTATGAATCTCATTCAAATTATGTGAGGTAAAGATATTTTTTATGAATAAGATAGAGGTTTTAGAGTTTGATAATCCCCCATTTGACTTACCATTTGCGCATAACAGGGATATGTATTTATTGGTTTATGAATGCATATTTGAGTGAAGTTTTTAGTCTGAATGCTTTAGTGTTGTGGTTTACATATTAGTATGCATGTTAGTGCAGTAGATGCTGACATCAGACTTAGTTTCAGTCATATCACTCTTCAATCCAGGCAATGTGATCTTTAAACTATAAACGGTTAAAATGTGACCATAACTATATTTTGCATAAACAACAGCAGCAACCTAAAGAGGCTCATTTTCAGCTCTGTGTTTGGATATGTAAATCTGGCCGTGTCTCTGCTGAGTTTTAGAGAATATCACAAATTCACACACTCTGCAGATTCAACATGGCTACTGAAATGAGCCGAGCAATAGCAGGTCTGTCCTGATGTATCCTGCAGTCCTCCTAATGCAGGTTTAAAATCTGATTAGGATAGACAGCTGCTGTTGAGAAGGTTTGTTTCTCTGCTGAAATATAAAAGCACCCATCCATCAACATTTGCACACACACACACACACACACACACACACACACACACTCACAAATGCACAGTCAAACACACACACACAGTCACACACGCACACACACACACACACTCACAAATGCACATTCAAACACACACACACAGTCACACTGGGCAGACTAAACTGTTGTAGTTGTGATTGTAATAACCTCAGAGTGAAACTAATAAAAATATTTTTTTAAACTAAACTCAGAGGCAAAGGGACGGGTGCTTATGAATAATACGAACACGTTGTGACTGTTCTCATCGTCCTGGCCTTGTAACGAAAAACCCATCTCCTCCAGCACTCCAAATGAGAAGCCAATGGAAGGAGTTCCCTTATGTTCTGTATCACACCAGGGGATGGTTAATGGCATATACTTTAGTGCTAGCATCATGCTATTTATGAAGCTACGCTGACTAAATGTTGAATTCCCATTGGCTGCAAGTAAATTTACCCTCCTTACTACACTGCAGTGTGATGGTCAGGGTTAGGTGTGACATGGACGGGTGTTCGTTGAGTGTAGACAATGATGACCCAACGATGGCTGCATCTCAAACTGAAGGCAGCTGCCTCGCACCCTGCACCCTTAGCAGTGAGCTCCCTCTGAATGTAACTGCCTTGCTACCTACACCCTTAGCAATGAGCTCCCTCTGAAGGCAGCTGCCTTGCTACCTACACCCTTAGCAATGAGCTTCCTCTGAAGGCAGCTGCCTTGCTACCTACACCCTTAGCAATGAGCTTCCTCTGCTGTCTCGCTGCCTACACCCTTAGCAGTGAGCTCCCTCTGAAGGCAGCTGCCTTGCTACCTACACCCTTAGCAGTGAGCTTCCTCTGCTGTCTTACTGCCTACACCATTAGCAGTGAGCTCCCTCTGAAGGCAGATGCCTACACCCTTAGCAGTGAGCTCCCTCTGAAGGCAGCTGCCTTGCTGCCTACACCCTTAGCAGTGAGCTCCCTCTGCAGGTAACTGCCTTGCTGCCTACACCCTTAGCAGTGAGCTCCCTCTGAAGGCAGCTTCCTCGCTGCCTACACCCTTAGCAGTGAGCTCCCTCTGAAGGCAGCTGCCTTGCTACCTACACCCTTAACAATGAGCTTCCTCTGCTGTCTCGCTGCCTACACCCTTAGCAGTGAGCTCCCTCTGAAGGCAGCTGCCTTGCTACCTACACCCTTAGCAGTGAGCTTCCTCTGCTGTCTTACTGCCTACACCATTAGCAGTGAGCTCCCTCTGAAGGCAGATGCCTACACCCTTAGCAGTGAGCTCCCTCTGAAGGCAGCTGCCTTGCCTCCTACACCCTTAGCAGTGAGCTCCCTCTGAAGGCAGCTGCCTTGCCTCCTACACCATTAGCAGTGAGCTCCCTCTGAAGGCAGATGCCTACAGCCTTAGCAGTGAGCTCCCTCTGAAGGCAGCTGCCTTGCCTCCTACACCCTTAGCAGTGAGCTCCCTCTGAAGGCAGCTGCCTCAGTGCCTACACCCTTAGCAGTGAGCTCCCTCTGAAGGCAGCTGCCTTGCCTCCTACACCCTTAGCAGTGAGCTTCCTCTGAAGGCAGTTGCCTCGCTGCCTACACCCTTAGCAGTGAGCTCCCTCTGAAGGCAGCTGCCTTGCCTCCTACACCCTTAGCAGTGAGCTCCCTCTGAAGGCAGCTGCCTTGCCTCCTACACCATTAGCAGTGAGCTCCCTCTGAAGGCAGATGCCTACACCCTTAGCAGTGAGCTCCCTCTGAAGGCAGCTGCCTTGCCTCCTACACCCTTAGCAGTGAGCTCCCTCTGAAGGCAGCTGCCTCAGTGCCTACACCCTTAGCAGTGAGCTCCCTCTGAAGGCAGCTGCCTTGCCTCCTACACCCTTAGCAGTGAGCTTCCTCTGAAGGCAGTTGCCTCGCTGCCTACACCCTTAGCAGTGAGCTCCCTATGAAGGTAGCATCCTATTGGAAAAGGAACCTCAAAAGGCAGCAAGTTTGGGGCGCACTTTGAAAGCAGGATGACATCAAAGAAAAGTAACACAGTTGCAAGCTAGTTAGCTAGCTAGTCCATGGAAGGCTCACGAGGCTTAAAAAAATAGCATACATTACACAAGTAAAAAACCTGAGGTCATCGCAGAGATCTATGGGATATCCTATCTGATGAAGGATACATCGATTCTGCCTTCTAATTTAACCAAAGCACTATAGAAGGATGCGTTTTTGATGATTTCGCTTTGGTGACATGCCTGCTAAGCACAAGTGGGAAAAATTCTGAAAATAGTGAAAATTCTGCCTTTCATTTGAGATGCATCCTGTGTGAGTGCAAACACTGAAACTGGAGCATATTCAAGGACACTCACTATCAAACAAGCACACTGATAGTGCACACTCTCATACGAGCACACTCATAGTGCAGACTCAGTTTCATATGAGCACACTCATAGTGCACACTCTGATACAAGCACACTCATAGTGCAGACTCAGTTTCATATGAGCACACTCATAGTGCACACTCTGATACAAGCACACTCATAGTGCACACTCTGATACGAGCACACTCATAGTGCAGACTCAGTTTCATATGAGCACACTCATAGTGCACACTCTGATACAAGCACACTCATAGTGCACACTCTGATACAAGCACACTCATAGTACACACTCATATGAGCACACTCATAGTGCACACTTTCATACGAGCACACTCATAGTGCAGACTCAGTCTCATGCAAGCACACTCATAGTGCAGACTTTCATACAAGCACACTCATAGTGCAGACTCAGTCTCATACAAGCACACTCATAATGTACACTCACTCTGATCCAAGCATACTATTAAGCACACTATATTTGAATATTTGTCTAGATAAAATAACAATAATTGAATAAATCAGTCAATTTAAAAAAAACTTGGTCAAAAATAACATTTTCTCCGTACAGTTCAATCCCAAATCATTTTAATAGAGTTGTAAAGAGAACAGAGTGGTGAGTTAATTGGAATGTACCATGTCTAATCAGTTAATCTGCCATGACAGACAAACTGAAATCAATTCCCACAATTCTCTGGGCCAACAGCCAAATTCCCTGATAAGAACCAACCAGTGAAACAGAGAGGAAGCAGTGTCAGTGTAAGCAGCCATTTTTAGCCCTGCCACGTACTGCAGCCAAAATGGCTACCGGAGAAGGGAAGAAAAACATCTCTGCTTGTAGTTCACCACGGTTAATTCAGAACTCGCCTCGTGATATTCTGGTTATCTCACATTTTTTATTGGTTGTTACATTCATAAACTTGTCACTAAACCTTTCCATTAAACATTCAGAATTTTCATTCGGTTATAAAATGGCTCACCGGCGTTGTGCGCCATTTGTGATAAGCCGGGATAAGAGGCTTGTGTGTTTAGCATTTTGAGGGTTTACAGAGGAAGGAGTGGTGAAAGATGAAGGGAGAGATGGAGAGAAGAGAGACTCCTCCCTCTCCCACAGTGCACCACTGCCGGTGTGTCTTACTACCACCGAGCCTACAGCTGACGAGCTGTTTCCACGGGGACGAACAGAACAACAGCTGTTAGAGCAGCCAGATATCGTTCTTCTGCTAATAATGTCCTGGGAGAGTGGGGCCCCCTCCTGACTCTCTGCGCTGTCAGGGTGTGATTGCGATCTTTCGGCTCGCGGTGCTGGGGCCTTCAGTGTTTCCCGTGGCTGCTGGTTTTACTGAGGGAGGAGAGGAGCGGGTCCATCCAGCACAGCATGCCACCTCTTTGTGTCAGTGTTTCAGTTGTATGAAGGCCATTAAGTTTCTATTTATGAAATGTGAGTTTGTCTCTGTGTTCTGAAAGCGCATGAGGGCGATGTTGTCAGGATATGCTCTGTTCTCCTTTACAGCTAGCCTGTTTGTCCCGTTTGCTGTGAGCTGTTATGTTTGCAGGAGTTGAGCTCGCTGCTGGCAGATATGAACAGATGGGTGTTCAGCCACACGATCTCACACACGTGCAAAAAGAGAGAGAAGGGGGGGGACATAGAGAGAGAGAGAGAGTGACGAGAGAGGGAGAGGGAGAGAGAAGGGGGAAATAGAGAGCAGGAGGAAGAGAAAAGGGGTGGAGATAGAGGGGGAAAGATAGAGAGAGGGGGAGAGAGACGGAGAGATAGAGAAAGGGGGGGAGAGAGAAGGGGTAGAGAAAGAGGGGGTAGAGATATACAGAGGGAGAGATAGAGAGAGAGCTCAATTCATTTCCTTTCTTTTTCGTTCATGTTCCATCTTCCAGGCCAAATCCTTTTGGATTTACCAGTCAGATTAAGATCCAGCCAAAGCGGTGGCAGTAATAATTAGCATTAGCTGCTGAATTCTACTGTTTTAATAAAGAGTAGTGGCACAGTAGCAGCATCCATTGGTAGTTTGCAGTCACAGACTGGAAACTCATTCCATTTTACATATTTAGAAACAGTGAAATTACGAATACCTAGTGATAAAAACATGGGAATAGGCATAAATGTAATTGCTCAGATATGGGTATTATGAGTGATTCATATTGAAGCCTGCGTTCCATCTGGTGATACTCACAAAATGAAGAAGCGCGTAGAGAGTTAGCAGACCTGCTATCGTTTGGTTTTTACAGTATGATTTTATGATTTTGAAAGGCGTGGGCGGAGGGCTGTGCTGGGTATTGCAGTAGACTTTGATGCAGCATCACTGTTTCCCAAACTCTCTCCCTTTCTCTGCTTCTGTCAGCTGCTAATTTAATCCACTGACGAGCTTCTAATTACATTTTACCAGGGCAAAGGAACTCCCCATCGTCTGTCTCACATCTGTCTGCTGTTGAGCCAGTTAAAAAAACCTTTACTTTCCACTTTAATGCGTCTCTGTTTCTGCTCGATTCGTACAGTGAGGCTTTTACATATTTAATATTGGTATTAATGTATGAATGTTTAAATTAAACACAAGAACATCTGTCTATGCTCTCATGATACTCCTGCTCAGGGGGTGCTGTCTTGTGTTCTTTCACTCAGCATTCTGGGTAATTAAATAAGCTTATTAGTGTTATCCACATTTCAAATGTGGCAGAGGGAGAGAGGTAGATTGACTGACTGCCTGATTATATTGCATTAAATTAGGCGAACGGTTGAATAGAAATGAGTCACCCTTTATTTTTACTCAGACCGTTAGAGGCACCTCATTCCTCTACTTTACTCAATACTCCAGTAATTACCCATTCTCGGCAAAAGTCCAGCCGATTATTATTTAGTCTGCAGAAATAAAACTCTCTTTAAACAGGAAATAATCTTTTTTCTGCAGGCTCCAGATCCTCCAGATCCTTCTGTTCTTGTTTGAATCTTGTCAATGGCCAGTTTCCTTCTCAGGATTTCTTCTTTTGAGTGAAATCCTCTGTTGAACATGTCCAGGCCCACTGGAACATCAAACAAAGGCTGCAACCTGGCACACTCCCCAAATAAAATAAAACCTCTGTCATCAAATGAAAAAGACACCTTTTATGTACTGAAAGACAAAGCTGGTTTACCTTACTAGTGTCCCTGAAAATATTATGTAAATTTCTCTACTTAAGATCTCCAGTTCGTTTTGGATGCTTGGTTTTATATTGCAGTTCCCAAGATGGAAGCCAGCCTACTGAGTGATTAGTTAGGCATCCATCTTGTGTTGGAGCCCTTTATTTGCTTCCTCAGAGCATATTTTAGACAAAGCTTCAATGGTATCTTTTCCCCTGAACTTGAAGCTCTAAAGCCTCCCCCTTTCTGCCACACCACTGGTTGGTCTTCATTTCCTGGTTTTGAGGAGGGAAGGAGGCAGAGAGATGTATTTTAATGTGACTATAGTTAGACTTTGTTTATTTTTTACTGTATTTTACTCTACTTTCTGTGTTTAAGACAATGCCTGGCTTCATACGTGCAGATGGCTAATAAATCCAATTTTAATTGAATAAAACTGGTGAGAGACAGGGAGAGGCAGAGAGAGGGAGAGGGAGAGAGAGAGACAAAGCGAGAGAGAGAAGGAGATGTAGGGGAAGAGAAAGAGAGATTAGATTTTCTCATTATGATGTCACCAGAATTAAGTCACCTATTCCTCACTCCTAAGTAAAGGTGTCTATATCTAGGCCGCTGTTCCCTTGACCAAGAGTAAAGCCATTTCAGCTACCAGTTCATAATAAACCTCCAGGACTCAAACATCATCGCCTTGATACCCCAAGCCTTCCTACGACACATACTTAATTTTAAAGTAACCTTCAAGAGATATACAAATGTACAAATATTGGGAACATTTGCCATTTTAGGAATGTTCTAGGGACCGAAAATCGGGTTAGCCAAGTTTCATGTTGAGTTTGCTCAGTTTACGCTGCTGAGATGGGCCAGTTTTATTTGAGCAATTCAAATTTACTCAATTTAGGATGCTTTCAGGATGAGATTCGAGTCTGTCTTTCTTTCTGCCTGTCTGTCTGCCTGTCTGTCTGTCTGCCTGTCTGTCTGTCTGTCTGCCTGCCTGTCTGCCTGTCTGTCTGTCTGTCTGTCTGTCTGTGTCTGTCCTTATGCCCCACTGACCTACTTGGTATCAGTTCTCTTGCTTTCAGTGAATCCTGACACTAGGCAAGGATGATTTATTGGAATTGATCAACAAGATCAATAATCAATAGGATGAATCAATAAGATGAGTTTTATGGTGGGCTGCCCCATCGTTTCTAAAAGCTGCTGTTGTCAAAAGCTGTTTCTTCATTTGCCTCTCTCTTAAAAGGTGAACAAGCCTCCAGCAATAAAGAGCCAGATTTTCTAGACCTTTCCGACAGCAGACCAGTACCGGCAGTTTGATTGATCTGTGGTCCTCACAAAACCACAACCTTTAGTTTTTTGTCATGACCAGCTACGACGTGGGCAATGTGACACCAGCCCCCCCCCCCCCCCCCCCCCCCCCCCCCCCCCCCCCCCCCCCCCCCATGTTGACAGTTAAGTCATCCATCAGTGGCAAGGTTACCCGGCGAGCTCTGGCGGGCGTGGCCGGGGACAGAAGCGTTTATCAGACGGTGAGCAGCCATTGGACAGCACACCTACGATGATTCATTTCCATCCATTAGAAGACGGAGGAGATCGCCTCCTCCCGGAAATCTCTATCAGCCCTTGCCACAGAGTGTGTGTGAGTGTGTGTGTGTGTGTGTGTGTGTCTCTTTTGTTGCCGTTCTGTCTTGCACTTCCATTCTGGTTGGGGCTTTTGTGAGCTCCTGCACAAAGGAAATGTTTTGCATTTACCCCCTCGTCCCCCCCCCCCCCCGTCCCCCCTCCATAAATTATTCAGACTGCTCCAGTTCTGTGGAAGGCTAATTGCTCAGCCTTTTCTGTCGAGAGTGGAAATCCTTTCTGCTGTTAGTTTCATCTGCGAACGGGGCGCCGTTAGCAAACGCCGCTGGACCCCCCGCGTCCTCGTTCCCGGGCTCCAGGCTCGTCGCGAGTCGGGTGAATTTGAGCAACCTGAAATTGAGAAATTCATGACCTGCAGTGGGCCTCTTAAGTGTGAGCGTGCTGAGTTTCTGGCTCTGCCATCGCCATATTACCATCAGGGCTGAAATAACAGAGTGACTGCCAAGTGATTTCCTTTAAGCTTGATTATGTAACCGCTTAATGTCTCTCGCGCTGATGCGGCCTACGTAGTGTTCTTCTGTCGCGGTTAGCGGCAGGAGGTTGTGCTGCGACGCCTCGTTTGAAAAGCAGTCAGTCATTGCGCCCAGCGCACAGCGAGGTCGCTGCATGTGAAACGGGGGAAACGCGCTTGACGTTGAATCGCGGTGGCCTGTTTGGGGCACTGGGCAAAATGGAGGACAAAGCCCGTGGAAACTGCAGGGGGGGTGGGGGGGGTGGGAGGGGTTGTAGTTGACTAGGAGGAGTTCGACAGGACCTGGCAACACAAATCCTCTACACACCACACACCAGAGGGCTCCCGTGGAGTCGAAAAGCCCAGAACAGCTTGAAAAGGATCGGCTTCTTTAAAAATCATCCCGTTGGTGACACGTTGGGAGAAGTGTGTTGCATCGCTCATGTTCATTAATTAGAGGATGACTTTGTGAATGAAGCTTTTCACAGATGTGTTAAAATAAGGGGAAGTGTGCGTGTGGCTCACGGGAGAGGGCTGATGGATGTGCTGATTATCGCCCGTCGGCACGGCGACAGCAGCAGGCTAGCACGGTTAGCGCGGTCAGCGTCGGATGTCCGCTGCAGGACAGGCGGATTCGGCTGCAGCGTCTCTCTGTCTCTGTCTGATTGAGTTAGGCACCACTGGGCCTGCGTATGGCACAAAGACCATTAACCCACAACCCTGCCCCCCCCCCCAACCCCACCCCCCCGCTCCCCTCCTCCTCCTCCCCTCCCCCACCCCCACCATCTTCCTCTGACCATCTCCCCACACTGATCCTGAGATGGGATCTCTTAAAAGCACTTCTCATCCCCCTTTCACACATATGGTGCTTTGAATTCTTTATCTGCAAACACAGAAAGTACTGTATCAACAGATTAAAATACTACAGTATAAGTTTATGCACACAAGCTGAGCGATTAGTTAGATTTACATGGAGTTCATATTTCTTAAGAGAGGATTCTGTTTTGGTAACCGATAGACAGAGTGCTTCATCCAATTGTCTGTATACAAAATCATAGAATTCTGAACCCTGAACCTATCACATGCCAACTTTTCATGTCACATGACATGTGAAGTATGCATCACGCGCATTTTACATGCATTGTTGGCTCTGTTTCAGTTTAAACTATTACAGCAAAGGGCCCCAGTTTTTTGGTTGAAATCACAGATGTCTTATCACCCCCTAGTGTAGCTGATACTGCTGATAAGTTGAGTAATCTGTGCATATACACAGGCACCTTGTAATAGTTATTCAGGGATACAGAGAGAAGAACCATCTGTAAATGAAGGAGCTGGCCACACACTCATGCACACAGTAAAGTACTCCGCACTCTACAACGCTTATATGATGCAACATTAATGTTTTCACTTTTCATTCTGTAATTGGCTGTAATTGCAGTGGGGACTGGCTGTAATTGGATGTAATTGCAGTGGGACTGACTGTAATTGGCTAATTGCAGTGGGGACTGGCTGTAATTGGCTGTAATTGCAGTGGGGACTGGCTGTAATTGGCTGTAATTGCAGTGGGGACTGGCTGTAATTGCAGTGGGGACTGGCTGTAATTGCAGTGGGGACTGGCTGTAATTGGATGTAATTGCAGTGGGGACTGACTGTAATTGGCTGTAATTGTGGTGGGGACTGGCTGTAATTGGCTGTAATTGCAGTGGAGACTGGCTGTAATTGCAGTGGGGACTGGCTGTAATTGCAGTGGGGACTGGCTGTAATTGGCTAATTGCAGTGGGGACTGGCTGTAATTGGCTGTAATTGCAGTGGGGACTGGCTGTAATTGGCTGTAATTGCAGTGGGGACTGGCTGTAATTGGCTGTAATTGCAGTGGGGACTGGCTGTAATTGGCTATAATTGCAGTGGGGACTGGCTGTAATTGGCTGTAATTGCAGTGGGGACTGGCTGTAATTGCAGTGGGGACTGGCTGTAATTGGCTGTAATTGCAGTGGGGACTGGCTGTAATTGGATGTAATTGCAGTGGGGACTGGCTGTAATTGGCTGTAATTGCAGTGGGGACTGGCTGTAATTGGCTGTAATTGCAGTGGGGACTGGCTGTAATTGGCTGTAATTGCAGTGGAGACTGGCTGTAATTGCAGGGGGACTGGCTGTAATTGGCTAATTGCAGTGGGGACTGGCTGTAATTGGCTGTAATTGCAGTGGAGACTGGCTGTAATTGCAGTGGGGGACTGGCTGTAATTGGCTAAATTGCAGTGGGGACTGGCTGTAATTGGCTATAATTGCAGTGGGGACTGGCTGTAATTGGCTGTAATTGCAGTGGAGACTGGCTGTAATTGGCTATAATTGCAGTGGAGACTGGCTGTAATTGGCTGTAATTGCAGTGGAGACTGGCTGTAATTGTATGTAATTGCAGTGGGGACTGGCTGTAATTGGCTGTAATTTCAGTGGGGACTGGCTGTAATTGGCTGTAATTGCAGTGGAGACTGGCTGTAATTGGCTGTAATTGCAGTGGAGACTGGCTGTAATTGGCTGTAATTGCAGTGGAGACTGGCTGTAATTGGCTGTAATTGCAGTGGGGACTGGCTGTAATTGGCTGTAATTGCAGTGGAGACTGGCTGTAATTGGCTGTAATTGCAGTGGGGACTGGCTGTAATTGGCTATAATTGCAGTGGGGACTGGCTGTAATTTCAGTGGGGACTGGCTGTAATTGCAGTGGGGACTGGCTGTAATTGGCTGTAATTGCAGTGGGGACTGGCTGTAATTGGCTGTAATTGCAGTGGGGACTGGCTGTAATTGGCTATAATTGCAGTGGGGACTGGCTGTAATTTCAGTGGGGACTGGCTGTAATTGCAGTGGGGACTGGCTGTAATTGGCTGTAATTGCAGTGGGGACTGGCTTTAATTGGATGTAATTGCAGTGGAGACTGGCTGTAATTGGCTGTAATTGCAGTGGGGACTGGCTGTAATTGGCTGTAATTGCAGTGGGGACTGGCTGTAATTGGCTGTAATTGCAGTGGAGACTGGCTGTAATTGCAGTGGGGACTGGCTGTAATTGGCTAATTGCAGTGGGGACTGGCTGTAATTGGCTATAATTGCAGTGGAGACTGGCTGTAATTGCAGTGGGGGACTGGCTGTAATTGGCTATAATTGCAGTGGGGACTGGCTGTAATTGGCTATAATTGCAGTGGGGACTGGCTGTAATTGGCTGTAATTGCAGTGGAGACTGGCTGTAATTGGCTGTAATTGCAGTGGAGACTGGCTGTAATTGGCTGTAATTGCAGTGGAGACTGGCTGTAATTGGCTGTAATTGCAGTGGGGACTGGCTGTAATTGGCTGTAATTTCAGTGGGGACTGGCTGTAATTGGCTGTAATTGCAGTGGAGACTGGCTGTAATTGGCTGTAATTGCAGTGGAGACTGGCTGTAATTGGCTGTAATTGCAGTGGAGACTGGCTGTAATTGGATGTAATTGCAGTGGGGACTGGCTGTAATTGGCTGTAATTGCAGTGGGGACTGGCTGTAATTGGCTGTAATTGCAGTGGGGACTGGCTGTAATTGGCTGTAATTGCAGTGGAGACTGGCTGTAATTGGCTGTAATTGCAGTGGGGACTGGCTGTAATTGGCTGTAATTGCAGTGGGGACTGGCTGTAATTGGCTGTAATTGCAGTGGGGACTGGCTGTAATTGGCTGTAATTGCAGTGGAGACTGGCTGTAATTGGCTGTAATTGCAGTGGGGACTGGCTGTAATTGGCTGTAATTGCAGTGGGGACTGGCTGTAATTTGAGTGGAGGGTGGCTGTAATTGGCTGTAATTGCAGTGGGGACTGGCTTTAATTGGCTATAATTGCAGTGGAGACTGGCTGTAATTGCAGTGGAGACTGGCTGTAATTGGCTGTAATTGCAGTGGGGACTGGCTTTAATTGGCTATAATTGCAGTGGAGACTGGCTGTAATTGCAGTGGAGACTGGCTGTAATTGGCTATAATTGCAGTGGAGACTGGCTGTAATTGCAGTGGAGACTGGCTGTAATTGGTTGTAATTGCAGTGGAGACTGGCTTTAATTGGCTGTAATTGCAGTGGGGACTGGCTTTTATTGGCTGTAATTGCAGTTCAGACTGGCTGCAATTGCAGTGGAGACCAGCTGTAATTGGCTGTATAGTGCAGACTGCCACATCATGGTGTGTTTGTCTTTGTTTTCTCCAGGGGAAGTCGTATGTGTTTGATCGAGTCTTCCCTACCAACACCACCCAGGAGCAGGTCTACAACACCTGTGCCAAGCAGATTGTGAAAGGTAAGTTTGTGTTCTAATACTAATAATTACAACAATAATAGCTGTGTTACCTGTGTGTGTCTGTGTTTTCAGCAACAGTAGCTTAGGAGCAGACCTTCTCAGGTGTTCTTAAATACTGTACTTTTCCATGTATTACTACTACATGCCATTTATAAATGTTTTTATATATTTGAACAATGCCTCATATATTTAATCATATAATCATATTTATGTTTCTAGCTGACATGGGAAAGCACATGCTCATGGGCTTTGTTAGCCATGCATGTTTATGTTTTTAATGTTTTCAATGTTTTGTGCTGGGAGCAATGTCACAATAACAGCATGGTGTAGAGATTCTGAGCATGTGTGGAGATTCTGAGCGTGTGTGGAGATTCTGAGCGTATGTGGAGATTCTGAGCGTGTGTGGAGATTCTGAGAGTGTGTAGAGATTCTGAGCGTGTGTGGAGATTCAGAGCGTGTGTGGAGATTCTAAGTGTGTGTGGAGATTCTGAGTGTGTGTGGAGATTCAGAGCGTGTGTGGAGATTCTGAGCGCAAGTGTAAATTGTGAGCGTGTGTAGAGATTCTGAGTGTGTGCGGAGATTGTGAGCGCATGTGGAGATTGTGAGAGTGAGCGTGTGTAGAGATTCTGAGTGTGTGCGGAGATTGTGAGCGCAAGAGGAGATTGTGAGCGTGAGCGTGTGTAGAGATTCTGACCGTGTAGAGATTCTGAGAGTGTGTGGAGATTGTGAGCGCGTGTGGAGATTCAGAGCGTGTGTGGAGATTCTGAGCGCAAGTGTAAATTGTGAGCGTGTGTAGAGATTCTCAGTGTGTGCGGAGATTGTGAGCGCATGTGGAGATTGTGAGAGTGAGCGTGTGTAGAGATTCTGAGTGTGTGCGGAGATTGTGAGCGCAAGAGGAGATTGTGAGCGTGAGCGTGTGTAGAGATTCTGACCGTGTAGAGATTCTGAGAGTGTGTGGAGATTGTGAGCGCGTGTGGAGATTCTGAGCGTGTGTGGAGATTCTGAGCGTGTGCGGAGATTGTGAGCGCGTGTGGAGATTCTGAGAGTGTGTGGAGATTCTCAGCGTGTGCAGATTCTTAGCGCAGGCGGACATCTTGTTTAAGCCGCTGAGGATGAATAATGGCAGAGACAGGAAGGTTAAATGCAGGGAGGGGCATTGTGGGAAGGGGGACAGAGGGCCTTGGGTCTGAGCCTCAGAAAACTAATCTGGCCCCAGAGTTTTAATATGAACGCTGCAATGGCTTTACTCTTGATCAAGGGTACCGTGGCCTAGACGCCATTACTTTGGAGTGAGGAATGGGTGAATCTTCATTAGTGGTGACTTCATAATGTGAAAACCTAATCAATCTTTCTCTTTTCTTACCTCTCCTCCCCCTCCATCTCTCCCTCCCCCTCCCTCTGCCTTCCTCTCCCTCCCTCTCTCCCTCTCCCCTCTCTCTCCCTCCCTCTCCCTCTATCTCCCTCTCTCCCTCTCCCTGTCTCTTTCCTTTCCCCTACCTCTCTCCCTCTCCCTCTCCCCCTCTCTCCCTCTCTCCCTCTCTCTCTCCTTGCCTCCCCCTCTCTCCCTCTCTCCCACTCCCTCTGTCTCTCTCTCCCTCTCTCTCTCCTTGTCCCTCCCTCTCTCCCTCTCACCCCCCCGCTCCTTGCCCCTCCCTCTCTCTGTAGATGTGCTGGGAGGGTATAATGGCACTATCTTTGCCTATGGGCAGACCTCCTCAGGAAAGACCCACACCATGGAGGTAAGAGCGGCTCGAAGCATCTCTGCGTCTCTCAGTAAATTACAGCTGCTTAAAACTAATCAAGTCACTGTTTAAAAAATTGGGTCAAATGTTCATTCTCAATTATATATTCCTATCAAATAAATTCAATTCATTTAAAATCAGCTTTATAGGTGTGATGCGTACAGGGTGTTGTATTGTCAAAACACACAAAAATGGGGCACAATCAACAACATAAAATTATCTTCCTCTTTCCCTCTATCGGTGATTCGCCTCTGACTCACTGTGTCTGTTCTTCCTTCTTCTTCTTTTTCTCCCTCTCTGTCCCTCTCTCTCTTTCTACCTCTCTCTTTCTGGCCCCCTCTCCCTCTCTGTCCCTTCCCCTCTCCCTCTATCTCTCTTCCTCTCCCTCTCCCTCTCCCTCTCTCCATTCTGTAGGGGAAGCTGCACGATAGACATGGGATGGGTATCATCCCCAGGATTGCTGAGGACATCTTTAACCATATCTTTGCCATGGACGAGAACCTGGAGTTCCACATCAAGGTATGGACAGAGGTTGACCCCAATCCTAGCCTACACTAAGGGTCTGGCATGTGACCATCAGCCAACCCCAGGTGCTCCTGGGAAACGGCATTAGTGCTGTGACAGATTCTCCACTTTTCTCTGATCCTACATCATTAATCACAGAGCACTGACACCTACTGAGCTCTTCACTGGGTCATTTAGAGTGCATCTGGCTTAATCGTCTAATCATAGACAGCAAGAACGGGCTGGCCTCAATGTTATCAGACTTGGATAAAATAATTACATTAAATATTTTAACCATTTAGATGCCAGTATATTTCCTGAAGATTTCGTTTTTTAAAAAATCACCAGTATTCAGTACACATTCTTCTCATGATTTTTTTGGTTTTGTTGTATTTTTTGGTTGGTTAACATTCTCAGGGCTCTCCAGAATGTTCTCTTATAAAAACTTTTCTGACCAAATAAAGAATTAATGTATTGTCATGTAATGTAATCGTCAGATACAATTTTGATCCAAGTCATGATGAAATGAAGGTCAGTGGCTCTCCAATAATGTTATTCGCTGTCCCTTACTGTGGGCAACTCTGGAGTGGAATACTACATAAACCTTTGAGTCTCTTTCATCTAGAGGAAAATGGATGATGGTTTGTTGTGTTGTAAATACTGTATTTAATGGGAACAGGAATGCATATAGACATATTCATCTGTAATGGCCCCCTGTAGAAAAGACTCTTCTAATCTCGCTCTCTGAATATTAATATAGGTCATCACATCACAAGTTATATATCCTCGCTCTCTTTAATCCTCCCTCTCTCTCTTCCTCTCCCTCTTTATCCCCTCTTCCTCTCTTTCTCTCATCATTGCCCTTCTTAGGTGTCCTATTTTGAGATCTATATGGATAAAATCCGTGACCTTTTGGATGGTAAGTACACAGTTTTGATAACATTACGTAACATAACATAACATAACATAACATAGCATAACATAACATAACATAACATAACATAACATAACATAACATAACATAATGACGAGAACAGCAATTCAGCCCCAAAAATGTTCGCCATTTTCCTTAGTAAATTGTACCTGGTGCTCTTATTGCCTACAGACTAGATTGTGTCTAACACCATATCAGCCTGGTCTTGAAAACCCCCAGAGTTTCTCCCTCTACTACATGACCTGGCAGGTTATTTCACACATTGGCTACTCTCTACATGAAAAAATACTTCCTACTGTCTGAATTTACAATTTGCTAATTTCCATTTATGTCCCCTCGTTCTACTAACAGAACTCAACCTTAAGAATCTCTTGTAGTTCACTTTGTTAATACCCTTCATGGATTGAAAAGCCTCAATCAAATCACCCCTAAGACTCCTTTTACTAAGCTTGAAGAGATTAAGCATCTTTAATTACATCACATTTATTTGGCGGACGCTTTTATCCAAAGCGACGTACAATAAGTACATACTGAAGGTCATTGGAACAACTACAAAACACAGATCTGATAAGGTAAAATGCTCATTATGTAATGGTTATCCGTAGCTATGATCATATTAAGGGCAGTTCACGCAGTAAGCATAGGCTCAGTCAGAGAGTTACGGTAAATCAAACTAGGAGGCATGACAACACGCTACAACATCAGGATAACGATACAAGTGCAATAAAAGTGCTGGATGGAGATACACTTGTAACATGAAAGTGCTACAGGAACGAGTTAGAAGGATTCACATGATAAGGGCGATTCTAGATTGGGAGCCCCTGCAGAGTAGTGATAGTAAGTCCAGGTACAGACTGAAGAGATGCGTCTTCAGACCAAGGTGGAAGATGGGCAATGGAGGAGTGGTTTGTAGAGGAACGGAGAGTTCATGCCAGCACTGGGGAGCTCGGGTGGAGAAGCTCCGTGGTTGGGACGAGTGACAACCATTCATCCGGAGGGGAGGGAGTACAAGTCACCCCGGTGATGCAGAGCGGAGGGGTCGAGCTGGCGTGTAGGATTGAATCATGTCCTGTAGGCAGGCGGGGGACTGTCTTGTTGGCTGCAGTGCAAGCGAGGGTCTGGACTTTGAACCTGACCCTGGCGGTGACTGGTAGCCAGTGGAGTGACCTCAGCAGGGGAGTGACATGAGAGAACTTAGAAAAGGTTGAAGGAAAGTTGGGCAGCAGCGTTCTGAATCAGTATGTCAGAATGGCACAGGCTGGCATGCTTGCAAGGAGGGAGTTGCAGTAATCTAGACGGGAGGTCATCGTAGCCGGGACGAGTAGCTGGGTGGAGTACGTCGTCAGATATGGCAGAATCGTCCTGATGTACTTGAGGATTCAAACATATCTTAAGTCTTTCGTCATTGCTTTTATCTTTCATACCAGGAATCAATTTGGTTGCCCTTCTTTGAACCTTTTCCAGATCCTCTTTATTTAGAACCTCCCACTTTCCCACTTTCACAGTTCTGAGTTTGGTGGAAAATGAAATCAACCCTTTCAGATATTCCTGTTTGTTTCCGATTCGTATCAATAAGAGCCAGTTGATTATTGACCCAGACATGGGGGACTATTCTGAGCTGTCATTCACGCCACAGGATGACATCATCTCATAATATTATATTGCTTTCCCTGTCTCTGCTGCATGAGATAACAGACTGCATGTTTATGCGGCATTCTCTCTCTCTCTCTCTCTCTCTCTCTCTCTCTCTCTCAGTGACTAAGACCAACCTGGCTGTTCATGAGGATAAGAACAGGGTCCCTTATGTCAAGGTGAGTCAGGAAAAAAGCATGAAAATGATGATACCTCATGCTCTATGCTGCTATTTAAACATGCTCTATGCTGTTATTTAAACATGCTCTAAACTGTTACTTAAACATGCTCTATGCTGCTATTTAAACATGCTCTATGCTGTTGTGAAAACCTTTCTCACCTGTCCTGGGGTGCCCCTCCCTCTCACTCAGGGCTGCACTGAGCGCTTTGTCTCCAGCCCTGAGGAAGTGATGGATGTGATTGACGAGGGCAAAGCCAATCGGCATGTTGCTGTCACCAGTGAGTCCCGCCTCCCTCTGGCTCCTGAGGGCTAGGATTGACTCTTGCTCTGCCCCTAATGTGCCCGCCCTGGGTAACCCTGTTGTGTTTGGTGTGTCGCTTTGTGACAGACATGAACGAGCACAGCAGCCGCAGCCACAGCATCTTCCTGATCAACATCAAGCAGGAGCACGTGGAGACCGAGCAGAAGCTCAGCGGGAAGCTCTACCTGGTGGACCTGGCCGGGAGCGAGAAGGTGAGCGAGACTCAGCACGCTAACTCCACCCACTCAACGCATTAACTCCACCCACTCAGTACACTATCTCCACCCACTCAGCACACTAACCCCACCCACTCAACACATTAACTCCACCCACTCAGCACACTAACCCACCCACTCAGCACGCTAACTCCACACACTCAGCATGCTTACTCCACCCACCCAGCACACTAACCCCACCCACTCCACATGTAAACCACACCCACTCAGCACACAAACTCCACCCACTCAGCACTTTAACTCCACCCACTCAACATGTAAACCCCCTCTGCTCAGCACACTAGCTCCACCCTCTCAGCATATGAACCCCACTTACTCAAAATATAAACAGCACTCACTCAAAGCACTAACCCCACCCACTCAACACACCTACCCCAACCACTCAGCATATAAACCCCACTCATCAACGCACTAATGCCACCCACTCTACACACTAACTCCACGCGAGACCTCATCCACTCAACACATTAAAACCCCTCTACTCAGCATACAACACCACCCACTCTACACACTAACTCCACGCGAGGCCTCATCCAGTCAACACATTAAAACCCCTCTACTCAGCATACAACACCACCCACAAAACACACAAACTCTACCCCCTCAACAGACTACAAATACGTTGCATGTTCTCTTTAACAAGCAGCTTAATATTTGCCTTTGGGACGGTGGTAGGGTGTGCATTCAGCCAGCTTTTCCCCCCACAGGTCAGTAAGACTGGAGCTGAGGGAGCTGTCCTGGATGAAGCCAAGAACATTAACAAGTCCCTGTCCTCGCTGGGCAATGTCATCTCAGCCCTGGCTGAGGGAACGGTGAGCCTGGCGGCACCACACACGGCACCACGCACGGCACCACATCTACCATTATCAGCAACGTTTCAGAAACCTTAGGGGAACGCTTACAGCACCACATCTATCATTATCAGAAATGTTTCAGAAACGTTAGGGGAGTGCGCACAATACCACATCTACCGTTATCAGCAACATTTCAGAAATGTTAAGGAGTGCTTATAGCACCACATCTACCATTATCAGCAACGTTTCAGAAATGTTAAGGAGTGCTTATAGCACCACATCTACCATTATCAGCAACGTTTCAGAAACGTTAGGGGAGCGCTTACAGCACCACATCTATCATTATCAGAAATGTTTCAGAAACGTTAGGGGAGTGCGCACAATACCACATCTACCATTATCAGCAACGTTTCAGAAATGTTAAGGAGTGCTTATAGCACCACATCTATCATTATCAGCAATGTTTCAGAAACGTTAGGGGAGTGCTTATAGCAACACATCTATCATTATCAGCAATGTTTCTGAAATGTTAAGAGAGTGTGCATAGCACCACATCTATCATTATCAGCAATGTTTCAGAAATGTTAGGGGAGTGTGTTTTCTAACGTGAAAATGTATTTACCCCCTTCCTGATTTATTGCACATTTGTCACACTGAATGGTTTCATATCATTAGACAAAATGTAATATTAGGCAATGGGTAACTGAGTAAATACAAAACACAGTTTTTATAATAATTATTTCCTTTATTTAATGAACAAAAGTTATCAAATACCCATATCACCATATTTAAAAAATGTATTTAAGTCACAAAAGATCCTAGAAAAACAAGAACTGCTGGCCTGTCTAGCCTCAGCGAAGGTCAGAGTTCATGACTGCACAATAAGAAAATGACAGGGCAAAAATGGAATTCATGGGGGAGTAGCAAGGCTGAAACCCCTGCTAACCAAGAGAAACATTGCTCTCATAAAAGCACATGGATGATCCCTAAGCCTTTTTTTCTACGGGCAGATGAGTCAGAATTGGAACTTTTTGGAGGGCTAGGGTCCCATTATATCTGCCATAAAGCAAATACAGTATTTCACAGTAAGAAAATCATCCCAACAGTCAAACATGGCGGTGGTAGTGTTATGGTTGGGGATGCTTTGTTGCCTCAGGACCTGGACGGCATGTCATTATTGAAGGAACCATAAATTCTGCTCTGCACCAGAAAGAACGTCAAGTCATCTGTCTGTGAGCTGAAGCGTAATTGAGTTATGCAGCAAGACAATCATCCAAAACACAAAAGCAAGTCCACATCTGAATGTCTGAAAAGAAACTCATTTAAAGTTTTCGAGTAGCCTAGTCCTCATGTGAACCCAACAGAGATGTTGTGGCAGGACCTGAAACAAGCAGTTCATGCTTGAAAACCTACCGATCTTAAAGCAGTTCTACAAAGAAGAGCGGGCTAAAATTCCTCCACAGCGATGTGGAAGACTGCTATCACATTATAGGAAGAGTAACATCAGTGACGCTACTTGCATTATCTCTGTAAGCCTATCCATATTAACCATTTGTAGCACAGCTGCCTGCTGACTCATATGTAACCTGCATTAGCTACTGTTCACTTTTGAATGGTGATCCTAGATCTTTATTCAGCGGCCACTGTACCACACCATCAGTGAAACCAACTTGTTTCCCATGACGACGGCTTTCCAGTAACACCACGCATGATTACAGTGTATATGGAAAACCCTGCATGCAGTTAGCTGTGTGACGCAGAGCTGAGGACCTTCTCGTATTGCGCTCTGATTGCACACGCCCCCCTGACCCCTCTGCTCTGTGTGCAGAAAACCCACGTGCCGTACCGGGACAGCAAGATGACCCGAATCCTGCAGGACTCGCTGGGGGGAAACTGCCGCACCACCATGTTCATCTGCTGCTCCCCCTCCAGCTACAACGACGCCGAGACCAAGAGCACCCTGATGTTTGGACAACGGTATCATACACACACACACACACACACTCACACTCACTCACACACACACACACACTCACTCACACACACACATTCACATACACGTACACACACACACACTCACACACACACACACACACACACACACTCACACACACACATTCACACACACGTACACACGTACACACACACTCACGCTCACTCACACACACATTCACACACACGTACACACACACACACGTACACTCACTCACACAGACACTCACACTCACTCACACACACACACACACATACTCACACACACGCACACACACACACACACACATTCACTCACTCTCACTTCTCTCTCCCTCCCTCCCCCTCTCCACAGTGCTAAGACCATCAGGAACACAGCCTCTGTGAACCTGGAGCTGACGGCTGAGCAGTGGAAGAAGAAGTACGAGAAGGAGAAGGAGAAGAGCAAGACCCTGAAGGAGACCATCCAGCGGCTGGAGGCAGAGCTCAACCGCTGGCGTAATGGTGAGACTCCACCCACTCAGCACTGACTCCACCCATTACACTCTAACCCCACCCACTCAGCACTGACTCCACCCATTACACACACTAACCCCACCCACTCAGCACTGACTCCACCCATTACACACACTAACCCCACCCACTCAGCATTGACTTCGCCCATTCCATACACTGACCCCACCCACTCAGCACTGACTCCGCCCATTCCATACACTAACCCCACCCGCTCAGCAATGACTCCACCCACTAAGCACTAAGGGTTAGTGTACTCATTCCGTACACTAACCCTACCAACTCAGCTCTGACTCCACCCACTTCATACCCTAACCCCACCCACTCAGCAGTGACTGCATCTTCTCATCACACTAACCCCACTCACTCAGCTCTGACTCCACCTACTCAGCACTGACTCACCTATTCCAAACACTAGTCCCACCCACTCAACACTGACTCCACTCATTTCATACACTAACCCCACCCACTCAGCTCTGACTTCACCCACTCCATACACTAACCCCACCCACTCAGCAGTGACTCCATCTTCTCATCACACTAACCCCACTCACTCAGCACACTAACCTCACTCACTCAGCTCTGACTCCACCCACTCGTCACTCTAACCCCACCCACTCAGCTCTGACTCCACCCACTCAGCACTGACTCACCTATTCCATACACTAGTTCCACCTACTCAGCACTGACTCCACTCATTCCATACACTAACCCCACCCACTCAGCAGTGACTCCATCTTCTAATCACACGAACCCCACCCACTCAGCACTGACTCCACCACTCAGCACACTAACCCCACTCACTCAGCACTGACTCCACCCACTCGTCACACTAACCCCACCCACTCAGCCCATCACAGAGCAGCTCTCACAGAGCCTGCAGTCACGGCCGCCCCTGACACGCCTCCTGTGTCTCCTCAGGAGAGAATGTTCCGGAGACGGAGCAGCTGAGCCCGGGAGCCATTAAGCTGGAGCCCAGCGATGAGCCGCCGCTGGATAACAGCTCCTCCATCGTGGTGAGGATCTCTGAGGAGGAGCGCCACAAGTACGAGGAGGAGATCCGCAAGCTCTACAAGCAGCTGGACGACAAGGTGAGACTCTCTCACACACAGGACACAGTATACACAGTATACACACTCACACACTGTACACAGTATACCCACTATATACACTATACACACTCACACACTGTACACAGTATACACACTATATACACTATACACACTATACACACTCACACACACTATACACACTATATACACACTCACACACTATACACACTCACACCCTGTACACAGTATACACACTATATACACTATACACACTATACACACTCACACACACTATACACACCATATACACACACACAGTGCACAATATACACACTATACACACACACACACTATACACAGTATACACAATATACACACTCAGACACACACTATTACAAACTCATACATTATACACACTGTACACACTATACACACTCACACACTGTACACAGTATACCCACTATATACACTATACACACTATACACACTCACACACACTCACACACTGTACACAGTATACCCACTATATACACTATACACACTCACACACACTATACACAGTATACACAATATACATACTCACACACACTATTACACACTCACACACTATACACACTGTACACACTGTACACACTTACACACTCACACACTATACACACTATAAACACACACTATACACACTATATACACACTCACACACAGTGCACAATATACACACTATACACAATATCAACACACACTATGCACACTGTATACAGTACACACACACTATACACACTATATACACACTCACACAGTACACAGTATTACACACTATACACACTATATACACACACACACCCCGAGTACACAGTGTACACACTATACACAATATACACACTCACACACACACACACTATACATACTCATACACACACTATACACACACACATGCACACTACACACACACACTGTACACACTATACACACTCACACATACACACACACACTATACACATTCACATACACACACACACACACTCACACATTATACCCACACACACATACCCTCACAAACACACACACACACTCACCGACTCACACACTCACACTCCCACACACTGTAAACACAATACACGCTATACACACTCACACACACTATACACATTATACATACACACTATACACACAACACACAGACTCACACACTGTACACACAATAGACTCACATGCACACTACACACTACACACTATACACACTATACGCACACACTCACACACACACAGGCACACACACAATACACATTATATGCACTGTACACACACTATACTCACTCACACATTGTGAACACTATACACACTTGCATACTGTACAGACACCCGCATTATACACACACATACACACTATACACACTATACACACACCTGCACTAAACACACACACTATATACACACATACACACACACACACAACACTATACACTATACACACTGTGGACATAATACTCACTATGCATACTCTCATACACACACTATACACACACACTCACACACACACTATACACAATACACACACACACCCGCACTATACACACACACACACACACACACACTATACACACACCTGCACTAAACACACACACACTATACACACTCACACACAATATACTCAATACACACACACACACGCACACACTATACACAATACACACACACACTATACACACTGTGGACATAATACTCACTATACATACTCACTATACACAATCTCATACACACACTATACACACACACACTCACACACACACTATACACAGTACACACACACACACACACACGCACTATACACACACACACACACACACACACACACACATACACTATAAACACTATACACACCATACACACTCACACACACACACACTATACACAATACACACACACACTGTACACACTGTGGACATAATACTCACTATACATACTCACTATACACACTCTCATACACACACTATACACACACACACTCACTCACTCACACACTTACACACACACATATTACTTTTCTATTGTTGTGCACGCATGAACATTTTTCTGATTCCTTGTGTGTGTGTGTGTGTGTGTGTGTGTGTAGGATGATGAGATTAACCAGCAGAGCCAGCTTGTTGAGAAGCTGAAGGAGCAGATGCTGGACCAAGATGAGGTAAAGACGCGTCCAGAGTTTCGTCTGTCCATCTGTCTGTCTGTCCGTCCGTCCGTCCGTCCGTCCATCCATCTGTCCGTCTGTCTGCGCTTGTCTGCCTGTTTTCAGTTTGTATCTGCCAGTCTTAGTGTCCATATTTCTGTGTCTGCCTCTCTGTCTGAGCTCGTCTCTGCATCCTTATCTCAGTATAAACACTCTCTTACATTAATAATGAAGCTTTAACTCAAGCTCCTGGAGGCCTACCATACCTACAGAAAACCGGTTGTGTGCAGTCTGGCCAATCAGAGCTTAAATTGAGCACTTAGGTTCTGAAGCACACTAAAAGCCTGCAGACACTGCGTCTGTCCTGGAGTTTTGACATCTGTGCATTAGACTAAACCACTAAGGCATCCATCGGGTAACTGAACTCTGCTCCATGCCTCCCCATGCAGTGAAATGCACTGAGCATCTGTCCCATGCAGTACAATGCACTGAATTTGCAGTGTATATCCCATGCAGTGAAATGCACTGAGCTGCAGTGTCTATCCCATGCAGTAAAATGCACTGAGCTGGCAGTGTGTGTCCCATGCAGCGAAATGCACTGACCATGCAGTGTCTGTCCCATGCAGTGAAATGCACTGAGTTTGCAGTGTCTGTCCGATGCAGTGAAATGCACTGAGCTTGCAGTGTCTGTCCGATGCAGTGAAATGCACTGAGCTTGCAGTGTCTGTCCCATGCAGTGAAATGCACTGAGCTTGCAGTGTCTGTCCCATGCAGTGAAATGCACTGAGCTTGCAGTGTCTGTCCGATGCAGTGAAATGCACTGAGCTTGCAGTGTCTGTCCGATGCAGTGAAATGCACTGAGCTTGCTGCGTGTGTCCCCCAGCTCCTGGCCTCCACCCGTGGGGACAGTGAGAAGGTGCAGACGGAGCTGGGCCGGCTGCAGATGGAGAGCGACTGTGCCAAGGCGGAGGTGAAGGAGGTGCTGCAGGCCCTGGAGGAGCTGGCCGTCAACTACGACCAGAAGAGCCAGGAGGTGGAGGACAAGAGTCTGCAGAACAAGCTGCTGGCCGAGGAGCTGGCCCAGAAAATGGTCTGTTTAACTGCCCCACCTCCCTCCATCTATCTGTTTTACTGCCCCACCTCCCTCCATCTGTCTGTTTACTGCCCCATCTCCCTCCATCTGTCTGTTTACTGCCCCACCTCCCTCCATCTGTCTGTTTACTGCCCCACCTCCCTCCATCTGTCTGTTTACTGCCCCATCTCCCTCCATCTGTCTGTTTACTGCCCCACCTCCCTCCATCTATCTGTTTTACTGCCCCATCTCCCTCTGTCTGTCTGTTTAACTGCCCCACCTCCCTCCATCTGTCTGCTCTACTGCCCCATCTCCCTCCATCTGTCTGTTTAACTGCCCCTTCTCCCTCCATCAGTCTGTTTAACTGCACCATCTACCTCCATCTTTATCTTTTACTGCCCCATCTCTCTCCATCTTCCTTGTTTACACAGCCCTATAATTCCCAGCTCTTGATGCATCTTGATCGTTGTGTGTCCGAGTCACACTGAATGAAAAGCATGTTTCAGATTGCCTAATGAACCCCCCCCCCCCCCCCCCCCCGCAGTCCCACCTGATGGCGATCGAGTCGGAGCTGTCCCGCATCCAGGAAGTCAGCGGCCACCAGAGGAAGCGCATCGCCGAG
Source organism: Anguilla japonica (assembly GCA_025169545.1). Taxonomy (NCBI): domain Eukaryota; kingdom Metazoa; phylum Chordata; class Actinopteri; order Anguilliformes; family Anguillidae; genus Anguilla; species Anguilla japonica. The sequence continues at coordinate 3,635,602 of CM045895.1, forward strand.
GTGCTCAACGGCCTGATGCGCGACCTCAGCGAGTTCAGCGCCATCGTGGGAAACGGCGAGATCAAGCTGGTGAGGCGCTGCGCCGCGAGAGCTGCAGGGGAGCCGGGCACACACTGGCTTCAAATGCGTTGCATGCATCAGATGCATTAAATGCGTCATATGCATCAAATGCATTAAATGCATTAAATGCATTAAATGTGTCAGATCCATCAAATCCATCAAATGCATCAAATGTGTTAGATCCATCAAATCCATCCAATGCATCAATGAAATGCATCGAATGCATCACATGTCTGAAATGTGTCAAATACTTCAAATCCATCGAAAAAAAATCCATCAAATCCAAATCCAAATGCATAAAATGCCTCAAATGCATGTGTGCATTTCACATGTCTACATCAGCCAGTGCAAGTAATCTCAAGAAAAGAAATATATTCACAAATCTTCCCTTTTCTCTCATTGGTCCACATTCTGTTTGGTTTATCAGAAACAAGTATTAATATTGCCAAAGTGTACCCATGTTGATATTATACCCGGGTACCAGGAAAGCATCGAAGGGAACCAAAAACTCTCTCTCTCCCTGCCTCTCTTTCTCTCTCTGTCTGTCTCCTTCTCTCTTCCTCTCTCTCTCCTCTCTCCCTCTCTCTCTCTCTCCTCTCTCCCTCTCTCTCTCCTCCCCTCTCCCTGTGCAGCCGGTGGAGATCAGCGGGGCGATCGAGGAGGAGTTCACCGTGGCGCGTCTCTACATCAGTAAGATAAAGTCGGAGGTGAAGTCCATGGTGAAGCGCTGCAGGCAGCTGGAGAGCCTGCAGCTGGAGTGCCATCGCAAGATGGAGGAGACCGGCCGAGAGCTGTCCTCCTGCCACCTGCTCATCTCACAGGTGTGTGTGTGTGTGTGCGTGTGTGTGAGAGAGAGAGAGAGAGAGTGTGTGTGTGTGCGTGTGTGTGAGAGAGAGAGAGAGAGTGTGTCTGTGTGTGTGTGTGTGTGCGTGCGTGTGAGAGAGTGTGTGTGCATGTGTGTGAGAGAGAGAGAGTGTGTGTGTGTGAACTTGTAATACTATCTTTGCGGGGACCAAATGTCCCTACGAAGTATAGAAAGATGAGGAAAATTACACAATGTGGGGACCTTTTGCTGGTCCCCACAAGGTCAAGAGGCTGTTTTAGGGTTAGGACTTATGGTTAGGGTTACAATTAGGTTAAGGTTAGGGTTAAGGTTAGGCATGTAGTGGTTGGGGTTAAGCTGGCAGTATACTCAGTAAGAAAAAAGAACTTCAGGATTGAGAACCACCAGCGAACATGTCCACGAAAACCGTTGTCGGTATACTCAGTGAGAACACCGCACCGTTTTATGTCACTCCTCGCCGCTGGGGGGTGCAGAATACTTACGAGGCAGCTATTAACTGGGGCTGGAATCTCGCCCAGACCTCTGTCTCGCGGCTACGCCATGGATGTAAAAAGAGAAGGGCTACGCGAGATCACAACACAAAACAAAAAAAGTGTTTAAAGTGGCTTTAGTTCATCTAGCTATGCAAAAGAAGAAAAAAAGGCGAAGGAGATGGTACGTTCGCCCTCTAAATCAGAGTAGGACGGAGAATGGAGAATTTTGTCTGTACATTCGGCAAATGCGGAGTTTAGACGAGGGGGTCCACTTCTCTTATTTCCAAATGTGTGCTAGGCATTTTGATGACTTGCTGAAATGAGTAGCACTATTCATCAAACATGCGGGAACTCACAGAAATCCCATCTCTACAGAAGAGAGATTGGCATTGACTCTCCGTACATTAGCATGTGAAGTCTGCCCTCTGAACTCTCAATCGTGACGTAACCAACTATGTGATATTTGGACCAATAGCTGAGAGGGGGAGGTTGGAGAAAAAGAAAGAACTTTTCGAAAAGTTCTCCCTGGAGGCCGTCGCCCACTGCACCGTACGAACACACAACACCGCGTCTTTTTGTTTGTCAGTTGTTCTGATTGCTTCGTTTTGCTCAAAAAGTTCTACTTCGTACAAAGTATACTGCCTACTTTAGGGTAAGGGTTAGGGTTAGAGGTTACGGAATGAATGTAGTCAATGGGAAGTCCTCACAAGTATAGCAACACATTTTTTACGTGTTTGTGTGTGTGTGTGTGAGAGAGTGTTTGTTCTGAAGGGTGTTTGTGTGTGTGTGTGTGTGTGTGTTTGTGTGTGTGAGTGTTCTGAAGTGTGTTTGTGTGTGTGTGTGTGTGTGTGTGCATGTGTGTGTTCTGAAGTGTTCTGAAGTGTGTGTGTGTGTGTGTGTGTGTGTGTCCTGAAGTGTGTGTGTTTGTGTGTGTGTGTGTGTGTGTGTTCATGTGTGTGTTCTAAAGTGTGTTTGTGTGTGTTTGCAGCACGAGGCGAAGATCCGCTCGCTGACGGAGTACATGCAGAATGTGGAGCTGAAGAAGAGGCAGCTGGAGGATAACTATGATTCTCTGAGTGAGGAGCTCGCCAAACTGCAGGCCCAAGGTAGCGTACGCTACACACTGAACAACAACTCTGCACAACCTGACACAGCACTACTACTCTACACAACCTAACACAGCACTACTACTCTAGACAACCTAACACAGAACTACTCGACACTATACAACTCTACACAACCTAACACAGCAGTACTCAACACTATACAACTCTACACAACCTAACACAGCAGTACTCAACACTGCACAACTCTGCACAACCTAAAGCAGCACTACTGAACACTACACAACTCTGCACAACCTAACACAGCACTACTCAACACTACACAACTCTGCACAACCTAACACAGCACTACTCAACACTACACAACACTCTACACAACCTGACACAGCACTACTCAACACTACACAACTCTGCACAACCTAACAGCACTACTCAACACTACACAAGACTATACAACTATACACTACTCAACTCTACGCGACACTACACAACCTAACACAACACTACTCAGCACTACACAAGACTACATAACTATACGCTACACTACTCTGCACAACACTACTCAACTCTATACAACACTACACAACTCTTCACAACTCTACACAACCTAACAGCACTACACAACACTACGTAAGTCTACACAACTATACACTACACACCTCTGCACAATAGTACACAACTACACACTACACAACTGCACAACACTACACAACAACTCTACACAACACTACACAACTCTCCACAACATTGAAGTCAAGTCCAAACACCACAAAACAACCCAGTGTTGTGTTTTATTGTGCAACACTGAGTGTGGATCTGTGTGTACCCCAGGCCCCACAGAAAGGTCGGATTTAGCCAGTTTATTGAAGAACAATGTGAAACACTGCCTGAAACTCTACCAGTGTGGCTGCCATGAATCATTTAGGCTCTTATTTCCAGTAATAGTGCGATGCTTGTGGGTGTTTCAGAAACCGTGCAGGAGGTGTCCAAGAAGGAGAGGCAGAAGGACATCGAGGAATCAGGCGATGTCAAGGTAACCATGGATACTGTCCAGAAAGGTTATTTACAAAGGCTCCAATTTGGAATGGGACTGATCTCCCACTTTCCCTCCCTCTCCCCCCCCCTCTCTCTCTCTCTCTCTCTCTTTCCACTCCCCCCCCTCTCAGAGGGCCCTGGAGCAGCAGATGGAGTCTCACCGCGAGTCCCACCACAAGCAGCTGGGCCGCCTGCGTGATGAGATCAACCAGAAGCAGAAGATCATCGATGACCTCACTGAGTCAGTGGCTCCTCCCACTCACATAAAACCACACCCCTCCTCCCTCCCTCCTCCGTCCCTGCTTCCTCCCTCCTCCGTCCCTGCTTCCTCCCTCTCTCCTTTCTCCCTCCCCCCCTCCCTCCCATCGTTCCAGTTTCATTTTCCTCTTCCTCCTTCAGTGCATTTTTCACCACCTTGTTCACTCTTACATTTGGAATTGCAGCTCGTACAGTAAGATGGTGACAGAAGAACTTGGACAAAACTTAAAATACAGAAAATACAATAAGGATGTACATAAATTGCTTTTATTTGAATGATTTTAACCCCTTGTTTTAATTCTGATTTTGAAATGATAAATTGTATTTGTAGGCCTGCCATCTATTGGTGGAGTTTGGGAGAAAGTAGACTGGCCCGCTGTTGGTATATTTTGGGAGAGTGTAGACTGGTCCCTGTTTGTGCAGTTTGGGAGAGTGTAGGCTGGCCCTGTTGGTGCAGTTTGGGAGTGTACACTAGCCCCTGTTGATGTAGTTTGTGAGAGTGTAGATTGGCTCCTGTTGGTGCAGTTTGGGAGAGAGTAGTCTGGCCCCTGTTGGTATAGTTTGGGAGAGTGTAGACTGACCTGTTGGTGCAGTTTGGGAGAGAGTAGTCTGGCCCCTGTTGGTATGTTGGTTTTTGGTGCAGTTTTGGAGAGAGACTGGCCTGTTGGTGCAGTTGGGAGAGTGTAGACTGACCTGTTGTGCAGTTTGGGAGTGTATAGACTGACCCTGGTTGGGAGAGTGTGTAGACAGTTTGGGGTGCAGTTTGGGAGAGTGTAGACTGACCCCTGTTGGTGCAGTTTGGGAGAGTGTAGACTGGCCTGTTGGTGCAGTTTGGGAGAGTGTAGACTGACCTGTTGGTGCAGTTTGGGAGTGTAGAGATAGTCCCTGTTGGTGCAGTTTGGGAGAGTGTAGACTGACCCCAGTTGGTGCAGTTTGGCTATAGACTGGTAGGATGTAGCTCTTAGCCCTGCAGGGTAATGGCTTCTGTCCTGCCCTGGATAACACTCCAGCAGACCCTGATCATTTTCAGCATTGCATGTTAATCACCTGGACATACAATCACACAACTGACAGTACTCTATCTCTTTCTCTCACTCTCTCTCTCTCTCCCCCCTTTCTCTCTCTCTCTCTCCTCTCTCCCCTCACCCTCTTTCTCTCTCCCATCTCTCTCTCCCTCAGTCGGAATCAGAAGTTGCAGTTGGAGCTGGAGCAGCTGCGCTCTGACTTTGAGCGGCTGAAGAGCCAGGAGCACCGCAAGAGTGCACAGCTGGAGGAGCTGACGTGAGTGTGTGCTGAACACTGCCCCTGAACACTGCACCGCACTGAACACTACATCACACTGAACACTGCACCTGAACACTACACCACGCTGAACACTGCCCCTGAACCCTACATCACACTGAACACTGCACCGGAACACTGCACACGTTGAACACCAAATCACACTGAACACTGCACCTGAACACTGCACCACGCTGAACACTGCCCCTGAACACATCGCACTGAAAAATGCACCACATGGAACACCACATCACACTGAGAACTGCACTACACAAAACACCACATCACACTGAACACTGCGCCTGAACACTGCACCACGCTGAACACTGCGCCTGAACACCACATCACACTGAAAACTGCACTACACAGAACACCAAATCACACTGAACACTGCGCCTGAACACTGCACCATGTTGAACACTGCGCCTGAACACCACATCACACTGAAAACTGCCCCTAAACACCACATCACACTGAAAAATGCACCACACAGAACACCACATCACACTGAACACTGCCCCTGAACACCACATCGAACTGAAAACTGCGCCACACAGAACACCACATCATACTGAACTATACAAAATTAATATTGTACCTTATCGAACCTGTGTTTTGTAGTTGTTTCAAAAACCTTTGGTATGCAATTATCATACGTCGCTTTGGATAAAAGCGTCTGCCAAATAAATGTAATGTAAATGTAAATTAACACTGCCTCAGAGTACAGAACCCCACTGAACACTGCCCCTGAACACGGCCCCTGAATGGCTTATCTGACTGAACACTGCCGTGCCACGGAACACCACCACATCACACTGAACTCTACATCCTCTAAACACTACATGCCATTCAGCATTGCGTCCTGCTGCACCCTATCACAATGAGCACTGCCGTGAACTGGGTGCACTGTGCATGTAATGAAGCAGTGCACCATGGGTAATAGTGAGATCAGTGCTCTGTGCATGTAATGAAGCAGTGCATCATGGGTAATAGTGAGAGAAGTGCTCTGTGCTTGTAATGAAGCAGTGGGCCATGGGTAATAATCAGAAGTGCTCTGTGTATGTTATGAAGCAGTGTACCATGGGTAATAGTGAGAGAAGTGCTCTGTGCATTTAATGAAGCAGTGCATTATGGGTAACAGTGAGAAGTGCTCTGTGCATGTGATAAAGCAGTGGACCATGGGTAACACTGAGATTAGTGCTCTGTGCATGTAATGAAGCAGTGCAGTATGGGTAACAGTGAGATTAGTGCTCTGCGCATGTAATGAAGCAGTGCAGTATGAGTAATAGTGAGATTAGTGTTGTGTGCATGTAATGAAGCAGTGCACCATGGGTAACTGTGAGATAAGTGCTGTGTGCATGTAATGAAGCGGTGCAGATGCTGAGCTTTTCTCCTGATCAATTCAATTCAATTCAATAATGCTTTATTGGCATGACTGTATATAACAATATTGCCAAAGCAATTCACTATTAAACCATTAACAATAACAAATAAGACACGATTAATACAATAAATTAACAAACAAATAAGTAACCAAAGCCAAACCTACAGACAATCTACAAGATAAATGACAAACACTAATAAGGACAATAATAAAGATATCTCTGTATCTCTGATCTCTCTCTGTATCAGATTTCTCCATGAGCGTCACGAGCAGTCCAAGCAGGATCTTAAAGGGCTGGAGGAGACCGTGGTGAGTTTGTTTTATTGGAAGGCCAGTCACAGAACTCGTTTGCCAGTACAGTCATTTGTTTTGCCTTTATCACACAGAAGCTCAGTACAGCTTCACACAACAGAACACAATTAGTGTGGCAGAACAAGGACAAATAAAGATTGGCAAACAAACTACAAAATACACCACAGAAATGTGTCCATAAACTACAATCAAAATGGTGGGGGCGTAGGCTGCTTGGCAGCTGTCACACAGGTATGAAACATGAAATGAAACGACAAAGTGGATGAACCTGAGGTGCTTCTGAAACACAGTACCTGAATGCAAATACGTATTTCAAATACGTGTGTTTGAAAACTGTCCAGCCCTGAGGAGCAGAGGATGACTGGTAAATAAATAAGATGAAAATATAATGAATAAAATGAATGAGTTAAGAAATAAATACAACGCTGTTCTTCCTCTCTCAGGCCCGGGAACTCCAGACCCTCCACAACCTGCGCAAGCTTTTTGTTCAAGACCTTACAACTCGAGTCAAAAGAGTGAGTGTGGGAGGGGTTTCTCAGCGTGGCTTCTGATTGGCTGATTTAGGATTTATGTGGCTCCGCATCCTCCCCCAGCCTAGTCAGTGTTGATCTCAGCCCTGCCACCTTTCTCTCTCCTTTCAGTTCAGTTTAATTCAGAGAGAATAATGTGCTCTATATGTAATACGTACATATGCATATATAATGCAGAAGTATACATGCACTCATACTCTCTCTCTTTCTCTCTCTCCTCTTCTCTCTCTCTCTCTCTCTCTCTCTCTCTCTCAGAGTTCAGAGATGGAGCCTGATGATAGTGGGGGGTATACCACCCAAAAACAGAAGATTTCCTTTCTTGAGAACAACCTGGACCAGCTTACAAAAGTTCACAAACAGGTAAGAGCCGGATGTGAGTGAAGCCATGGGATTGGATGGTGGGGATTGCGCTGACCTCTAATTGGCTCATACAGCCCAGTTCAGACTGTTGGGTCTGAGAGTATATTTCTGTTTTTATATTTCAAATTCTTTTTTGAGTAGTCCTTTTTGTTGAGTAGTTATTTCACACACAAATATCAAGGAGGACAGACATAAGCAAACGATGGCAGCCATAAACAAACGATCACTCAATTGAGCACACAGATTTCAGTGTTGTACCTGTTTTGCATTGTGTTCTATGCAGCTGCATGTGTTTTAATGAATGAGGTTTGATTGGCTGCGAGTCCTGTCTGGATGCAGTTTGATTGGCTGGTAGTCCTGTCTGAATGCAGGAGTTTCTGTGAGTGACCGTGGCAGGAGTTTCTGTGAGTGAACATGGCAGGAGTCTCTGTGAGTGACCGTGGCAGGAGTTTCTCTGCCGTTCACTCACAGAAACATGAGGAGGTCTTTCTGGAGGACAGAGCTTTACTGTGCTCACATCCAGCAGTACTGTATGTCTGTGTGTGTGTGTGTGTGTGTGTGTGTGGATGCATAACGTCCTCTCTCCTCATGCACCGGTACACTGCAGAGATGGGCACAGACACTGACCCCCTGTTCTGTGATTTCTCTCATTTTCCTGCTTGTGTAAGCATTTTAGCACCCTGTCCGTCCAGCACCCATCACCTCCCCCTGCCCTCCCTCCCCCTGCCCTCCTTCTTTCTCTCTCTCTCACTCTCCCCCTGCCCTTCCTCTCTCTCCTACCCCCTGCTCTCTTTCTCTATCTCTCTCTCCTCCTACCCTCTCTCCCTCTCTCTCCCCCTGCCCTTCCTCTCCCTCCTACCCCCTGCCCTCCTTCTCTCTCCCTCCCCCTCTCTCCCTCCTCTCCTCTCCTCTCTCTCTCTCTCTCCTCCCCTTGCCCTCCCCCCCCTCTCTCCTCCCTCCCTCCATCTCTCTCCTCTCTCTCTCTCCCCCTGCCCTCCCCTCCTCTGGCCCTCTCCTCTCCTCTCTCTCCCTCCTTCTCTCTCTCTACCCCCTCCCTCCTTCCCCCTGCCCTCCCCTTGCCCTCTCCCTCTCTCTCTCTCTCTCCCCCTCTCTCTCAGTACACGGTGGTACTCCAGCATGCTCTCGCTCGCCCGTCCGCTAGCAGCGCTCAGCGTAGCAGCGGTAGCCGCTCCAGAGGCGGGCCAGCTTTGACCCTCTCAGAGGGGGGTTTGGGTTTTAATGAGCGTGACATTTCAGACTCTCCTCCTTCCTCTCCTGCTTTCCCCTGGCTCCAAGCAGAGAGCCGTAAGGCTGGCAGGGGAGGCCTCACCCCCAGTGACCCCTCTCCGTCTCTGCCTCGCTGTCGCCCCCTGCAGCTGGTACGTGACAATGCAGATCTGCGTTGTGAGCTTCCTAAACTGGAGAAACGTCTTCGGTCTACGGCTGAGAGGGTTAAGGCCCTGGAGGGGCACTGAAGGAGGCCAAGGAGGGCGCCATGAAGGACCGGCGGCGCTACCAGCAGGAGGTGGAGCGCATCAAGGACGTCATGCGGTCCAAGAACCCGCTGCGGCGCCCCCACGCTGCGCAGATCGGTACTGCGCCCTCACCCCCGAAACGGTCTCCCCTCTCTCCAGAGCAGCGCCGCCCAACCCTGCTCCCTCAAATCTGCCATCCTGTAGGGTTTCACCAAATGACAAACTCATTCAACCGCATTCAACAGCTAGAGATCATGTTGAGCTGCTAATTAGCAGAGTCAGGTGTACCATATTAGGGTTGTAATGAAGACCTACAGGAGCAGGGTTGGGCAGCCCTCCTCTAGCTGTTGAATGAGGTTTGCTTTTTAGGGTTGGAGTGAACACCTACAGGATGGTAGATCTCCAGGATCAGGGTTGGGCAGCCCTGCTCTAGCTGTTGAATGAGATGTGCTTTGTTAGGGTTGGAGTGAAAACCTACAGGACAGTAGATCTCCAGGAGCAGGGTTGGGCAGCAGGTTGTGTGAGTTGCTCTGGATAAGAGCATCTGATAACTGCCTATAATGATGTAGTACTGCAGTCAGCCAGATTGAAGCTTGTGAGAGGCTGTAGGTGAGTGTATATACCACAGATATCTGCAGTCAGCCAGACTGACGCTTGTGGAAGGCTGTAGGTGAGTGTATATACCACAGATATCTGAAGTGCAGGCTGATTGTATTTCAATTCTTTTTTTTGTTTTCCAGCGAAGCCATCAGGCCTGGACACTACCCAGCCTGCTCCCCCACCAACCCCCTGTTCGCCCGCCCCAGCGATCAGCCAATCACCTTCAGCAACGTGCTGTTCCACGGCCCCGCCCAGCCCGCCGCTCCTGCCCCTCCCTCCGCCCCCAGCGCGCCTGCCCACGCCCCCAGCCCCGCCCCCGGCAGCACGTGAGTCACCGCCCCGCTGGGAGGGGTCAGGGAGAGAGGGAAGAGAAGTGCATGTAAATATAATATCGTCAGCTGTCTGGCCCTGCCACCGTCATGTCATGTGACGTGTGACTTCACTCGGGCTCTGTCTGATTGACAGGCTTCCAGCTGATGTCAGCAACAGCACGGTGAACTCTACAGAACCTCTGGACTCCTACCAGCTTAATGTGGACAATGGTGAGTCTTACACACACACACACACACACACACACACATATGCTCTCTCTCTCTCACACACACACACACACACACACACACACGTATGCTCTCTCACACACACACACACACACACACACACACACATACACACACACACACATATACAAACACACACACACGCACTCATACACACACACACACACACACACTCATATATACATGCGAACCCGCACACATACATACGCACATATGCACACACACCCACACACACACGTATGCTCAAACACACACACGCGCATGTATACACACTCACATATACATGGACACCTGCACACATACATATAGAAGGATTTTGCACACACAAGGTCTGACGAATTACCTTTGCCAGTATATGGTGGGATTACTCAAACATGGATTGTGAAATATAATAATTTCAATGTCTGTGAACTGGACCACAAATTATAGTGTGGCTGTGATTAGAATGAAGGATTTTTTATTTAGTGGTCTCAAATCATTGTTTTCACAGACAGCATGATAC